>JACBWV010000610.1:2671476-2798976 GCA_013435795.1 Chlamydomonas sp. ICE-L
ATTCACCCACATCTCCCCCCAAACCCAACCCACCACTGCCCGGGCAGGACAACCCGGGAGGCTTTCCGGCTGTGTGGTTGTTTGTTGACCGCTGAGTTTGAATTCATCTTTGGGCTTGATAGGATAAAGGAACATCCCATCCCCCAACAAACCCAACAAACCATGGCCCTGGGCAGGACAACAGGAGATCAGATGCTGGTTTTTGCACTGAGTTGAGTTTGAATTTATCTTTAGCTTTGATTGATAGGGCCTAACCGAACCTCCTACCCCCCTAACCAACCAACCCACTGCACTGGGCAGGACAACAGCGGATCGATGTGGTTGAACCTGAGTTTGAATGTATCCTTGTTGATAGGAAAAGAACATCCTACCCCCCAACCACCCCCACCACTGCCCTGGGCGGACACCCGGGAGGATCAGGATGCTGGTTTGAACTGAGTTGGGAATTTATCTTTGGCTGCTAGGATAACGAACAGCCTACCCCCAAACCACCCCACCCAACTGCCCTGGCAGGCACCCGGCGGTGGCTCGATGCTGGTTTCAATGAGTTGATTCATCTCTGGCTTGATAGGAATACCGAAAATTCCACCCCCCAAACAAACCCCTACTGCCCTGGCAGGGACACACAGGAGGATCAGCTGCTGGTTTGAACCGAGTTGCATTTATCTTGGCTTGATCGATATACAACGAAACATAATACCCCCCAAACCAAAACCAATCCCACTGCCTGGCAGTACACACGGAGGTAGATGATGGTTGAACTGAGTTTGAATTTATCTTTGGCTGATCGGATAAAACGAACATCTACCCCCCCAACCACAACCCACTGACTGGGGCAGGACACACAGGACGGACTCAGATGCTTGGTTTGCACTGAGTTGAATTATCTTTGGGCAAAAGATGGGATAACGAAACATCCTCCCCCCCAACCAACCCAACCCCCCTGCCCGGGCGCAGGACCACAACAGGAGGAATAGATGTGGTTTGAAGGAGTGTGAAATTAATCTGGGCTTGATAGGAAGAAACGATACTCCTACTCCCACCAAACCCACCCCACCCACTGCCTGGGCAGGCAACAGGAGAGCAGATGATGGTTTAAACCCTGAGTTGAATTCATCTTTGGCTGATAGGATAACGAACATCTACCCCCAAAACCAACCCACCACTGACCTGGGCAGGACCCCGGAGGATCAGATGCTGGTTTCAACTGAGTTTGAAGTTATCTTGGCTTGATAGGATACAACGAAATTACCCCCCAAACCAACCACCCATTGCCCTGGGCAGGACACAAGGGGATCCGATGCTGGTTGACCTGAGTGAATTTCTCTTTGGGATGGTATTAAGAACATCCCACCCCCCAAACAAACCACCACTGCCCTGGGCAGGAACACAGGGAGATCCATGCTGGTGTTTTTGAACCTGAGTGTAGAATTTCTTTGGTTGATAGATACACAAACCTCCTACCCCCAAACCAACCCACCCCATGCCCTGGGCAGCGTACACACAGGAGGATCAGATGCTGGTTTGAACCTGAGTTTGAATTTATCGTGGCTGATAGGATAAACGAACAATCCTACCCAACCCAACCCACCCATGCTGTCGGCAGGGACCCCCAGCGGCTCCGATGTGGTTTGACCCTGTGAGTTGGAATTATCTTTGGCAGAAGATAATAAACGACCCATCCTACCCCCCCAAACCAACCCACCACTGCCTGGGAGGACACAACAGGCGGATCAGAGTGGTTAACCTGAGTTGACTTGATCTCTTGGCTGCTAGGCTAACCGAACATCTTTACCCCCCAAACAACCCAACCATGCCCTGGGGAGGACACACAGGCGGATCAGAGGCGGTTTGCCCTGATGTTTGAATTTATCTTGGTTGATGGATAAACGACATCCTACCCCAACCCCAACCCACCCAATGCCCCGGGGCAGGACACACAGGAGGATCAATGCTGGTTTCAACCTGAGTTTGGAATTACTTTGGCTGATAGGATAACGAACCTCCCCCCCCCCAAAACTAACCCACCCACTGCCCGGGGCAGGACACACAGGGGGATCAGATGCGGGTTTTGAAACATGAGTTGAACTTATTTGGCTGATAGGATGAAAAGAACATCAGACCCCCCAAAACCAACCACCACTGCCTGGGCAGGAACCACAGGCGGTCCGATGGGGTTTGCCCCTGAGTTGATTCATCTTGGCAGACCAGGATAAACGAACATCCTACCCCCAAACAACCCCACCCATGCCCTGGCAGGACACCAGGAGGATCAGATTGTGGTTTGATCCGAGTTTGAATTCATCTTTGGCTTGATAGGATAAACGAAACATCCTACCCCACCCCAAACCAACCCCCCCCCTGCCTGGGCAGGACACACGGAGGATAGATGCTGGTTGAACCTGCGTTTGAATTCATCTTTGGCTCGATAGGCTAAACGAACATCCTCCCCCAAACAACCACCACTGTCCTGGAAGGACACAACGGAGGATCAGAGATGGTTTGACATGAGTTTGAATGTATCTTTGGCTTGATAGGATAAACGAACATCCTACCCCCCAAACCAACCCACCCACTGCCCTGGGCAGGACACAGGAGGATTTCCGATGCTGGTTTCCACCCTTCTGAGTTTGAATTTAATCTTGGCTTGACAGGATTACACGAAACATATACCCCCCCAACCAACCCACTCCGCCCTGGGCAGGACACCAGGAGGATCAGAGGCTGGTTTGAACCTGAGTTTGAAGTTATCTGTGGCGTGATAGGAGAAAACGAACATCCTACCCCCCACCAAACACCACCCACTGACGGCGCAGTACACACCCGGAGGATCAAGATGATGGTTTTCGTTGAATGAGTTTGAATTTATCTTTGGCTTGATAGGATAAACGAACATCCTACCCCCCAAACCAACCCACCATTGCCGGGCAGGACAACGGGGATCCAGCTGCTGGTGTTGACCCTGAGTTTGAATTATTCTTTGGCAAATAGGATAAACGAAAATCACCCCCCCCAAACAACCCACCCACTGCCCTGGGAGGACACACAGGGGAGGATCCGCTGGCCCGGTTGACCCTGAGTGAATGTATCGTGTGGCTTGTTGTGCTGGAGAACCGAAATCATACCCCCCCAAACCAACCCACCATGCCCTGGGCAGGGACACCAAGGGGATCAGATGCTGGTTTCAACCTGCGTTGGAATTTATCCTTTGGTGATAGGAAACGAAACACCTACCCCCCAAACAAAACACACCACCACTGCCGGGGGACACAAAGGAGGCTCAGATGCTGGTTTAACCTTGAGTTTGAGATGTATCTTTGGCTTGATAGGTAACGAACACCTACCCCACCCACCCACCCACTGCCTGGGGGACAACAGGAGGTCAGATGCTGGTTTGAACCTGGTTTGACTTTCCTCTTTGGCTTGATAGGATAAACGAACATCCTACCCCCCAAACCAACCCACCCACTGTGCGGAGGCTCACCCAGAGTATCAGCTGTGGTTTGAACTGCGTTTATTTATCTTTGCTGATAGGATAAACAAAAATACTACTCCCCAAACAACCCACCCACTTGCCATGGGCCGTACAACAGGAGGATCAGATGTGGTTGGAACCTGAGTTTGAATTTATCTTTGGCTTGATAGGATAAACGAACATCCAACCCCCCAAACCAACCCACCCACTGCCCTGGGCAGGACACCCAAGAGGGATCAGATGTGCTGGCTTTGAACTTGAGTTTGAATTTATCTTTGGCAAGATAGGAGAACCGCACCCCTCCCCCCCACACCAACCAACCCCTGCTGGGCAGGCACAAGGAGGATAAGATGTGGTTTTCACCTGAGTTGTGAATTTATCTTGGTTGATAGGATAACCGACATCAGCCCCCCAAAACCAACCAACCCACTGCTCTGGGCCGGAAGGGCCACCCAGGGGATAGTGTGGTTTTGCCCTTGAGTTTGATTTATATTTGGTTGATAGGATATAAAAGAAAATCCTCCCCCCCAAACCACCCACCATGCCCTGGGCAGGACACACAGGAGGATAGATGCTTAGTCTTCAACACCTGAGCCTGCATTAATCTTTGGCTTGCAGGATAAAGAACATCCTACCCCCCAAAAGACCGACAATTGCCACTGGGGCAGGAAACACAGGCGGATCAGATGATGGTTTTGTGACCGAGTTTGAATTTACTTTGGCTGGGGACAGCTACGCAACATCTCCCCCCCCACCAACCCACCCATGCCCTGGGCCGGAACAAAGGAGGATCAGATGCTGGTTGGAACCTGAGTGTGATTCATCTTTGGCTTGAAGGAATATAAACGAAAGCTACCCCAAAACCAACCCACCCACTGCCTGGGCAGGGCCACCAGGAGGATAGATGCTGGTTTGAACTGAGTATGAAAATCTTTGGCTTGATAGGATAACGAAATCTACCCCCCAAACCAAGACCCCACCAATGCCCATGGGCAGGGGACCACAACAGGAGGATAAGATGCCATGGTTTTTAACATGAGTTTTGAATCATCTTTGGCTGATTGGATAAAACAAACAACTACCCCACAAAACCAACCCACCCACTGCCCTGGGCAGGACACACAGGAGGATCAGATGCTGGTTTAACGGAGTTTGAATTATCTCGGCTTGTAGGATTAAAAGAACATCCTCCCCCAAACCAAACCACCCACTGCCTGGGCAGGACACACAGGAGGACCGATGCTGGATTGAAATGAGTTTGATTTATCTTTGGCTGGAGAGGATCAACGAACATCCTACCCCCCCAAACCAACCACCCACGCACTGGGCGGAAACAGGAGGCTCAGATCTGGTTTGAAACCTGAGTTTGGATCCTCTTTGGCTTGATAGGATAAACGAAACATCTACCCCCCAAACCAACTCCACCCCCACTGCCCCTGGGCAGGACACCCGGGGACCAGATGTGGTTCTTGAATGAGTTAGACTTTATCTTGGCTGATGGAATAACGAACATCCTTAACCCCCAAACAACCAACCACGGGCCCGGGCAGACACACAGGAGGATCAGAGTGGTTTCAACCTGAGTGTGAATTCTCTTGGTTGATAGGATAACGAACCTCTCCCCAAACAACCCCCTACTGCCTGGCAGTTAAGCACACAAGGAGGATAGATGCGGTTTGAACCTGCGTTTGCATAGCTTGCGTGTAGATAAAGAACATCCCTACCCCACCAACCAACACATGCCCGGGGCAGGACAACGGGGGATCGATGTGGTTTGAAACCTGAGTTTGGAATTTACTTTGGCTTATAGGATAAAACACATCCTACCCCCCTAACCAACACACCCCAATGACTGGCAGGACAAAAGAGGATCAGATGCTGGGTTGAATCTGAGTTTGAATTCATCTTTGGCTGATAGGTAACGAAATCTCCCCCCCAAACCAACCACCCACTGCCTGGGCAGGACACACAGAGAGGCCATCAGATGCTGGTTGAACCTGAGTTGGAATATATCTGGTTGTAGGACGAAGAAATCCTACCCCCCAAACCAACCCACCCACTGCCCTGGGCAGGACCCAACGGCGGATTAGATCTGGTTTGAACTGAGTTGAATTTATCTTGGCTTGAAGGATAAACGAAAATCTCAACCCCAAACCACCCCAACCACTGTTCCGGGACGGACACACGGAGGATCCAGATGGCTGGTTACCTGAGTTTGAATTATCTTTGTGATAGGATAACACGAACATCCTACCCCAAACCAACCCACCACTGCTGGGAGGACAACAGGCAGGCTCCGATGCTGGTTGAACAGTTTGAAAAATTCTCTTTGGATGATAGGATAAACGCAACATCCTACCCCCCAAACCAACCCCCACCCCCTGCACTGGGCAGGGACACCAAAGGAGGATCAGATGCGGTTTCAACCTGAGTTTTGAACTGCCCTGCAGTGACACGACACAGGTGTGTATCAGATGCTGTTTCAACCTGAGTTTTGGAATTTATCTTTGGCTTGATTAGGATAACGAACAGCCTACCCCACCAAACACTACCACCACCCCCCCAAACCACCCACCCACTTCCCTGGGCAGGACCCCCAGGAGTATCAGATGCTGGTTTTGACCTATGTTTGAATTTATCTTTGGCTTTATAGGATACGACTCCTACCCCCCAAACCACCCCAACCACTGCCCCTGGGTCCGGACACACAGGAGGTCAGATTTTCTGGTTTCACCTAGTTTGAATTTCTCTTTGGCTTGATAGGGATAAACAACATCCTACCCCCCAACCCCACCCACCACTGCCCTGGGCATACAACACAGGGATCAGATGCTGGTTTGAACCTGAGTTTGAATTTATTCTTTGCTTTTATAGGATAAACGAACATCCTACCAACCCACCCCCAACCAACCACCCACTGGCCCCTGGGGCATGAACACACAGGAGGATCAGATGCTGGTTTCAACCTGAGTTTGAATTCATCTTTGGCTTGATAGGATAAACGAACATCCTACCCCCCAAACCAACCCACCCACTGCCCTGGGCAGGACACACAGGAGGATCAGATGCTGGTTTCAACCTGAGTTTGAATTCATCTTTGGCTTGATAGGATAAACGAACATCCTACCCGAAACCACCCATCCTACCCCCCAAACCACCCACCCACTCCACCTTTTGCCTTGGCAGGCACCACAGGAGATGCAGATGCTTTTTGAACCTGTTTGGAATTTAATCTTTGGCTGATAGGATAAACGAACATCCTACCCCCCAAACCAACCCACCCACTGCCCTGGGCAGGACACACAGGAGGATCAGATGCTGGTTTGAACCTGAGTTTGAATTTATCTTTGGCTTGATAGGATAAACGAACATCCTACCCCCCAAACCAACCCACCCACTGCCCTGGGCAGGACACACAGGAGGATCAGATGCTGGTTTGAACCTGAGTTTGAATTTATCTTTGGCTTGATAAGGTCACGAACATCCTAAAACCCCCCCAAAACCCACCCACCCACTGCCTGGGAATGACCCCACAGGATCATGCTGGTTTCAACCTGAGTTTTAATTATCTTTGGCTTTATAGGAGCAACGAACACCGACCCCCCAAACCACCCACCCACTGCCCTGGGCAGACACACAGGAGGGGCTCAAGAGTCTGGTCAACCTTGATTTAATTCAATCTTGCTTGAATAGGATAACGCACATCCTAAACCCACCAAAAACCACAACCCACCCACTGCCCTGGGCGACACACAGGAGGATCGATGGCTGGGTTGAAACCTTATTTTGAAGTCATCTTTGGCTTGTAGATAAACGAACATCCTACCCCCCAAACCAACCCACCCACTGCCCTGGGCAGGACACACAGGAGGATCAGATGCTGGTTTTCAACCTCAACCTGAGGGTGAATTCACCTTTGGCTGATAGGATAAACGAACATCCTACCCCCCAAACCAACCCACCCACTGCCTGGGCCGGACACCAGGAATCAGATGCGTGGTTTGAAACCTGAGTTTTGAATGTTCTTGGCTTTATATATCAACTAACATCCTACCGGATAACGAACATCCTACCCCCCAAACCAACCCACCCACTGCCCTGGGCAGGACACACAGGAGGATCAGATGCTGGTTTGAACCTGAGTTTGAATTTATCTTTGGCTTGATAGGATAAACGAACATCCTACCCCCCAAACCAACCCACCCACTGCCCTGGGCAGGGACACCACACAGAGGATAGATTGATGGTTTCAACCGGAGTTTGAATTTATCTTTGGCTTGATAGGATAAACGAACATCCTACCCCCCAAACCAACCCAACTCACCCAACCACACCCACACCCTCACCACAGCACACCCAACCTTACCCCACCCTACCCACCCACCGCCCTGAGCTGGACATCCAGGAGGACCAGATGCTGGTTTTAAAGCTGCTACACAACCTGAGGTTGGATGGCATTGACGCACACTGGGGGATTTGAATTTATCTTTTGTTTGATAGCTGTTGATAAGATAAAAAAACACCCTAACCCCCAACCAAACCCACCCCACAACCCAACCTAACCCACCCCACCCAACCTTACCCACCCTCACCACCCCACACTCAAACCCCCCCAACCCCCCACCCACCCACCGCCCTGAGCAGGACATCCAGGAGGACCAGATGCTGGTTTCAAAGCTGCTACACAACCTGAGGTTGATTTATCTTTTTTATATGATAAAAACACACCCTCAACTCCCAAACCAACCCTCATACCACCCCCCTAACCAACCTAACTCGCCACACCACACCCAACCTAACCCAACCCAACCTAACCAAACCAAACCAAACCAAACCAAACCCACACCCTCACCCTGACCCAAACCCACATCCAACCCAACCCAACACACACCCTCACCACACCTCACCCAACCTAACCCACCCCACCCCACCCACGCACCGCCCTGAGCAGGACATCCAGGAGGATCAGATGCTGGTTTCAAAGCTGCTGCACAACTTAAGGTCCGATGACATTGACACCCACTGGGGGATTCTGAAAGTCAGCCGCGAGCACTTGATGCAGGGAGGGGCACTGAGAGTGCGTCATACTCTTCCCTCCTTCTGCTTTACCATCCTAGGCCTGGTAAGTTTTTTTTAATACATATTAAATAGTGTGCCTTATTATGAGATTTGAGTTTTTTTTAATTTTAACTAATACACTGAGAGTGTGCCACCCACTGCCCTCCTTCTGCTTTACCATCCTAGGCCTGGTAAGTGCTTCTTTTTTTAAATACATACATAAATAGTACGATTTATTGCGATATGTGAGGTCGGATGACACTGACTCACACTGGGGGATTCTGAAAGTCAGCCGCGAGCACTTGATGCAGGGAGGGGCACTGAGAGTGCGCCACACTCTTCCATCCTCCTGCTTTACCATCCTAGGCCTGGTAAGCGCTTGTTCCGATTATGTACAAATTGTTATCCCTCAATAAATAGTATGCCTTATTGCGAGACATGAGGTGACTGTTTCAATATACACTTAATATACACTGAGACTGCGCCACACACTTCCCTTTTTTTAATTGATACACTGAGAGTGCGCCACACTCTTCCCTCCTTCTGCTTTACCATCCTAGGCCTGGTAAGCGCTTGTTCCGATTATGTACAAATTGTTATCCATCAATAAGTAGTATGCCTTATTGCGAGACATGAGGTGACTGTTTCAATATAAACTTAATATACACTTAATATACACTTAATATACACTGAGACTGCGCCCCACACTTCCCCTTTTTTAATTTATGTACTGAGAGTACGCCACACACTGCCCTCCTCCTGCTTTACCCTCCTAGTCTTGGTACGTGCAAGTTCGGATTATAGACAAGCTATCATTCACATATCATTACAATTAGTGAATGCTTTTATAAATACATGAATGGCGTGCCGTATTATCAGATTTGAGGTGCTGTTCTCATTTAAACATATAAACTGAGAGTGCTCCACACATTTCCCTCCTGCTTTACCATCCTAGTCCTGGCGAGTGCAAGTTCGGATTATAGACAAGCTATCACTAATTGTAATAGTTCATCCAATGTTTTCAATCACTGTTGATCTGATATTCCATGCAGAGAATGCCTTGGAACCACTAAACCAGGGGGTATGGTTGGCAGGGTAAGGTAGTGGTGGTGGGTGGTGGAGGCTGGGTGGTGGTGGGTGGTGCAAGTGGTGGTGGGGTAAATCTGCTCTACCTTGGCGGCGCTGTCACTGTTGATCTGATATTCCTAGTAGAGATTGCCTCGGAACCACTTGGGGTGGTAAGGGTCTACCTTGGCGGCGCCGTCACTGTTGATCTGATATTCCTTGTAGAGATTGCCTCGGAACCACTGAACCAGGGGGTATGGTAGTGGTGGTGGGTGGTGGAGGCTGGGTGGTGGTGGGTGATGCAAGTGGTGGTGGGGTAAATCTGCTCTACCTTGGCGGCGCCGTCACTGTTGATCCGATATTCCTTGTAGAGAATGCCTCAGAACCACTAAACCAGGGGGTATACATTTCAGGTACTTGATGATCACTAACTTATATAATCCAAGATGGTCCTATCCACCTACCCAACCAATCTCCTACCTACCTACCTACCTACCTACCTACCTACCTACCTACCTACCTAACCCTCTACCTACCTACCTACCTACCTATCCACCCACCACCCGACTTCCCACCCAATCTCCCACCCACCCACCTACCTACCTATCCACCCACCCACCCACCCACCCAATCTCCCACCCACCTACCCAATCACCCACCCACCTATCTACAGATCCACCCACACCCGACTTCCCACCAATACCCACCCACCACCCAACCTACCCTAGCCGCCCACCAACCACCACCAAATGCGCACACCCACCTACCCAAGCAACACCCAACACCCGAACGGCCCACCAAGCTCCACCCAACACTAACGACATAGCCACCTTACCCAACCAATCCCCTTCCTACCTACCTACATAACTACCTAACCCTCTACCTACCTACCTACCTACCTACCTACTTACCTACCTAACCTAACACGATACCTACCTAACACTACCTTACATACTGCCTACCTACCTTACCTACCTAACCCTTCTACTACCTACCTACCTACCTACCTAACCTACCTACTACCTACCTAACTATCCACAAAAACAATACTACCACCCACCTAACAACAATCCACCCAACCCAACCTATCTAACTATCCACACAACCACCCGATTCCACCAACCAATCTCCCACCCACCCACCTTACCTACCTATCCACCCACCCAATCCCAAACCACCTACCCCAATCACCCACCCACATATTACTATCCACCCACCACGACTCACCCATCTCCCACCCACCACCAACCTACCTATCGCACACCCGCCAACCAACCAACCACCCAACTCCCACCCACCTAACCCAATCACCCACCCACACCCAGACTGCCCACCCCATTCTCCACCACCAACATAACCTATCGCCCCCACCGCCCACCCAAACCACCCAATCTCCCACCCACCCAACCCACCCAACCCCCACCCACTCTCCCACCCACCTACCCAATCACCCACCCACCTATCTACCTATCCACCCACCCACCTACCTACTTGCATATCCACCCACTCACCCACCCAGTCTCCCACCTACTTAACTACCTACCTATTCACCCACCCACCCACAGGTGAGGCGGCTGGTCACATTCAGCAGTGAGACAAGTAGCAAGGCGACTTCTAATGCAAGTGACACACTCACACGTCACCCACCAACCCACCCACCTAACCACCTACATACCCACACAATCTACCACCCAACCTAACCAATCACCCACCCACCTGTCTACCTATCCACCCACCCACCCACCCACAGGTGAGGCGTCTGATCACAGTCAGCAGTAAGACAAGTACCAAGGTGACTTCCGATGCAAGTGACACACTCACACGTCACCCACCAACCCACCCACCTAACAACCTAACCACCTACCTACCTACCTATCTACCTTCCCCACCCAATCTTTCACCTACCTTCCTATCCACCCGCCCACCCACCCACAGGTGAGGCGTCTGGTCACATTCAGTAGCGAGACAACTAGTAAGGCGACTTCCGTTGAAAAGTGACCACACGCAACAAAAGCGTTGGAGAAGAAGCCGATGGGGGACCAGAAGTCAGGCAGGAAGAAGGGGGAAAAGATAAGAGGAGAATGATGTCTGGGGGAAGAAGCTGAGGAAGAAGGGGAAGGAAAGAGAACTGTTCCTTTCTCTATTTCCCTTCAACCACCCTCTACCTCCATACTCCCCCGATGACCAGCACCATCACACCTAGGGTACCCACGGTGACCGCAGAGATCTTACTCCAGGTAATGACATAACACAACACAGCCCTATTACAATACAATTCCCTTCAGCACACTTAGTACACCCCCCCCCCCCCCCCCCCCCAACTGTCTCCTGCCCTGCTTGTGTCCAGTTACATCCAAACACACCACATAATCATGCAACAGCACAAAGAATTTAATTACAAACACAAAACCCAAAAAAAGGAATTCCATTCACAAAACGGAGGACACACACACCCACCACCCCCCACCCCCAAACAACCACACCCCACACACACCCCCCCACACCCACAAACCCCCCCCCAACTATCTCCTGCACACAGCTCCTGCCCTGCCTTTTTCCAGTTACTTCCAAACACAACATTGTGTCCAGTTACATCCAAACACACCCCATTATAATGTAAAACATGTTTAATTACTTCAGGTGATGACATAACATAGCACAGCCCTAAGCTACATAATACATAACAATAAAATAAAAAAACAGCACAAAAAACACAATATAACACAGCACAACACAGCCCTAAACTTGTTAAACTACATAACACAACACAAAGAAGCTAGCCAGAAGGTGGAGGTTCAGATGACGGCACCACTACACCTAGAATACCCAAGGTGGCCGCCAAGGTTTTGCTCCAGGTAACGACAAAAAAAACAATACAACACAGCACAACACTTGAATAAAGTACATAACACAACACAACGAAGCTAACCATAAGGTTGAGGTCCAGTAGACCGCACCACTACATCTAGATGACCCTCAGTGACCGCTGAGATCCTGCTCCAGGTAATGACAAAAAAATACAACACAGCACAACACAGCCCTTAACTTGAGTAAACTGCTTAACACGACACAATACAACACACTTTTACGCAACACGACACAAAACAGAACAAAACAGAACAAAAAAATACAACACAGCACAACAAAGCCCTTAACTTAAGAAAACTGCATAACACGACACAATACAACACACTTTTACGCAGCACAACACAAAGCAGAAAAAAACAGAAAAACACAGCACAACACAGCCATAAACTTGAGTAAACTACGTAACACAACACAATTCAACACACTTTTACGCAACACAACACAAATAGAACAATACAAAAACAACATAGCAAAACACAGCCCTGAAATTGAGTGGACTTCATGATACAACACAAAACAACACTTTTTTACGCAACACCACACAAAACAGAACAATACAAAAACAACACAGCAAAACACAGCTTTAAAATTGAGTGAACTTCATGATACAACACAACACAAAGCAACACTTTTTTACGCAACACCACACAAAATAGAACAATACAAAAAAAAAACAGCAAAACACAGCTTTTAAATTGAGTGAACTATATGATACAACACAATACAACGCACTAGTACGCAACACAGTACAAAACAGCACAATACAATATAGCACTACACAGCACAACACAGCCCGAAAATTGAATAAACTGCATAACACAACACAATACAACACACTTTAACGCAACACAACACAAAAAAGAACACAGCAAAACACAGCCCTAAACTTGAATAATCTACGCAACACAACACAATACAATGCACTAGTACGCAACACAACACAAAACACCACAGTACAGCAACACAGCAAAACACAGCACAACACAGCACAACACAGCACAACACAGCACAACACAACACAACACAACACAACACAGCACAACACAGCACAACACAGCACAACACAACACAGCACCAGCACAAACAAAGCACAAACACAGACAAGACAGCACAGCACAACAATGCCACAACCACAGCACAACACAGCACCAGCACAAAACAGCACAGACACACAGCAACAGCACAACACAGCCAAAAACACAGCACAACACAGCACGCAAAAAACAAAACACAGCACAGCACAACACAAGCTCACACAGCAAACACAGCACAACACAGCACAACACAGCAAACACACAAGACAAGCAAAACAATGCACAACACAGCACAACACAGCACAACACAGCACAGCACAATACAGCACAACACAGCACAACACAGCACAGCACAACAATGCACAACACAGCACAACACAGCACAACACAGCACAACGCAGCACAACGCAGCACAACGCAGCACAACACAGCACAACACAGCACAACACAGCACAACACAGCACAACACAGCACAACACAGCACAACACAACACAGCTCAACACAGCACAACACAGCACAGCACAACACAGCACAACACAGCACAACACAGCACAACACAGCACAACGCAGCACAACGCAGCACAACGCAGCACAACACAGCACAACACAGCACAACACAGCACAACACAGCACAACACAGCTCAACACAGCACAACACAGCACAGCACAGCACAACACAGCACAACACAGCACAACACAGCACAACACTGCACAACACAGCACAACACAGCACAACGCAGCACAACACAACACAACACAGCACAAACAAGCACAACACCAGCCACAGCCCACAACACATCACAAACACAGCACAGCACCAACGCAGACAAGCCGGAACAACACAGCATAACACAGACAACACAGCAAAAACAGCACAGACAGCCACAAACACAGCACGAACAGCACAGAAAACACAACACAGACAACACAAGCACAGCAAAACAGCACAACACAGCACAACACAGCACAACACAGCACAATAGCACAACACAACACAGCACAATAGCACAACACAGCACAACACAGCACAACACAGCACAACACAGCACAACACAGCACAACACAGCACAACATAGCACAACACAGCACAACACAGCACAACACAGCACAGCACAGCACAATACAGCACAGCACAACACAGCACAACACAGCACAACACAGCCCCCTATATTTGAGCAAACTGCATAACGCAACACACTTCTACGCAACTCAACACAAAGCAGCACAACACAACATAACACAGCATAATACAACACAACGCATCCCCCAGGTTACCGATCGCTGTTAGCTGATTGGCCCACCTTCAAATTTTGATGGCGAGTTCACGAATAAATGCACCTGCGACGACCCCCGCCCAACTATGCTGATGGAGATGGTGTACACTCCCACAATAGATAAACAAAGCAATAGTACGCCTTATTACGAGGCGTGAGGTTGAGGGGGCCAGCCCGTTTCCTTGCACTGGGGGGAACCACCAACGTCCAACAATGTTAATCGTCGCATGGGGTATTACCGTTGTGTTACCCGTAATGCACACCCAGGACGAGCAATACTGCGTAACGCAACACAGCACCAACCCTCCGCCCCCCCTCGCCCCACCTCACCCTACCCACCCTGACCCCAAGCTCCCAAGCCCTAACCCCACCCTCAACCCCCACCCGTACCCCCCTCACCCGTACCCCCACCCTCCACCCCACCCCTCGCCTTCCCTCCCTCCATTATCTTCTTAACCTGCAACATGTTGGTTTTGGTAAACTGACCCATTGATGGTGCTGAGGTGTCTCCTACTCATCACCGTCACCCCCCCACACCCTAACCCTCACCCCCCACTAGCCCCCACCCTCAACCCTACCCCCCCAACAACCTTCCGCCCCCACTCCCCCCCCACCCCACCCCACCGTCGCCCCCCCCCAACCTCGCCCCCCCACAACTCACCCCCACACTCACCCCCCCGTCGGCCCCACCCAACCCTCACCAACCCCCCAACCTCGCCCCCACCCTCAACCCCAACCACCCTCGCCCCACCCCAGAACCCTCGCCCCCACACTCACCCCCATTCTCACCCCAAACCCCTACCCCCACCCTCACCCCCACCGTCGCCCCAACCCCAACCTCACCCCCCACCTCACCCCCATTCTCACCCCCACCCTCGTCCCCCACCCGTCGCCGCCCCATCCACAACCCTCGCCTCCACCATCTCCCCCATTCTCAACCCTCACCTCACCCCCACCCCTGCCCACCCTCAACCCCTACCCTAACCCACCCCTCCACTCTCAAATCCCTCAGTTTCTTTTGGAAAACCTGCAACATGTTGGTTTTGGTAAAGGAACCCATTATGGTGCTGAGGTGTCTCCTACCCCACCACACGCCACCACAACCCCAACCCTCACCCCCACCCTCACCAGACCCTCACCCCCAACCCCCACCCTCCCCCGACCCTTCACCCCGCCCCTGCCCCCACTACTCTCACCCCTACCCCCACCACTCGCCCTCACCCTCACCCCAAGCCCTACCCCCACCACCCACCCTCCTATTCCCCCAGTATCTTCTGGAAACCTGCAACATGTTGGTTTGGGTAAACAACACATGATGGCGCTGAGATATCTCCCACCCACACCCCACCCTCACCCACACCCCTAACCCCACCCACCCCCCACCGTTCCCATCCCCCCAGTATCTTCTGGAAACCTGCAACATGTTGGTTTCGGTAAACGAACCCATGTATGGCGGCTGAGGTTTCTCCTAGCTGGCGCCTACTCAGCATCCGAGGAGGCAGGCATCGAGATGTGGCTTACGGTTTTTTCGAGCTCGCATTCACCATGTTTGAGGATGAGCTGGCAGATCAGCGGCATCCGCATCTCGCTTGCAGGCCCATAGTTTTGCACGTTCAGGGTGCTATGTGTTCTGTGCAGAGAATAGGGATGCTTTGGTGGCAGGTGAGGGGTGGTGGGTGGGATTCGAGTGAGAGGGGGGTGAGTGAGTTGTGCAGGTGAGGGGTGGGTGGGTGTGCGCGTGAGAGGGTGGGTGAGTGAGTTGGTGCAGGTAGGGGTTGGGTGGTTTGCAAGTGAGAGGTGGGTGAGTGTAGTTTCGTTGCAGTGAGAGGTGGGTGGGTTAGTGGGTGCAGGTGAGGTGTGGGTGGGCGGGTTTGCGAGTGAGAGGGTGGGTGAGTGAGTTGGTGCAGGTGAGAGGTGGGTGTGTTAGTGGGTGCAGGTGAGGGGTGGGTGGGTGGGTGGGTTTGCAAGTGAGAGGGTGGGTGAGTGAGTTGGTGCAGGTGAGAGGTGGGTGGGTTAGTGGGTGCAGGTGAAAGGTGGGTGTGAGTGGCACCTTGCAATGCTGCTATGTCTTCTGAGCAGAGAATATGGATGCTTTGGTGCAGGTGAGGGGTGGGCGGGTGAGTTTGATCAGGTGAATGATAAGTGGGTAAGTTAGTGCATACAGGTGAGGGGTGGGTTTGTGGGTGCAGGTGAGGGGTTGGTGGGTTAGTGAGTGCAGGTGAGGGGTGGGTGGGTTAGTGGGTTTCAGTCAGGTGAAGGATGGGTGTGAGTGGCACCTTGCTAGAGGGCTATGTGTTCTGTGAAGATATTAGGGACAGCTTGGTGCAGGTGAGGGGTGGGTGGGTGGATACCAATGAGAACAACAGGGGGCTCTAATTCTGACACCCTCAACCCGAGCGATGCTGCCCCCCTAGCCCACCCAACCCATCCCAACCCAACCCTGCCCTTCCCAACCCAACCCAACCCAACCCAACCCAACCCAACTCAACCCATCCCAACCCATCCCATCCCATCCCAACCCATCCCATCCCATCCCATCCCATCCCAACCCCATCCCAACCCATCCCATCCCAACCCATCCCATCTCAACCCCTTCCAACCCCTTTCCTTCTCAGAGTGTGTCAGGCTACTCCTCGACACTGTTGCATCGAGGAGACCAATGCCGCGCCGTGTGTGCTTGTTCCCACCTCTCCTGGCAAGATGAGCCCTCCGTAGCCTCCACCACCACCCCCAACCGCCAAGCTCCTGTGCGAGATGCAACACGAGTGATGGCAAGCCTAAAAAGGGCGAGAAAGATTGCTCAATCTGCAAAACAGCAGGTTAGTGTGTTTGTACATTACAATTGTAAATATTGTGTAATATACTATAATTGTATATTCTGTACATTATAATTATTAATATTGTCCATTACATTTTGTATATTGTATATTACAGTATTACTCATTTGTGTTAGGCTCCACGTTTCACTGCTCCCCGTGTATCACTGCTCCCCGTTTCACTGCTCCCCGTTCCAATGCTCCCTGTGTATCACTGCTCCCCGTTTCACTGCTCCCCGTTCAAAAGCTCCCTGTGTATCACTGCTCCTTGTTCCAATGCTCCCTGTGTATCACTGCTCCTTGTTCCAATGCTCCCTTTGTACACTCTTCTTGTTCCAATGCTCCCCTGTTTATCACTGCGCCTTGTTCAATGCTCCCTGTGTTCACCTGCGCCTTGTTCCAATGCTCCCCTGTGTATCACTGCTCCTTGTTCCAATGCTTCCCTGTGTATCCTCGCGCACTGCTTTCCTTGTTCCAATGCTCCCTTTATCACTGCTCACTTGTTCAATACTCCCTGTGTCTCACTGCTGCCTTGTTCCGATGCTCCCTGTGTATCACTGCTTCCTGTTCAGAGCTCCCTGTGGTTTCACTGCTCTTGTGCCAATGCTCCCAGTGTACACTCTCCCCGTTCCAATGCTCCCTTTGTATCACTGCTCCTTGTTCCATGCTCCCTGTGTATCACTGCTCCCCGTTCAATGCGTCCCTGTGTAATCACACTCCTTGTTCCCATGCTCCCGGTGTAAACACTGCTCATGTTTTCCAATGCTTCCCTGTGTATCACGCTCCTGTTCCAATGCTCCCTTGTATCCTGCTCCTTGTTCATGCTCCCTGTGTTCACTGCTCTCTTGTTCCAATGCTTCCCTGTGTATCACTGCTCCTTTTCCAATGCTCCCTGTGTATCATGCGCTTGTTCCAATCCTCCCTGTGTATCACGCTCCTTGTTCCAAATGCCCCGTGTATCACTTCCCTTGTTCAATGCTCCTGTTGTATCACTGCTCCTTGTTCAATGCTCCCTGTGTATCACTTCACTGCGCCTTGTTCCAATGCTCCCTGTGTAATCACTGCTCCTTGTTCCACTGCTCCCTGTGTATCACTGCTTCTTGTTCCAATTATGCTCCCTGTGTGATCACTGCTCCTTGTTCCAATGCTCCCTGTGTTATCACGCTCCTTGTTCCAATGCTCCCGGGTTATAACTGCTCCTTGTTCCAATTGCTCCCTGTGTATCACTAGCCCTTGGTTCCAATGCTCCCTGTGTTACCAACACTGCTCCCTTGTTCAATGCTCCCTGTGTAATCACGCTCCTTGTCCAATTCTCCCTGTGTATCACGGCTCCTTGTGTTCCACAATGGCTCCCTGTGTATCACTGCTCCTTGTTCCAATGCTCCCTGTGTATCACTGCTCCTTGTTCCAATGCTCCCTGTGTATCACTGCTCCTTGTTCCAATGCTCCCTGTGTATCACTGCTCCTTGTTCCAATGCTCCCTGTGTATCACTGCTCCTTGTTCCAATGCTCCCTGTGTATCACTGCTCCTTGTTCCAATGCTCCCTGTGTATCACTGCTCCTTGTTCCAATGCTTCCCTGTGATCAACTGCCCTTGTTCATTGCTCCCTGTTACACTGCTCCTTGTTCCAATGCTCCCTGTGTAATCACTGCTCTCCTTGTTCCAATACGCCCTGTGTATCACTGCTCCTTCGTTCCACCAATGCTCCCTGTGTATCACTTCACTGCTCTTGTTCCAATGCTCCCTGTGTATCACTGCTCCTTGTTCCATGCCCCTGTTGTATCACTGCTCTTGTTCCAATGCTCCCTGATTTATCACTGCTCCTTGTTCCAATGCTCACCTGGGTATCACTGCTCTCTTGTTCCAATGCTCCCTTGTGTATCACTGCTCCTTGTCCAACTGCTCCCCGTGTATCATCACTGCTCCCGCTCCCCTTCCCATGCTCCCTGTGTATCAACTGCTCCTTGTTTCCAATGCTCCTGTGTCATCACTGCTCCCCGTTCCATGCTCCCTGTGTATCACTACTCCTTGTTTCGGCAAGCTCCCTGTGTATCACTGCTTCCTTGTCCAATGCCCCTGTGTATCACTGCTCCTTGTTCCAATGCTCCCTGTGGTATCACTGCTCCTTGTTCCAATGCTGATCCTGTGTATCATGCTTCCTTGTTCCAATGCTCTCTGTGTAGCATACTGCTTCCTTGTTCCAATGCTCCCTGTGTATCACTGCTCCCTTGTTCCATCTCCCTGTGTATCACTTCTCCTTGTGCCAATGCTCCCTGTGGTAATCACTCTGCTCCTTGTTTTCCTGCCCCGTGTACACTGCTCCTTTTTCCAATGCTCCCTGTGTATCACTGCTCCTTGTCCAATGCTCCCTGTGTATCACCTGCTCCTTGTTTTCAAATGCTCCCTGTGTATCACTGCTCCTTGTTCCATGGCTGACCTGTGTTACACTGCCTCCTTTTTCCCATGCTCCCTGTGGTATCACTGCTCTCCTTGTTCCATGCTCCCTGTGTATCACTGCTCCTTGTTCTCAATCTCCCCCTGTGTCATCACTGCTCCCTTGTTCCAATGCTCCCTGTTTATCCTTGCTCCTTGTCGTTCCAATGCTCCCTGTGTATCACTGCTCTGTTCCAATGCCCCTGTGTATCATGCTCCTTGTTCCAATGCCCCTGTGTATCACTGTTTCCTTGATCCATGCTCCCTGTGTATCACTGCTTCCTTGTTCCAATGCTCCCTTTTTTTATTCTCCCTGTGTATCACTCACTGCTTCCTTGTTCCATGCTCCCTGTTATCACTGCTCCTTGTTCCAATTGCTCCCTTGTCATCACTGCTGCTCCTTGTTTCCCAATGCTCCCTAGTGTATCACTGCTCCTTGTTCCAATCCGCCCTGTGTATCACTGTTCCTCGTTCCAGAGGCTCCCTGTGTATCCCCTGCTCCTTGTTCCAATGCTCCCCTGTGTAGCACTGCTTCCTTGTTCCAATGCTCCCTGTGTATCACTGCTCCTTGTTCCAATGCTCCCTGTGTATCACTGCTCCTTGTTCTCAATGCTCCCTTGTAATCACTGCTCCTTGTTTCCCATTCTCCCTGTGGTATCACTGCTTCACTCCACTGCTCCTTGTTTCCACAAGCCCCCGTGTATCACTCTCCCCGTTCCATTCTCCCCCCTGTGATCACGTGCTCCTTGTTCAATGCTCCCTGTGTCTCACGCTCCCCGGGCCAATGCTTCCCTGTGTAATCCACTACTCCTTGTTCCAATGCTCCCTGTGTATCACTGCTCCTTGTTCCAATGCTTCCCTGTTTATCACTGTCCTGTTCCCAGGCTCCCTGTGTATCACTGCTCCTTGTTTCCAATCTCCCTGTTATCACGCTTCCTTGTTCCAATGCTCTCTGTGTATCACTGCTCTTGTTCCAAATGCTCCCCTGTGTATCACTGCTCCCTTGTTCCAAATGCCCCTGTGTATCACTGCGCCTGTCCAATGCTCCCTGTGTATCACTGCTCCTTGTTCCAATGCTCCCTGTGTATCACTGCTCCTTGTTCCAATGCTCCCTGTGTATCACTGCTCCTTGTTCCAATGCTCCCTGTGTATCACTGCTCCTTGTTCCAATGCTCCCTGTGTATCACTGCTCCTTGTTCCAATGCTCCCTGTGTATCACTGCTCCTTGTTCCAATGCTCCCTGTGTATCACTGCTCCTTGTTCCAATGCTCCTGTGTATCACTGCTCCTTGTTTTCCAATGCTCCCTGTGTTTCACTGCTCCTTTTTCCTGCTCCCTGTGTATCACTGCTGCTCCTTTTTCCATGCCTCCCCTGTGTACACGGCTCCTTGTTTCCAATGCCCCTGTTTCACTGCTCCTTGTTCCATGCTCCCTGTTATCACTGCTCCTTGTTCCAATCTCACCTGTACACGCTGCTCCTTGTTCCAATGCTCCCTGTGTATCACTGCTCCTTGTTCCAATGCTCCCTGTGTATCACTGCTCCTTGTTCCAATGCTCCCCGTGTATCACTGCTCCCCGTTTCACTGCTCCCTGTGTTTCACTGCTCCCCGTGTATCGTTCTGCCTATTCAATTTTGTATAACAGGGTACTTCCAAGCGCGCGCTGGCGCGCTGCCTTTTTGAGCCCCACTGCGAGTTTCGCGCAGTTTTTTTAAACCCCTTAATCCAGGTGGTAAACTACATGAACCCTCAATTTTATTATTGTTTTATGCAGCTCTAATTTCACATGGGCGCAGCAAGCAACTTTTGCGCTTTTTGCACTACAAAGCGCAGTTTTTTTGTTTCAAGTGTGCTGAAGCGCTGACCAATTGGTCAATGGAAGTACCCTGGTGTATCAGGGATATTTTTTCCGGAATACATTCCGATCAGAATACGAGACCCCATTTTTGCCAAAGTTGCCGGAATAAGAAACTTTTTTTAAAAACTGAAATTGACTTAAAATGATCAAAATTGCCAAAATCGGAATAAGGATCCTGTTTTGGGAGGGACAAAAGGAGGAGGAAAAATAATAAGGTAAAGATTTCCTCTCTTTTATTTGAGAAACAAATCCCTGTGGCGCATTGCATAGCCTTGTCCTGCTCACATCCCGTGCGCGATGCGACACGAGTGATGGCAAGTCTAAAAAGGGCGAAAACATTGCTCAATCTGCAAAACAGCAGGTTACTATGTGTGTATATTGAAATTGTCCCGGTATATACCGTATGCGCAACATGTAATGGCAAATGATTTGGCAAACGACCATTTGCCAACGTCGTTTCAGCACGTAAGTGAGCTGGTCACGGCTCACCGGCGTTTGCCAAGTTTGTCCAACACCGTCGATTCAAACAAACTCAGTTCGACTGGTCCGGATCGCCTTGATCGTTCCTTGCATGCACTGATTTCGAGATACAATGAGCTGGTCGCGCCTATTGAAGCTGGTCGCGCCTGTCGAAGCTGGTTGCGCCTTTTGCACTGACTGGTTTGAACGGCAGCGGTTTGAACGCTAGCCGGATGCCACGTTTCTATGTCCCAGACCCGAAGGGTGATTCGCCCACCACCGTTCCGTTGCAAGGATCTGCCCCGAGCCTGGACTACTACATATGGAGGACTCTGGCCACCCGTACGTATCTCACAAAGAAGATTTGATGCACCGACCATTCCCCCCCTCCACCCCCTCCAAAAAACACCACCAACATTACTAACGAGGTTATCAGATTTCCTCAGTCGTTAGCCAAGCAGAGCCCTGATTTGGATCGTTTCTTTTCCAGACTATGACCAAGAGAAACTATTTTTTAAAGCATTCCCAAGCAACCTACTTGTAAAAATGGAAGAAGGAAATGTAACAAGCAAATTGGAGCTTTGCCAAATGTTTCCAAGTCAAACCTTGAGCAAGTCCCAGACCCAAACCCTTTGCCAAATTAGTTTTGCCACACATTTGTGATCCATGAAATATGATTTAGAACCACATTTGCCAATGTTTATTCTTGCCATAACATGTTGCGCATACGGGTATACTGTACATTATAATTGAACATATTGTACATAACAATTGTCATGTGCAATTCCTATCGAAGAGTTTATTGCAGTTGCATGTTGCATTGCCCTGTCCTGCTTGCAACCCGTGCGCAATGCAACACGAGTGATGGTAAGCCTACAAAAGGGCGAGAAAGATTGCTCAATCTGCAAAACAGCAGGTTAGCATGTGCGGATGTTACGGTTGAATATTGCATGACTTTGCCTTGTCCTACTTGCAACCCGTGCGCGATGCGACGCCTATGATGGTGACAGCCTCAAGAGGGCAAGAAAGATTGCGCAATCTGCAAAACAGCAGGTTAGTATGTGTGGATGTTACGGTTGAATATTGCATGACTTTGCCTTGTCCTACTTGCAACCCGTGCGCGATGCGACGCGTGTGATGGCATGCCTAAAGAGGGCAAGAAAGATTGCTCAATCTGCAAGACAGCAGGTTAGTATGCGTGTATGTTACAATTGAGTATTGCATTGCATTGCCTTGCCTTACTTGCAACCCGGGCGCGATGCGACACGTGTGATGGTGACAGCCTCAAGAGGGCAAGAAAGAATGCTCAATCTGCAAAACAGCAGGTTAGTATGTGTGGATGTTACGGTTGAATATTGCATGACTTTGCCTTTTCCTACTTGCAACCCGTGCGCGATGCGAGGCATATGATGGTGACAGCGTCAAGAGGGCAAGAAAGAATGCTCAATCTGCAAAACAGCAGGTTAGTATGTGTGGATGTTACGGTTGAATATTGCATGACTTTGCCTTGTCCTACTTGCAACCCATGCGCGATGCGACGCGTGTGATGGCAAGCCTAAAGAGGGCAAGAAAGATTGCTCAATCTGCAAGACAGCAGGTTAGTATGCGTGTATGTTACAATTGAGTATTGCATTGCATTGCATTGCCTTACTTGCAACCCGTGCGCGATGTGACGCGTATGATGGTGACAGCCTCAAGAGGGCATGAAAGATTGCTCAATCTGCAAAACAGCAGGTTAGTATATGTGTACTTTACAATCGTATATACTGTATATTATAATTGTAAGTATGGTATACCGTGCGGCTCTCAAAATTTAACGGGTTAAATTGACGGTTAAATTGACGGGAGCAACCGTCAAATCGTGGCATACGGTATATTACGAAACGAAAAAGCCGTCAACCTCAAATCACGTACGATATTACTTGGATAGGGCTTACTACCGGCAACGAACCTAGGCTCCTCCCGACCGGACAAAACGCAGCAGTGGTCGACAAGGCCGCCTTTCTCATTTCATGGCTCAGCCCCTTGACAGATCCCCAGAGAAACGTTTACGCCCTCTAATACCTCCAACACACAAGAAGCAAAGGACCCTGTGGGGTTTTTTCGACCGGGTAGAGCCAGGGCAGATCACCGTCACCAACAAAGAGGTGAATTGAGTTGTAGCCGAAGCTCGAGATGCTGTCGTTCGCAACCCATCGACTACCTCTGCGAAGATGAGCAGCAAGTTTTTCACTAAGAGGGCAGTGAATTTCATGCAGACGCTGGGTTACCTCCTGGACGGGTCTGAGCTCAAAACTAGACCCCACAAGAAGAAGTATGTGACCTGGGAGCCCTTTCTCAAGCTTCTGGCCATTGAAAGGCACACAACTCTCAACTCCAACTGGCTGCTCAGACCTTCCAATGAAAGGTTCCATTTGGGAAGCATTGAGCCCAGTGTGAACAGCCTCAAACTCAACTTTCCCGTGGCTTTCGAGGACTTAACAACCGAGACCTTGAGGAACTGGCTGAAAAAGAGGAAAGAGAATGAGCAGAATGGTGTGAGAGATGATGCATTCTTTGGCCGTAGCAGAGGGTCAGGTCGTTGTCGGTTTCAGGAGTTAATGGAAACGATTGAATGTCTCATTCTAGTTATTTCAATGCGCACCGGTATTGTTATGCTGAACAAGATGTTGGGATCATTGCAGTATTATATGTACACTCCTTGCAGGTCCTAGAACGGTGTACCCTAATATTGTACCATGAACCATGAACCAGTGTAACATGATTAAGTACAAACGCTCAGTTGCATAAATGGATTTTATTAAAATGGAAACCGTCAAATGTGAAACGTCAATTCATATTCCTATTAAAAACAAACGTCAAATGTAAACCGTCAATTTATAACAAACCCCCCAAAAAAGCCGTCAAATTTTGCAACCGTTAATTTTGAGAGCAGTACGGTATTACAAGCGTATATACTGTTATTATAATTGTAAATATTACTTAACCTCCCTCCCCACCCACCCCTCCCTAACTCACCCACACACCCCACCATAACCCAGATGGTGGCAACGGCTCATCATAAGGACAACACCCACATAAGGCTTTATATTTAAGTGCTCAACCACTTCCTCTCCTACTTTGACTGTGGACTAGAATGTCCACCAAATCGTCGGTCTTCTCCTCCCTAACTCACCTACCCACCCCACCCCACCCCACCCCTCCCTAACTCACCTACCCACCCACCCTTTCCTCCCACCCCACCCCTCCCCGCTCTAACTCACCCTCCCCTCCCCACCCACCCCACCCCTCTCCCACCCACCCACTCCTCCCTCCCCACCCCACCCCCTCCCTACCTTCCCCCACCCCACCCACTCCCCCAGATGGTGGCAACAGCTCGCCATGGGGACACCACCCATATTGGGCTTTACGTTGAAGTGCTCAACCACTACCTCTACTACTTCGACCGTGGAGTTGACATGTTCACTGTATCATCCGTCCAACAAGTCATAGAGCTCATAGAGGAGCACGCCACGGCTGCCTGCTCCGAAGCCGCTGCCCCCCACCCCGTCAACCTCATCCCTGGCGTCGTGGCCAAGCCGCCTGACCTTGCTGGCCTGCAGTACTGGTCGAACACCCGGGCGCACATAGAACAGAAGAAGAAGGGAGGCAAGGGCTCTGAAGGAAGCAAAGCCAAATATACTTCTCTTGTACTGGCAGCCCCACCCCCGCCCATCCAAGCCTAGAGGATTGTATTGTATTGTATTTACACACTTTTTTCTGGACTTTGAATAGGAGGCCAAGCCAAGTATACACCCCTAGGACTTGCAGCCCCACCCCCGCCCATCCAAGCCTAGAGGATTGTATTGTATTGTATTTACACACTTTTTTTTACTTTGAATAGGAGGCAAAGCCAAGTATACACCCCTAGGACTTGCAGCCCCACCCCCGTCCATCCCAGCTTAGAGGATTGTATAGGATTTACCAGGGGGTGTTCAAGAAGTTTTTTTAGACACCCATGCTATGAAGTTTTTTTTTGTGCCCTTACCCCCCCCCCCCCTATTGGCTTAAAAGGTCAATATCTTCCTCACCAATCATAATTAGGTCATGAAAGTTAGGTGTATACTGACCCTAACCTCAAGCTCTATCAAGTAGTCATCTTAAAAACGTGGTTTGGCTTGCGTATAAGCGATCCCTGCACACACACACACACACGCACACACACACCCACAAAAATATCTCCAGTAATAAGAGGTAGGCTGCTACTAGTGAGTTTCATCTGCAGTTACATTTAGTTCGAAGCAGTGTTCGAAGTGTAGTAGTTCATAAATATCATCAGCTACATGCAGGCTAGAGGAGTCTCCTTAGATACACCGGTGTGGGGCCAAAGGGGCCTTAGGCAGTGAAACACCCCTCCATCCACCCGACACCCGCATAAAGTGAACTATTTGTCTAGCTTGATCCTTGGCGCTTGTGGCTAGGCTAGGCTAAGTTTGCTGCATGTCTTGTAGACCATCCAAAGCTCTTTACTTCAGCACTTTGCTCCAAAACAACGAGGCTGACTCGGGCTTCCTGTTGTTTGAGCTTCCAACAGCTGACTCGGGTTGTTGTTGCTTGAGCGTCAAGAGCAGGTCTTTGTACATAGCATCCACTTGCTTGGGCTTGAGCTTCATGCCGAGTGGAACTCCAGACAGTGGCTTGAGGAACTTGGAGAGGGGGAAAATGCCAGACTTGGACGCCTTGATTGACATGCACTGCTTGCTGGCCTGGTGCGACTTTAGGCTTGCCTTGTTGCTGGGAGGGCACTGGACCACGGCATTGCAGATGTTGCAAGTTGTCGTCAAGGGCCCGGGTGCGGAAGGCGCCTCGGCTCGAGTTGTGGGCGATTTGGCCTGGGCTGCTCTAGCCTCGGCCTCATCCCTGGCCTCGGCCTCAGCCCGGGCCTGGACCTTGACCATTCTTTTTATCCGTTGCTGTGAGCAAGCGCGGATTCCTGCTGCGTGAGCTTCCAACTGCTAAGTCAGGAACTGGTCGGCTTAGTTGTGAAGTTCTGGTTGGCGTCCAGACTGGATGTACCTTCCAGTACATCCACTTAATTACACCCTGGGTCTAATCGAGCAACGACTGCATATTCGTAACGCTTTCGTCGAGGCGTTTTCGATGGTGTGCTGCACGTTCGATTCTGGCCACAGACGAAGAAGTTGTGAGAAAGTTTTGAGATCGGCCTCGACCCCCCCCCCCCCCCCCTCTAGGACCCCCCCAGATCTCAGCCCTCAGCCACTTTTTTCACTTTTTCCGACGGTTTCGGGGCTAACGACCAATTCGGAGACGATTAACAGCGTGCGCCTCCCCACATACTTTTGGAACACTCCCCGGGATTTACCTACTTTTTACCGGACTTTGAATACCGGTAGTAGGCAAAGTGAAGTATTTACAGGAGGTTTACTGGACTTACTTCAAACAGACATAGCCACTAACGCAAAGCCAATCATACATCCCTTGCATTGCCCCCCCCCCCCCCCCCCCCCCCCCCCCCCCGTCCAACCCAGCCTAGAGAATTTGTTGAATTTACCCTAGTTTACTGGACTTACTACGAACAGACATATGCAAAGCCTAGTATTCAACCCTTGTATTGGCAGTCCCATCCCCGTCCATCCCAGCTTAGATAATTTTATTGTATTTACCCGGTTTTACTTGACTTGCGGTACTTGTAAGTATTGTAGTCAAAGTTAATGCAAAGTGTACATCCCTTGAACTGGCAGCCCCACCACTACCATCAGGGTACTTCAGTAGGAGCCCCAGCTCTGCTGCCTGAGACGCAATCAATTGTATAGCCTGCGTCCTGCGACCCAACATACCCTGCCTTCTGGTCAACGGACCCTCCCCACGTCACGTCCTGCAAGCGATTACGCAATGGACTTTTTGACGTTGCGTCTGCGATGGAGGTCGCAGCGTCCTGAACAACACTGGCTACCATCCCCGCATTTGATTTTTTCCACCCCGTTCTATCATAGTTTTTCTTTTCGGCTACCAGCAGCAGCTTCTAGGCAGCTCCCCTGGCTTGCTACCCAGCCAAACACTACTGAAATTTGGGGGTTGGTCCAATAACTGGCGGAGGGAGCTGCCTAGAAGCTGCTGCTCGTAGCTGAAAAAAGCTGAGGGTTTTACTCAGTGATTTTGTTTTCAAATCTGAAAGTGGGTTTCTTCTAGCTTTATGGTTTTAAGCCTCCTCCAGGGACAGCGTTTTAGTGCTTTCTGTAGCTTTTTGTAGCTTTTTAGGGCCATTGAGGGCAAACAAAAAAAACTTTTTCTTCTTTTTTTAAAGCAAGAATTTTGCTAAAACGGGGTCAAAACTAGCGATCGCTGAATATAGCGGAAACAAAAATCCCTGGTTTTACTTTACTTGCGGTAGTGTCAGGGATTTGTTTTTAAATCTGAATGTGGGTTTTTCTAGCTTCATGGTTTTAGGCCTCCTCTAAGGACAGCGCTTGTTAGGGCCATTTAGGGCAAATTGGTTACTTGACTTGCGGTAGTAGTGTAGAACCTGAACTTGGTTACATAGCTTCAGCCAGCAACTTGGCTGCGGTAGTATTGTAGAACTTGAACTAGGTTACATACCGGTAGGTTCAGCCAGTAATTTGGCTGCTCGCCGTCTTCGTCAGTATAAACACTTATCGGTATAGCCAGGAAAAAGTTGTAATGTCATCGTAGGCAAACCCAAGTTTACATCCCTTGCCCTGGCAGCCCCACCCTGTCTGTCCCTGTCGGTAAAACGATTGTTCGGGGTTCAGTTTTCGGTAATCATTGCTTTCTCTTTTTAAGCCCTTCCTATCACGGTTGGGCAAGTCCCTTCAGCCTACTTGGCCTTCCCCTGGACTGTAGCATAAATAAATACCGGTATTTAATATACCGTTCATCCAGAGAAACCAAAATATATCGTGATATACGTCAGATACATTCCCAATACGGCCATACCACGTGTGTTGAATATCATACTTGCAAATTGCAATAACAAATACCCCCTATACGTATGTTACAGTCCAGGGGTGGGCCAACTAGGCTAAAGGGACTTGCCTAACCGTGATAGGAAGGGCTTACAAAAGAAAAAGCATTGATTAATTGAACCCCAAACAATTGTTTTACCGACGGGGGCCCTGAGTCCGCGCTACAGTTATGATTTGATTCTACAATAAACCGTACGCGCCTTGAGTTTTGGCAAAAGTCATTTTTGCCCAAAAGGTGGGTCTCAGATAACCATGGCAAAACTAACTTGGCAAAGGGGTCAATGGATTTGAGTGTCTCAAGTGCAGACCTAAAATTCATTTGGCAAATTACTTTTTGCTTACATGTTTTTGTTACATTTTTTCAGCAACCAGACCATAAACCATGTAACAATTAAATCAATACCGGTAGTATCAAACTTGCTGGGGCTTATTAGCCAGACCGGTATATGGTCCCAGCAAGCCAAATTGCTGGCTATATCCATGTAACCAAGTTCAAGGTCATGGTACCGTTCTGCATTTTAAAAATTCAAGCCAGATTCAATTCAATCTAGACTCAAATGAATAATTATGTGCATAAGCATCAAGAATATCATAGGGTTGGCCCTTGTCTCGGCAGTAAAAACCATGCCTCGGCAGTAAAAAGGAAAATGAAGAAGAGAAACACAGTTATCGCTAGGCAGTGTTCACTCCAAACGTTCTCATCCCTAGGGGTAAAAGCGACAGTTCTTGCATCCCAGCAAGTCTGCGTCGTCATCACCACTCTCAGCCCCAGCGGGCTCTTCAGTGGGTTGGTCATCCTCTGGCAGCAGGGGGATTGACAAGAGTGGCAGCAGCGGCAGAAGGAGTTGCAGCCACAGCAGGAGCTCTGGCAGGAGAGGCAGCAGCGGCAGGAGGAGTGGCAGCCACAGCAAGAGCAGAAAGGGGCAAGCGATCGATCGTCAAGTCAGCCAAACCGGAGCTTCGGCAGCAGGCCGAAGCAGGAGCAGCAACAGAAATACATACCTGGCTCTTCCCTGCCATCACATCTCGACCAGAGTTCTTGCCCTGCGTTCGGTTGACCTTCTCTAGCTGCTTGTCCACTTTAGCTTGCTCTGATTGGATGGCAAGGGCAGCAAGGGCGGCCTTCTTCAGGGCTTCTTCTTCCTTCCTCGTGGCTGTAGCTTCTCGTTGTCAATGCACATCTTGGGCAGTCTAAGGACGCAAAAAACGAGCCATACCAAGCTGAACCTTTCGCGCTTCGAGAGCAAGCTTCTTAACGGCTGGCCGCCTCTTCGAGGAGTCGCGGGACAACATGGAGCACGCTTCTCTGATGTCTAAAAGCTCGACCGTTGCATTTTGTCTGAGGTTAAAAAAAAATCAAACCTGTGTACCCCGTGTGTACCGCAAAGTACCATGGCAACCGTATCTTGGCAAAGGCCAACCACCTAGAGCGGTCTCAAGGTGGTCCCCTAAACCGGTTTGGCAAAGTTTTGTTTGCCAAACCGTTTGCCAATACTTAAGGCGCATACGGTATACCCTATGAACTTGTCCCCAAACAATCGCGAGTACACGTTGCATGACCAGCAATCAAGTATAATATAATACCGGTATGGATAAGTTAAATTCAATTCCCGTTCAATTAGTAAAAAATGTGATGAGACTTCAAGTGAGACTTGCAAAATAAAATTATCAATGTATCTCCTATGTATGAGATGGCACGAGCCTAGGGCCTCTGTCAAAAGATTGTTTGGGCTTCATTACATTTTTTTCATTACATTCCAATGTTGGGCAAGTCCCTTCAGCCTATTTGGCTACCCCCTGGACCAGGGTAGTACAAGACCGGAGCCCGACGGCTGGATTTTTGGCGGAGCCCCCTCTTCAAGGGGGCGGGAGCCCCCAGGGTTACCCATTTGTCCGTCCAACCGAAAAACTTCTTGCTTGAAGCCTGACACGTCATCCAACGGTCGCGTAACTAACTCGCTTCGGTCAGCTCCATTGTTGCCACCTTTCGTTCCGTTGCTAACACACTCCGCCAATTTTCCTGCATAGAACTTGTTTTTTTAGTTGTTAAAGGTTTTTCACACCAGGAGGTGGGTCTCCCGACACAAACCAGCAACCCGGAGGATTCAGTTCGAATGGCATTGCCCCTCCTACAATAAATGCCCAAAGACATACAGAACCTTGTAACAATCATTTGTATTTTGTCCCATTTACCAACTGTACGTTATGTACTCATGTACATGTATTCATGATGCTTGACGCTTTGGTGGACTCACCGTCTGCGGGCAGAATATACATGGGTAGTTTGCAGCAGGGCACTACATTTGTTCACATTGATCAGCGCTTAAAGCGCACAAACGTCAAATTGGTCAGTGCTTTATAGTGCAAAAAGTCCGCGCTGCGCCCACAGGGGGTTGACAAAACTGCGTGGAACGCGCAAAACGCGCAGTGGGGCTCAAAAAGCGTACGCAAAATTGTGCTGCCGCGTGCGCTTTGTAGTACCCTGGTTTACATGCTAAAACACCACACTCTTGAGTGCAGAATTCTATCACATACCGGTATGCAATTGAAGTATTTAACTATGTTTGCTTGCTATAGTCCAGGGCAGGGTACCAGGGTACTTCCAAGCGCGGGCTGGCCCGCTGCCTTTTTGAGCCCCACTGCGCGTTTCGCGCAGTTTTTTGCAACCCCCTGTGGGCGCAGCAAGCATTTTTTGCGCTTTTTGCACTGCAAAGCGCAGTTTTTTTTTTCAAGTGCGCTAAAGCGCTGGCCAATTTGGTCAATGGAAGTATCATGGTTCGAATCCCGACGGGTGCGCTTGAGTGTTCGCGGCCGCTGTCAACCGCCATGGTAGCACTATCCAGGTTAGTAGAAGCTCGTTCCCTACCGCGCAAGATCAAGAGCTGGTTGATAGGCAACTGTTTGAAATCTGAAGTTTTGTACCTGTACTCACATATCAGCACAGCTTAGCAAAAATAGTGTACAACGGTGTTGAGTAAGAGTACATTCAGTGTTTTTCTTTCTAGCTACGAGCAGCAGCTTCTAGGCAGCTCCCATGACTTGCAATAAAGCGGAACATGACAAAAACTAGTGCACCTTGAAGCTGACACAATTAGCTGCCCATAACTGCTGAAATAGCTTGGCATAGCCCGGAATATCGATCAGGGAGCTGCCTAGAAGCTGTTAAGAAAGGCCGAAAAGTAAAGCCCTCATTCCATTTCATGCCTCCCACCAGATATTTTTGCCCGTGCATTTTTCACAGTCAAAATAATATTCCCTGTGTGTTCGACACACGTTGAGAAGCGAGCCTTGAGGAGTTTTAAGCAGAGCATCAATTTGCCCGTGAACTTGATCGCAACCAGACAGATCCAGCCAGCGCAGATTGCGACACGCTGACAAGGCTGTGATGTCCTGAAGTCCCTCGCATTCGTACAAACTCAGTGTATGCAGGTTGGGAAAATCTGTCAAGGCTGTGATGTCCTCAAGATGTTCCCATTCAGAAATATCCAGCGAATGCACGTTGGAAATAGCTGACAAGGCTGATAGGTCCTCAAGATGTTCCCATTCAGAAAGGCTGTACAAGGCTGTACAAGGCTGTGAGGTTCTCAAGGCTTGTACACGAATTCAGGTTCAAGGCATGCAGATTGGAGCACCCTGACAAGGCTGAGATGTCCTCCAGTTCCGTACAAGAAAACAGGTTCAGGGTATGCAGATTACAACACAATGACAAGGCTGAGATGTCTTGAAGGTACCTGCAATGCGTCAGATTTAGCGAGTGCAGATCGCGACATGCTGACAAGGCTGTGATATCCTGGAGATCACAATTAGCCAGTTTTAGTGTATGCAGATTGCTACATGCTGACAAGGCTGTGAAGTCCTGAATTCCCTATAAGTCAGATGCAGCGTATGCAGATTGGAACACGCTGACAAGGCTGTGAAGTCCTGGAGACCACAACCACCCAGATCCAGTGTATGCAGATTGGAACAAGCTGACAAGGCTGTGATCCCCTCAAGTGCCTCACAACCAGACATATCCAGTTTATGCAGGCTGCAGCATGTTGACAAGGCTGTGATGTCCTCAAGTGCCCAACAACAAGACAGGTCCAGGGCGTGCAGATTGGAGCATGCTGACAAGGCTGAGATGTCCTCCAGTCTTGTACAGTAATGCAGGTTCAGAGCATGCAGATTAGAAAACGCTGACAAGGCTGAGATGTCTTGGAGGTCTTTGCAAGTGTTCAGATCCAGCGAGTGGAGAGATTGAAATGCTGACAAGAATGTGATTTCCTGGAGATCACGACCACCCAGATCCAGTGTATGCAGATTGGAACACGCTGACAAGGCTGTGATCTCCCGAAGTGCCTCACAACGAGACAAGTTCAGCGTATGCAGACTGCAACACGCTGACAAGGCTGTGATGTCCTGGACTTGCTGACAAAAATACATATTCAGGGCTTGCAGATCGGGACACGCTGACAAGGCTGTGATGCCCTTGAGTTTCGCACAACAAGACAGGTCCAGGGTGTGCAGACTGCAACACACCGACACGGCTGTGATGTCCTCGAGATCCCGACACATAGACAGCTTCAGGGTATGCAGATTGCATAATGCTGCCAGGGCTGACAGTTCAGTCAAGGTATACCAGTTTAGGAGGTCCATAGAGCGCAGGGCAGTACAGAACTGCAAGGTTGCTAGACTGGTATCTGGGAAGCCATGTAGAACAGCCTCCTCTAGACGAGTCAGCGCTGTCAAGGGAGACAAAGCGGCAGACATCTGAACGGCAGTCAGCCTTCTGCCTTCCATAGAAATACACCAATCCAACCTGGGGGTCACTTCAATGGCCCGCAAGCTGGGTGGCAAGCCAGCTAGGATAAGACCCATTGAAGCTCTCAACAAGCGGACTCTCTGAAGCACTGGGCACTGTTGGAGGATGGTCATGTGCGGATCACTACTGCTCTGCAGGGGGTAACATGCATGAGAGGGATAAGTCGTATGCAGAATGCAATTGATGGTGGAGGATGGTCATGTGCAGATCACTACTGCTCTGCAAGGGACAACATGAAAGGGATAGTAAGGCACTGGCAGAATGTGATTTTTGGGGGGGGGGGCAGGTCATAATCTCAGGGTTCTTACAGCTCTGCAGGGGACAATTTGGGGGGTGGCAGGTCATAATCCAGCACTGCAGGGGACAAGATGATTTGAAGGGGGTGGGGGTGGGTGGGGGGTGGGGGGTGGGTGTGGGGGGGGCAGGTCATAATACAGCTCTGCAATGGATAAGCTGATATGAGGGGGGCCAGGTCATAATCCAGCTCTGGAGGGGACAAGATGATTCGGGGGTGGTGGTGGTGGGGGGGCAGGTCATAGTCCAGCTCTGCAGGGGACAAGATGCTTTCAGGGGGGACCAGGTCATAATCTCAGGGTTCTTAATCCAGCTCTGCAGGGGACAAGTTGATTTGAGGGGAGGGGGGGGGGGGGGGGGGGGGGGGGGGGGGGGGGCAGGTCATAATCCAGCTCTGCAGGGGTCAAGTTGATTTGGGGGGGGGCAGGTCATAATCCAGCTTTGCAGGGGACAAGATGATTTGGGGGGGGGGCAGGTCATAATCCAGCTTTGCAGGATCAAAATGATTTGGGGGGGGGCAGGACATAATTCAGCTCTGCAGAGGACAAGATGCTTAGGGGGGGGGGCAGCTCAGAATCTCAGGGTTCTTTTTCCAGCTCTGCAGGGGACAAGATGATTTGGGGGAGGGGGGCAGGTCATAATCCAGCTTTGCAGGGGACAAGATGATTTTGGGGGGGCCAGGTCATAATCTCAGGGTTCTTAATCTAGCTCTGCAGGGGACAAGATGATTTGGTGGGGGCCAGGTCGTAATCCAGCTCTGCAGGGGATGAGATGATAGGAATATGGTCTGTTCACAGGCAATTCCAATAATAGTTAACAAGACGCGTGCTTCACACACAGATCTACGCATGGCTCTGAAGTGCTTGGTGCTGGCGGAGGATGGTCATTTACTCATTTGCTGTCCACTGTTGCTCTGCAGGGTGAAACATGAAATGCGTATGCCGAATTGCTTATTGCTAATCCCCTGTGATTTTGAGGATGGTTGGAAGAACCCCCCCAGATGTTGCAGAGCGGGATTGTCTTGGGTCAACAATGGCCTGCCTATGACAATGTTATGTTATGTAGGCATGTTGCTCACAATCATTCCATGATGTACCCTGCAAGATTTAGGGTAATGATTGTAGGCAAGTAGGCTCCCAAGGCAAGGTTCCCTAGCGAATCTCCGCCTCCCCTCTCCCCCGCTCTAATATGATGGAAGTGATCTGTGACAATGCACATGCAGAGTGCAGAATCAGATACTCACTCCCTCGTTGGCGCCGTCCCAAACTAAGCATCGGGTCGTAGCTTCAACTCCCTCACAAGCTCGCCTGCAAACCAATCTCCACGTGCTTCGTGTCTCCGAGTCGAAGCACAGCAGCAAAGCGTCGTGGCACTGCCATAAAGCGTCGTCGGTAAATCGGGTTGAGACACCTCCTAGACCCGCCTGACTTGTCTGCGCCATATTGCTGCGCTGTTCTATCTGTGCAGCCCACTGGATTCTGGAGTAAATCAGAAAGAGAGTAAGAAGGAAGAGAGGGAGGGAGGAAGAGAGAACGCTCCAGAAAGCGAGCGTAAAACGAGATCTGTTCGATAGGCACTTGCTGATCTGACGTACCAGGAGTCGATGGATCGAAGCAGATCGAGCTTGTAAGGAGAGGAGGGTGGATATTATTGGGGTAGCTAGGTAGCTCCCAGGCCAACTCAAGTTAGAACAGGGGGCTTTGAATGTCTACATTTCGAAAGAATTTTAATTTTCGAATCAGGTCGTAGGTCGTAATTCGTACCTGCCCTGGGCTGGAAAATCTGACAATCAGGGAGTTTTCGTAAATTTCGCCTGAAAAGTCGAGCGGCAATATGACCAGTCGACCCGTCAAATCCAAACCATCCACTGGGCTGCTAGAATCCAATCCATTGCTATAAACTAGGCTTGTTCATCTTCAAAAAATGGCCTCGCTCGTGCAGGGCTCATGTCAACAAAACATTTTAAATACTTGGGTGAGATTTGGGGCAACATATATGATGGCTCATATTATGCATGGGTCATCATGCATTAGTAAAGCAACGACTAGGCAGATGCAAACTGGTCCCTCTATCTCTTCCATTTGGATGATCAAATTAACATGGGTGTTGGGGCATGCCCCAAATGTATTGTTTCCTCCATAGGTGTAATTGGGGGGTCAGACTAGTAAGCATGGTGTGCTATTCAAATGTTCGTGGGTGTCGTGGCCTCGTGGGCACATTTATTTTTTTATTTTTTATTTTTTTATTGAGCTAAATGTGTATGGCCCCCAGCAGGTAACCCGCTAGATGAGCCTACTCATTGAGTCATTGCGTGCAGCCCCAACCTAAAGAGGCAGTACAAATTTGAATTGCATGAAGCCCCAACCTCAAGAGGCAGTTCAAATTTAAATTGCATGGAGCCCCAACCTCAAGAGGCAGTTCAAACTTGAATTGCGCGGAACCCCAAGAGTCATTCCTAATTTGAATGGGTCCCATATCACCCATATATATGTGCAAGCAAAATGAGTCTAGTATACCCACCATGTGAGAAACACCTGAATCTCTCCATGCTGCAACGCTTTAACTAGAAAAAACAGCAGTTTAACAGCTTCCTTTTTTTTAAAGCGGTAAAAGACGAAATCAGGTTTGGCGGCTCGCTATGAATTACCTGTAAGACCGTCACCACTGGACCTGGCTTGGTTTTAGAGAAAGATGTAACATAGGTAACATATAGCAGTAAGTTGGGGCCTAAAAAAACGCGCTTTGTAGTACCCTGTAGTATACCACCATGTGAGAAACACCTGAATCCCTCCATGCTGCAACGCATTCACGGCGGCTGGAAAGTGCTAGAAGACGAAAACAGGTTTGGAGGCTCGCCATCAATCACCTGTAAGTATGTATGTATGTATGTTACAGTCTAGAGGTAGGCCCAATCGGCTAAAGGTACTTGCCCAACCGTGATAGGGAGGGCTTTAAAAGCAAAATCACTGATGAACTGAACTCCAAACAATCGCTTAACCGACGGGGGCCCTGAGTTCGTGCTACAGTGATCATTTAATTTGATCACCCGTAAGAACTTCACCACTGGACCTGGCTCGGTCATTAATGAAAGATATTACATAGGTAACATCACGCAGTAAGTTGGGACCCCAAAATCTAAGTTGGGACCTTAAAATCTAAGTTGGGACCCCAAAATCTAAGAATGGCTCAGTGTGCCATGCGAGACAAAATATACGGAAAGGCGTGATAGGTTACTCCATTTATAAAGCGACCGAAACTTTTGAGCACACCTAAACTGTCTGCTCTGCGATTACATTCTGTACTCGGGAGTGTGGTGTACTAGTGTTCACGCTACCCATGGTTACTCCACCCACATGCAGTGAGCAGCCTGAAGGCTGGTAGAGCATGCAATACATACACATACATGCCATTTTGCGGCGCTGTTCTGTGACGCATATCAGAGTTTGAAGCAAAGAAGAAAGAAACAAGGAAGAAAGGGAAAAGCCAGAGAGCGTGCGCAAGAAGAAGAGCTGGTTGATACGCAAGTGTTCGAAATGTGAAATGTTGCACCGGTACTCACATATCAGCACAGCTTAGCAAAAGCAGTGTACGACGATGTTGAGTAAGAGTGCATTCAGTGTCTTTATTTCTGGCTACAAGCAGCAGCTTCTAGGCAGCTACCCTGATTGGCTATTCAGCAGAACATGACAAAAAGTTGATCGGTTAGTAACGTTTGTTACCGTGTTTTTAACGTTATGTACCAAATCTATATCGTTTCCAATACGAGTTTATAACGTTTCCATTCCGTTTCATATTGTCAATTATCGTCCGGCTCTAACGTAGATACGGTAGTTATTGTTTCATTACGTGCTATAACGTATTAGAACTAGGGAACTGCGATTTGATATCATATGATATCATGTCATCATACGATACCGGCAGTCTGACTAGACTTAAGTTACCATTTATAGACAATATCATATGATGCAATTTGTATGATATCATATGATATCATAATCGCCCTTGGTCAACATCATATGATATGCCGGTCTCTAGATATAACGCCCAGTTCTGTTTCCGCAGTGCTTGCAGCCGACACAATCAGCTGCCCAGTGGCTTGCTCGCTAATGCACCTTGCAGCATACACAATCAGCTGCTCAGTGGCTCGCTCGCTAGAGCACCTTGCAGCAGACACAATCAGCTGCCCAGTGGCTCGCTGGCTCAGCTTCTAGGCAGCTACCCTGACTGACTATGAAGCGGAACATGACGGAAACTAGTGCACCTTGAAGCTGACTCAATTAGCTGCCCATAACTGCTGAAATAGCTTGACATAGCCCAGTGACTCGCTCAGAGAGCTGCAGAGAAGCTGCTAAGAAAAGGCAAAAAGCAAAGCCCTAAATCCTTTTCATGCCTCCCACCAGATCCTTTTGCCCCTGCATTTTTCACAGTCAAGATAAAATCCGGTATGTGTTCGACACACATTCAGAAGCAAGCCTTGAGCAGTTTGAAGCAGAGCATCGATTTGCCCGTGAACTTGATCACAACCAGACAGATCCAGCCAGCGCAGATTACAACACTCTGACAAGGCTGTTATGTCCTGAAGCCCCTGGCATCCATTCAGACTTAGCGTATGCAAGTTGGGGAAATCTGTCAAGACTGTGATGTCCTCAAGACGTTCCCAATTAGAAAGATCCAGCGAATACACATTGGAAACAGCTGACAAGGTTGTACGGTCCTCGAGCCCCGTACAACAATTCAGGTTCAGGGCATGCAGATTGGAGCATCCTGACAAGGCTGAGATGTCCTCCAGTCCCGTACAAGATTTTAGGTTCAGTGCAAGCAGATTAGAACACGCTGACAAGGACGAGATCTCCTGAAGGGCCTCACAACAAGACAGGTTCAGCGTATGCAGACTGCAGCATGTTGACAAGGCTGTGATGTCCTCAAGTATGTCACAACATGACAGATTCAGGGTGTGCAGATTGGAACACGCTGACAAGGCTGTGATCTGCTCAAGGTACTCAGAAACCGACAGGTCCAGCGTATGCAGACTGCAGCATGTTGACAAGGCTGTGATGTCGTCAAGTGAGTCACAATCAGACAGATTCAGGGTGTGCAGATTTGAGCACGCTGACAGGGCTGTGATCTGCTCAAGTAACTCAGAATCCGACAGGTTCAGGGCTTGCAGATTTGAACACGCTGTCAGGGCTGTGATCTCCTCAATTGAGAAAGTACCCGACAGGTTCAGCGTACGCAGACAGCAGCATGTTGACAAGGCTGTGATGTCCTTGAGTGCCTCACAGCCAGACAGATTCAGGGCTTGCAGATTGGAGCACGCTGACAGGGCTGTGATCTCCTCAATTAAGACAATACCCGACAGGTTCAGTGTATGCAGACTGCAGCATGTCGACAAGGCTGTGATGTCCTCAAGTTGCCTACAACCAGACAGATTCAGAGCGTGCAGATTGGGACACGCTGACAAGGCTGTGATGTCCTCAAGTCGCCTGCACCAAGTCAGATCCAGGGTGTGCAAAATGCAACACCCTGACACAGCTGTGATGTCCTCAAGTTCCCGACACATAAACAGCTTCAGGGTATGCAGATTGCATAATACTGACAGGGCTGATAGGTTAGTCAAGCTAGGCCAGTCTGGGAGGTCCAGGGAGCGCAGGGCAGTACAGAACTGCAAGGCGGCTAGACTAATATCCGGAAAGCAACTTAGAACAGCCTCCTCAAGACGAGTCAGCGCCGTCAAGGGAGACAAAGCGGAAGATAGCTGAAGACCTCTCAGACCTCCAACTACAGGAGACATACGCAGATAACGCCTGAGATCCACGTCAATGGTACGCAAGCTGGGTGGCAAGCCAGCTAGGGAAACACTTCTGGGAGCTCTAAACATGCGCACGCTCTGAAGTGCAGGGCAGTGGCTGAGGATGGTCATGTGCGGTTCACTGCTGCTCTGCAGGGGGCAACATGCATGAGAGGGATCATTCTTATACAAAATGCAACTGATGGTGGAGGATGGTCATGTGTGGATCACTAGTGCTCTGCAGGGGGGGATATGAGAGGGATACGGCTTAGGCAGAATGCGTTTTTCTGTGGAGGGTGGTCATGGGTGGTTCATTACTGCTCTGCAGAGGACAACAGGTAAGGGATAATCATGCATGGGCAGCATGTGATCTTGGGGGGGACCAGGTCATAATCTCAGGCTGTTAATCCAGTGGCTGAGGATGGTCATGTGTTGTTCACTCCTGCTCAGCAGGGAGGGAAATGAAAGAGATATAGGTTACATATATTACATTGTCATGGGCAGGCCATATCTATGTATAGGGATATACATGATACATACATTAAATTGTCACTGTTAAACCGAGACGAGACCAATCCACATATCCAGGGGGGGGGGGGGGGGGGGGGGGTCTTCCAACCATTCAGCCATTATTTAGCTGATAAACAACAGGCATAATTGAGCAAGAAAGTAGGACATTCCCACGCGACCCCCAAACACCCTCAAACCCCCTGATCTTCCCCAAGCCACATGGGATAAATACAGGCCTGATCTCCTCCTCATTGACGAAATACTGGGCATAAACAAGCAATAAAGTAGCTGATAAATAATGGGCACAATCAAGCCAGAAAGTAGCTGATAAAGAATGGGCATAATTAAGCAAGAAAGCAGGCAGGGAAGCAATATGCTTTGCTCAGTGGAATGTGCCATAATAATATTCAAGAGATAACTGGAAAGGTCTCCTTGAGATATTTATAAATGGATACCGCAAATCCCAGGGGATGGCGCAAATTCCAGGGGAACCTGGCTAAAAAAGAGAAGACCCGGATAATTCAAAATGTATGCGATTGGGATGAGAAGGGGCTTGTTGGAGCATGACTAGGTGCTGGTGCACACCTAGGTATGTATGTTCTGCTAGGGGGCAGGACCCCTGTACTGCCCAAGTAGCTATCCTTCTTAGTTCAGATATTTGTGGGCTTCGTGTCAGCTATACTACCTGGCCTGACACTTGATCGTCATCTGTTACAGATGACCATCGAGTGCATTGATCAGGAACTACAGCTACCAATGATCATTCTTTAAAAAGTTAAAAAAAGCTTGCAGCTGTACATGAGAAGGAGGCAGCAATCTTGATATCAGGGTTGTTTGGGCGTACTTCAAAATCTACATTCTCAAACGTTACAGTTTTCAAAACGTACATTACATAAGCCAAAATCTACGCTTCTTGATCCAATATCTATGTCTCCTGAAGCTGCTGAGCTGCATAGAAGCTGGTGCTCGTAGCCAAAAATGAAGCGATGGTCTACAAGCTGACGACACCTGATAAGTACAGTTGCAGTTGGAGTCCAGTAGGGCACCAGGATAATGTAACAATGAATCAATTCGGATGACCCATCAAATTTGGAAGACCTGGATTCTGGGCAATTGGCTTCAAAACCAATATTATTGGGATGAAGGGGGGGGGGGGGGGGCAATTTCCTGTAAAAAAAACTTTCTATGACAATGTAATGTAATACAGCTCACAATCATTCCATAACATACCCTACAAGATTTGGGTAATAAACTAGTGATTGTAGGCCCCCAAGGTAAGGGGCCCTAGTGAATCTCTGCAACCCCTCTCCCCCCACCCCAGCCCACCCCCTTGTGATGAATGTAATCTGTGACAATGATCGTGCAGAGTTAGGAATCAGAAACTCACTCCCTCGGTGTCGCCGTCCCACGTCAAGCATCGGGTCGTAGCATCGACTCCCTCACAAGCTCGCTTGCATACCAATCTCCACGTGCCTCGTGTCTCCGAGTCGAAGCAAGACAGCAAAGCGTCGTGACACCTCCACAAATCATATTCCGGATTTTGGACTGGGATATTTTCGTGACCCGCCTGGCGCGTCCGTGCCATGTTGTACAGCCTACTGGACCCTCGAGTAAAGAAGAAAGAACGGAGGAGGAAAGGACGATCGAAAGCAAGAAGTCAAGTTGACGTGGATTAAGAGAGTTTCCGGAGCCCCGGAGGGGGTCCTCGTACAACATCGGAAGGAATAAGCTAGATATGTTGTACAGTCAGCGAGGGAAAGGAAAAGGGCAGGGAGGGCTTCGCCTTAATTCATTCAAAGAAACAAGCCCAGAGGAGGTGTTCAAGGGGGGCCGGGGGGCGATCCCTCGGGCCCGTCAGGCTGTCCTGAGGCTGGCCCGGGCTGGCCCTTATGGCTAGATCTATAGCCCGTCCGGCCCTTCCCACTCACAGGGCTACTCATGCTCTCTGGAAACGGTGCAACGAGATGGATCTCGAAAATGCCACTATCCTAAGTTACCTTTATGGCACACTTATTCTCAACAACGGGTGTGAAGTGTGGGCTCCAGACCGTCTGGGTAATATGAATACTTATTATCATGGTCTCGAAGCTAAATGTGAAACTACCGGTTTTCAGACTAAGTTTATGAAAAGGGCTCTTGGCGATAGAGATAACACCTCTCCGAACTTGGTCCTCAATGAAGTCAATGTATCACCCACCGGTATATGGGTTCAATGGTTAGGACAATGTATTGGCTTTTGGAATAAAATCGTTGACCGAAAGGACGATGATTTTGTGAAAAGGGCCTTGATAATGAATGTTCTAATGACAACCAGAGATAGCAAGTTAGCAACAAACAATGCTGGTCTCGTGGATTACTTGGATGCTTTCTGAGATTAGGTGTTGTATAAAATCCCTCTGTTATTCTTCAGGATAACCTGGCGTCACTGCGCAAGATTGGCTCAGAAAAAATGATAAAGGCATCTATAAAATAAGTAAATAACTGACATTGACTAGCAATCCTTAGTTCAGTGAACCCCAGGAAATTTGGAAATGCACAATTAATTGATCATCCCATATCATATGGGCCATATGAGATGATGACTTCATTATACCGTATTGTATAATTAAATTATCACTGTAGCACGAACTCGGGCCCCTGTCAGTAAAACAATTGTTTGGGGTCCAGTTCATCGATGCTTTTTCTTTTTAGCCCTTCCTGTCACGGTTGGGCAAGTCCCTTTAGCCTATTTGGCCTACCCCTGGAGTGTAACATACATAAATACATACATACATTACATGTATGTTGTTACATTCCAGTTGAGGGTAGCCAATTGGGCCATAACTCCCACAAGGCATTGTCCGAACACAAATACCCGGTAAGCAAGATTGCTCTAGAGCCTACAGTTCTAGACCAGGGTTGTTCAAGGGTTCTTTAAAAGTTACGTTGCGACACGCAACTGTTTGCAAAATCCAAATCGCATGAACCAAGAACAACGTTGCATAGGCCATCATGTATTTAGCATGAGCCCAAATCTTTATTTTTAACGTTATTGCCCCTCCAATGTCTGAGTTTGAGCTGTGAAACGTATCAACAGCCCTGAAATATCCTGGTATATAGTACCTGGAGGGGTTGCAATCAGGGTACTTCAGGAGGACCCTTACCTCGCTCTGCTGCCTAAGACGCAACCACTTGTATAGCCTGCATCCTGCGACGCAACGGACCCTTCCTTCTGGTCAACGGACTCTTCCCACGTTGTGTCCTACGACGCAACAGACCCTTCGACGTTGCGTCTGCGATGAAGGACGCAGTGTCCTGAACAAGTTGTCGTATGAATACGTCTTAGCTTGCGTATAATGAGTGACGGGATGGCAAGGGAATCATCCTTACTGTTGTCTGCCTCAGAGCGCCTAGCTCGCACTTTTATTCTCCTCACGTCGACACGTCAATGGCGGAATCATTTTTACATGTGTTTTTCAATTCAAACCAGATTCAAGTGTGACTCAAATGATTTATTCTGGGCATTGGCGGGAGTATACAAAAATGGGGGACACCCAAGAATGGGAGATTGGGGGACACCTATCCCTAAAAAACCTGAGGGGGGCTGACCCCCCCACTTAAATAGAAATACCCCTTTTTGAACAAATAGATATGGATTCTGGGGTTTACAATATGGCACACATAATGGCATCCTCAGAATTCCCACACAGGGCAGGGGCCATACCACCCATGCTAACCCATTAATTCTCTCATCAAGCTCTGCATCCTCATCTGTCAACCCCTCATCATCAGGCTGTGCATCCACATCAAACTCCTCATCATCAGACTGAGCATCCTCATCAGAGTCATTGCCACCACCCTCTGCAACCTCATCATTGCTAAAGGAGTTGGCAGCCTGGGTAGGTACAACCTTCCTTGGCCTACTTCTCTTCCTCTTTCCTAGCTTAGATGGTGGAACAGAACACCTATCAGTACCTGGAAAGAGGTTATTTGAAAAGGGGTTACTCTCCCCTAAGTGTGTACTGCACTGAATTGCAGTATCCCTGGCGAAAAGGTTGGTGGATGGCCCAATCCGCCAGCGCTCCCTGTTTGGCCATAACTATACTTGGCTGTATCCTCTCTGCCATCTCATTCGCCAACATTTTGTACGCCTACGGTAATCCTCTTACAGTCTTATATTAGGGATCTTGACATGTCCTTAAGCTGTCTAGACCTACGTGATTGTTGCTGTTGAGCTAGTTCAAATTCAAACTCAAGATGAAACGGTTTAAACCTGCGTGATTGTTGCTGTTGAACTAGTTCAAATTTAAACTGTCTAAACCTACGAGATTGTTGCTGTTGAGCTAGTCCAAATTCAAACTCAAGTCCAAACTGTCTAATCCTACGCGATTTTCGTTGTTGAGATCATTGAATTCAAACTCAAGTTCAAACTGCCTAAACCTACATGATTGCATTCTGTACTCAGGAGTGTGGTGTAGTAGCGTTTCAACTACCCAGCTTGACTCCGCCTGCAGACAGTGAGCAGCCTCAAGGCTGATAGACCATGTAATCAATCAAAATTAAAATAATAGTCTTCGTATGCTCCTAGTTTTCTGTGGGTATCGCACAGGGAGATACTGAACCTGACGACAGTGAGCAGCCCTGGGTTGGCTGAACAAACATATACAAATCCAATCTATGTTGGAGGTTCTAGGCAACTCCATGCCATGTCTTTAAACCGTCTGCACTGCCATTTCATTATGTACTCGGGGTTGTGATGTAATAGTGTTCACGCTACTTATGTTTACTCCCCCCACAAGCAGTGAGCAGCCTGGAGGCTGGTAAAGTACGCAATGCATCAACATCCATGCTATTTTCCGGCGCTGTTCTGTGACGCAAACCAGACTTTGAAGAAAGCAGAAAGAATTAAGGAAGAAAAGAAAACGCCAGAGAGCGTGCGCAAGAACAAAAGCTGGCTGATAGGCAACTGTTTGCAATGTGAAATGTTGTGCCGATTCTCACGTAGCAGCATATCTTAGATAACTGAGTGTACAACGATGTTGAGTAAAAGTGCATTCAGTACATTTCTTTCCAGCTACAAGCAACAGCTTCTAGGCAGCTACCCTGACTGGCTATACGGCGGTATATGACGAAAACTAGTGCACCTTGAAGCTGACACAATTAGCTGCCCAGAGCTGCTGAATTAGCTTGGCATATCCCACTGGCTTGCTCAGGGAGCTGCCGAGAAGCTGCTAAGCAAAGCCAAAAATCAAAGCCCTCAATACATCTTACACCAGATTCCTTTGCCCCTGCATTTTTTACAGTCTAGAGTAGTTTCCGTATGGGTTCGACACACGTTCAGAAGCAAGCCTTGAGGAGTTTGGAGCAGAGCATCGATTTGCCCGCGAACTTGATCGCAACCAGATAGATCCAGCCAGCGCAGATTGCGACACTCTGACAAGGCTGTGATATCCTGAAGTCCCTGGCATCCATTCAGACCCAGCGTATGCAGGTTGGGGAAATCTGTCAAGGCTGTGATATCCTGAAGTCCCTTGCATCCATTCAGACTAAGCGTATGCAGGTTGGGGAAATCTGTCAAGGCTGTTATGTCCTGAAGACGTTCCCAATAAGAAAGGTCCAGCGAATGCACAATGGAAACAGCTGACAAGGTTGCGTGGTCCTCGAGCCCTGTACAACAGTTCAGGTTCAGGGCATGCAGATTGGAGCACTCTGACAAGGCTGAGATGTCCCACAGTCTAAAACAGCAATTGAGGTCCAAGGCATGCAAATTGGAGCACCCTGACAAGGCTGAGAAGTCCTCCAACCTTGTACAGTAATGCAGGTTCAGGTCATGCAGATTAGAACACACTGACAAGGCTGAAATGTCCTGAAGGTGCTTGCAAAACCTCAGATTCAGCGAGTGCAAAGTGCGACACTCTGACAAGGCTGTGATATCTTGGAGACCAGAAGAACCCAGTTCCAGTGTATGCAGATTGCTACATGCTGAAAAGGGTGTGATATCTTGGAGACCAGAACAACCCAGTTCCAGTGTATGCAGATTGCTACATGCTGACAAGGCTGTGATGTCCTGAAGTGCCTCACAATACGACAGGTTCAGCGTATGCAGACTGCAGCATGTTGACAAGGCTGTGATGTCCTGAACTTGCTTACAAAAAGACAGATTCAGGGCGTGCAGATTGGGGCAAGCTGACAAGGCTGTGATGTCTGTGAGTTGAGCGCACGATTTCAGATCCAGGATCCGCAGATTGCAACAGGCTGACAAGGCAGTGAGTTCCTGCACGTAGCTGCCATCTAGAGTCAAGGTATGAAGATTGGGACAGCCTGACAAAGCTGTGATGTCCTTGAGTTTCATGCTCAAAGACAGCTTCAGGACATTCAGGTTGCAAAAAGCTGACAAACCTGACAGGTCAGTCAAGTTCTGCAAGCTCTGGAGGTCTAGGGAGCGCAGGGCAGTACAGAACTGCAAGGCGGCTAGACTGGTATCTGGGAAGCCACTCAGAATAGCCTCCTCAAGACTAGTCAGTGCAGTCAAGGGAGTCAAAGCATCAGACATAGGAAGAAATGGCAGCTCTTCCAATTTTCCATCAATATAGCGCGGACTTTTATGTGTGATGGGCCAGAGCTTCGCGTCAATGGCACGCAAGCTGGGTTGCAAATCAGCCAGGGAAACACCCCTAGGAAGTGCAGGGCACTGCTGGGGGATGGTCATGAATGGATCATAACTGCTCTGCAGGGGGCAACATGTGAGGGGAAATAAGGCTTAGGCAGAATCTGATTTGTTTGTGGGGTTAAGGTCATCAAATGCTAGTTATTCCTTCAGCCCCTCTCGATGGTCCATGTTAAATCTATAAATATGTGAACACAGGACCTAGTATGGTACCGATAAGCACTAGCGGGGCCGGTTTTCCTGCCCCTCACGATGGTCCAGAATTGTCTTGACTACAGAAGGTGAGGAGGAAGTGGAGGATGGTCACGTGCAGGTCACTATTGCTCTGCAGGGGGCAACATGAAAGGGATATGCCACACTGCTTGTACCCTGTGATTTTGAGGATGGTCGAAAGATCCCCCCCCCCCCCCCCCCCCCCCCGGATGTTGTGAAGCAGGCTTATATCGGGTCAACAATGGCCTGCATATGACAATCTAATGTAATATTTCTCCCCCCCACACACACACCTGCCACACACCCTTGTCATGAATGTAATCTGTGACAATGCACATGCTGAATATGAGACTCACTCCCTCGGTGTCGCCCAGCCACGTTAAGCATCTGGTCGTAGCTTCAACTCCCTTACAAGCTTGCTTGCAAACCAATCTCCACGTGCCTCTTGTCTCCGAGTCGAAGCAAGGCAGCAAAGCGTCATGGCACTTCCACAAATCACATTCCGGAATTCGGCCAGAGACATTTACTTGATCCGCATTGAGCACCCGTGCCATATTGTTATGTGCAGCCCTCTGGGCCGTTAACTTGGAGTAAAGCAGAAAGTTCGAAGGAGGATAGGAAGATCGAAAGCAAGAATCGAAGTTGTCGTGGATCAGCCGATCAGGGGGCGTGTGCTAAGAGAGCTGCGCTAAACTGGGCGTCCAAATTGACTATCTATGAACGGGGCTCAGGCAAAGAATAGCGTGCAGGGGGTCGGCGGTGTCGCGAGGCGAAAAGTATATCGGTGTCGTGAGGCGAAAAGCAGGTGAGGGCCTGCCAGCCAGCTGACCGCACAAATCGGGGCCCCGCTTCTCGAAGGCGTCTGACAACCCAGAGGGGTGACAACCCCTGTCCGATGTCCGATGTCCGCCCCTGTCTGACAGTAATGAGCGGTTTGTCGTGCCTGTACGAATCGATTTATCTCCCGTTCTTGCCGTTAAGTTCTCAGGATTGGTTAACTACTCGCTAAGACATGCTCGCACGTGCGAATGGAGATCCCTGCAGAATTGCAGTTAACGCACGCAGATCGAGTAGTGACGGAGGCGTAGGCCTACGCGTAGGTATGACTAACAACTCGGGGGGGGGGGGGGGGGGGGGGGGTATGGTTATCGCGAAAATGGTTAACTGGGCGAGATAACTGACGCGAAAAGTGTCGTGTAAACGCTTCGTAGTTAGTTAACTGTACATCTTAACCGTATTTAGAGTATTTACCCGCACTATTTTAGAGATTTCCATTCACTATACTACGTGAAGCCACGCACTGAGGACCTCTGGCTGAACTACATGGTGGGGCTAATCCCACAAGCCTTCCGTCGCCATGTTGCAGAGCGATGAAAGACGAAAAAGAAAAGTAGAATGAAGATGGGGCGTCGAATGGAGAAGAAATTGTTAGAATGTCCCAGATTCTGTCTTGCTCGAAGATGATCTGTGATCCCAAAGTTCGGAAACTCCTTGCTAATGAAGCTAACAGGTAGGTTGAAGAAAGCAATACGCGTCAGTTGCGCGACCGTCGCCGGATCAATGCCGGACTGTGCCGGAAGGAGCCGGATATTTTGCGACCCATCCAGAGCCATCCAACCCACACCTCGGTCGAGGGCCTGGATGGATTTTGGCTTTTGGATGGGTCGTCTGGATGGGTATTTCGTCAGTACATCCGTACAAATACAAACCATCCAAAACCCCTATGGGAAGGTAAACACTGGATGGGTCGTCGGTTATCCGTACTTAACGACCCATCCAGACCCATCTAGACCCAATGGGAATCCACCCTAACCCAACTGCGAGGCGAATAACGCATAAATCGTCCATCAAAAATAAGTTTGGCGGCTAAGGTGCGCAGCAGTAGTGTTTCTTTTTTAAGATTTACGCACAGGGTATGACATACCGGAATTGCGGTGTTGCCAATTTTCAGGTCGGTATACCTCAGCCCAACAATCCCACCGTCGGTTTGCACGCACCTTCCTGTCGAGTCCCTTGCGGTGTGCACCGACCAGTTCTGAGCAAGGGTTCCGGTAAGACCGACAGAAATCCGCCGAGATTGCTAACATTAGTCCTCTGATGAATGGCGACTAAGCTGACCCTTCCCTCGATGGACTGTAGATGCTGCAGCTTTTTCCTAGTTGTAGATATCTAGTAGTGATTTGGTCTACGTAAACCTTGATCTTACTACCATACTGACAGAGCTAATAACCTGGTATGTAGCCTACCAGGTTATTAGCTCTGATTCTTGGGTGACTCACCGGTAAAATACGCACGACAATAGGACCCTTGTTTTGGCCTAGTAACAACAACAACAACTGGTAAATCAACGGGCGACTTACCCTTTATAGCAATTCAGGGGATGACTTGGGAAGCACACTATGTACTTCAGACTTGGTTCTCAGAATCTCAGGCCAATTATCAAGAATTCTTGTGAGAATTCTCAGATTTCCAGGCCAAATTCTCGATTTCAAGGACAAAGTCCGGGTTCTTCAGAAACCTTGAACCCAAATCATCCGCTGAATTGCTATAAAAGCGACCACAACGAGTAGATTTCAGGGTACTTCAAATGGCCAAACTGGCCAGCGCTTTAGCGCACTTGAAAACAAAAAAACTGCGCTTTGTAGAGCAAAAAGCGCAAAAATTGCTTGCAGCGCCCACAAGGGGTTGCAAAAAACTGCGCTTAAAGCGCAGAGGGGGTCAAAAAGTCAGCGTCCAAAAGCGCCCACCCAGCTACACAACCTTGCCTGGAGAAAATCTGAAATAAAAAAAACCTGGTGGTCAGCCCTCTTTGAATTAGGGCCGTTGTTAGGTACATGGGTTTTCCAGTTTGGTGAGATCTAAATCAGTTCCAAGTTGAGTGCAATTTGTGGCCTACTGGCCCAATCAAAATGGGCAAGGCAAGTAGCAAACTTCTCTCTGACTTGTCCCAAGTTGATGACATGCAGGTCAGCTAGTCAGTCAGCTAGTCAGCCAGTCAATCAGTCAGTCAGTCAGTCAGTCAGACAGACAGACAGACAGTCAGTCAGTCAGTCAGTCAGTCAGTCAGTCAGTCAGTCAGACAGTCAGCGGGGTTGCCGACCATGGAGTGACTTGCCTGGAGGGGGGGTGGGGGGTGGGGGGGGATTGGTGGGGGGTGGGGGTTGGGTTGGGTTGGGTTGGGTTGGGTTGGGTTGGGTTGGGTTGGGTTGGGTTGGGTTGGGTTGGGTTGGGTTGGGTTGGGTTGGGTTGGGTTGGGCTGGGTTGGGTTGGGTTGCCGACCATGGAGTGACTTGCCTGGAGGGGGGGGGGGGGGGGGGGGGGGGGGGGGGGGGGGGGGGGATTGTGTTGTGATGTGATGTGTTGTGATGAGTTGTGTTGTGTTGTGTTGAGTTGTGTTGAGTTGTGTTGTGTTGTGTTGTGTTGTGTTGTGTTGTGTTGGGGGGGGGGGGGGGGACTTCATATATTGTACACGTGTAAATACCTATGTGTGTGACCCAAAGCCAAGCCAGGGCATACTTGACTTCGGTTGAACAAATGACCCAAAATAAATACAATGCAGATACCTGCAGATATAGATAAATAGTATATATCACAATAGTATAAAAACACTTGAGATTTAGACAAACACCACACACACACACCTACCTTTCTTTCCTCGTTGCTAGTGAACCAAGTGTATGGTTGTTCCACATGTGATACAACAGAAAAACACTTGAGATTTAGACAAACACCACACACACACACACACCTACCTTTCTTTCCCCGTTGCTAGTGAACCAAGTGTATGGTTGGTCCACATGTAATACAACAGAAAAACACTTGAGATTTAGACAGACACCACACACACACACACACCTACCTTTCTTTCCTCGTTGCTAGTGAACCAAGTGTATGGTTGTTCCACATGTGATACAACAGAAAAACTCTTGAGAAGTAGACGGACACCACACAAACATACACACCTACCTTTCTTTCCTCGTTGCTAGTGAACCAAGTGTAAGGTTGTTCCACATGAGACTCCATGTCTTCTAGATCTTTCTCCACATATCGTTTCAAAGCTCCATTGCCTAGCGTGGTCTCTTTTGCCTGTTTAGTATCAGTGGGAGGTGGCAGGGGTGAAGATGTGTGTGTGGGTGAGTGAGTGTGTGTGTGTGTGTGTGGGGTGGGGGGGGGGGTGGGGGGGGGTCAAAGCTCCAGTGCCTAGCGTGGTCTCTTTTGGAGGTGACAGGGGTAAGGATGTGCAGGTGGGTGGGTGGGTGGGGGTAGGGGAGAGGGAGGGGGGGGTTACATCCTGGCATTCCTGTCTCAGCTGAACTCAATGTTCTCAAACACCCTACCATTACGACCTGGACAAGTCTTTGAACAGTATAATCTGCTTGCTGTGCTCCCTAGTTTCTGTGGGTATCGCTTGGGGGAGTTGGAATTGGAAGAAGATGGTGAAAAGCGGTTGTGACTTGGCGGAAAAACCATGAACAATTCAAACTCAAACCATTCAAATTCAAATTCTACCATTGTGCACTCTATTACGCAGCCACTTGGACATAACCCAAACACGTATAGTTGTAGGTTCTCCACACTCTCTTGCACTCTTATTTTAGGTGCTGCTCACAATTATTTTTGTGTGGGTGGGTGGGTGGGTGGGTGCGCGTGTGGGTGCGTGGGTGGGTGCGTGGGTGGGTGGGGGGTGGGTGGGGGGGGTAGCTTGACCACTGCCAGTTGTACATTGTCACCTGGATTTCCCTCACCCAGTATTCCATTTCATACATCCCATTATTCCTCTCCCCCATGCACTCTATGTTCTCACACAGCAAACCATAATGCTGCATGCACTCTATTACGAAGCCACTTGGACATATCTCTAACACACCTATGAATTTCACACTCTCTTGTACTCCGCACTCTTCTCCTTTTCTCGTCTATTTTTCTGTCTACCACTTTATACATCCCATTATTCATCTTATTCATGCTTTCGATGTCCTCACACACCAAAACATAATGCACTTAATTACGCAGCCACTTGGCCAAATCCACACTCTTCCCTTCGTGCCGTCTATTTTCTGTAAACCCCAGTCTACCGCTTAAGACATCCCACTATTCATCTCAAAAATGCATTCAATGTTCTCACACACCAAACCATAATGCTGCGCTCTATTGCGCTGCCAGTTGGACATATCTCAAACACCCCAAGGAACTCCACACTGACTTGTACTCCGCACTCTTCTCTTTTCGTTGTCTATTTTTTTGTCTACCCCAGTCTACCACTTCATACATCCCACTATTCATCGCTCCCATGCACTCAATGTTGTCACACACCAAACCACAATGCTGCACTCTATTATGCAGCCACTTGGGCATATCGCAAACACGTCTATGAATTCCACACTCTCTTGTACTCCACACTCTTCTCTTTGTGTCTCCTATTTTCTGTTTACCCCAGTCTACCACTTTAGACATCCCACTATTCATCTCAAACACCAAACCATAATGCTGCACTCTATTACGCAGTCACTTGGACATACCTAAAACACACCAAGGAGCTCCACACTCTCTTGCACTCAGCACTCTTCTCCTTTTGTCGTCTATTGTTTTTAGTCTACCCCAGTCTACCACTTCATACATCCCACTATTCATCGCCCCCATGCACTCAATGTTGTCACACACCAAACCATAATGCTGCACTCTATTATGCAGCCACTTGGACATATCTCAAACACCCCAAGGAACTCCACACTCTCTTGTACTCAGCACTCTTCTCCTTTTGCCGTGTATTTTTCCGTCTACCCCAGTCTACCACTTAATTCATCTCACTATTCATCTCAAGCGTGCAATCAATGTTCACACACACCCGGCCATTATGCACTCCATTGCACAGCCAGTTGGACACATCCCACACAAGCTTAGGAAATCCACACTCCATTGTAGTCTTCTTATTTTGTTTTCTGTTTTTTCCTCTCCCTCAGTCTACCACGTACATCCCACTAAGCCTATCCCCCACACACCCAGCCGTTGTGCACTCCATTACGCAGCCAGTTGGACACATCCCACACGAGCTTAGGAAATCCACCTTCCATTGTAGTCTTCTTGTTTTGCTTTCAGTTTTTTTGTCTCCCCCAGTCTACCAATGCCCTGGACGGGAATTGAACCCAGGCGGAATTTATCTAAGCTCTTATGTCAGAAATACTGTGCCCAATGCACTCATAATCTGATCAGCAGTATAGCTGACACATGCATCCCACTAATCCTCTCTCCCACACACTGCATGCTCACACACAGCCTGCTATTATGCACTCTACTACTCAACCAGTTGGATACATCTCACGCAAGCCTAGGAACTGCAAATTTGGTTACAGCACTATTGCCAAGCCGAGGCTTGCAGCATGGCGATTTCAAACCCGAACTCGAAGTGGTCTGAGATATTGAACATGCGCATGCGCTCGGTAGTTAATTCTTACAGGCAACGCGCTGGTATGCATCTGAATAATGCGCGCTCTAGTGTACTCGTGCTAAGAGTCGCTGCCGTGCGCCGGTGGGATAAAGCGAATTCGAATTCTTACCTGGTACTGCTCCTGGACAGTCGCTCCATACTGAACGCATATTACAGGCTCCTGCAGATTGACGGCAGCAACTAGCAGCGGCACGGAAAGTAGCAGCAGAGCTGTGCTCAAAAATGGACTCCACATTCGCAGGTCAACTCAACTCAACGAAAGACTAGGGCACGCGTATTCAAGGACTATCGGTACGCTGGCATGGTCGAGATATAAATGGAGAGGACGAGTGGGCGAATGATAAGAAGGTGAGCGCCAGGGTGGACTCCAGGGTGGACTCCGGCAGCTGTCGGATTGTGGGCCAGTTGTGCGCACGGGAACACACGCTACGGACGCTACGCGGTGTTTCATCTGACCAGCTTCGACGTAGTTGACGGTGACTCGTACTTGCAGGGCGACGGTACATTTCGCTGGAAGCCCATGTGACTGGCTGGCTTTGGCATCAGTGAGGGCTCTTTATCTCCAGCCCATCATGGGCATGTTATATTCTGACGAGGGAAGGTGCCAGTCTCATCGGCCGTGCCTGGTGATCTATTTCCGGTATGCGACATTCAAATGGTTTAGTCATCGAACCAATTGCGACCTTTGTCTAGGTAGCCACGAGGCATGCTTGGGGGATGCATAGGTGTCACCTACAATTGGGGGGAAGGGCTAGCTAGACCTCATGGGCATCATGTGTACTCTCTGCATCCCTCAAACATAGCTTCAAATTGAAATTGAAATTGAAATTGTTACATTCGAGTAATGCGCCACTCTCAAGACGTGAAGTTAAGGACACCACTGCGTAAGCCGGAGCTAGCAGTAGTCACCATATAGCTTCAAACTTAGTCCGTTAAATTGTACTGTTTAGTTACAGTCTAGATGAGTAGATGTGTGTGGAATGTAAATTTACATCCAATTTGAGGCGCGGGAATACAAGGAGCAGCTAGCAAAAGGATGGCTATGCAGCACATCATAAATTAATTGTCAAGTGGCCTAACTGCAACCCATGCCCAACGTTATGGATCCATCTCCACATGAGATATACAAAAACATAAATGGGCTTAAACCTTGCGGACCCTAGTCCAAGGCTATCACCACTTTGGTCAGCCGAGGATAATATTTAGGGGCCCTGACTTGTGTAAAACGACTTGCACATATTAAGATATTGGTAACATCCATGAAATGCGTAAAATCATGGGAAATAAATCGAGTTCACCTGGAGCTCACGATAACTTCAAGATCAGTTATATCGAATGACCAGGAAAAATAAAAAATATTGTCAGACGTATCTTATTAAAATATCTACCAGTACTGTCTCTGAGGTTATCTAGATATTTGCCGTATCTTACTAAAACACGGCTGACTGAAATGTGAATTGACTGGCGACTGAAATGTTACTAAGGTATCTCGTTTTTTTAGCAGACGAGACCAGCCATGACTCCATGCAGAGACCAGTCTCTGACTCCATGTATGGGCCGCCAGGTACGGTACGGTACTTCGGAACCTGGAGTGAACGAGTTGCTGCGGTATACAATTTCTTGGCTGGATCACCAGGTGCATCTCATTTTCTTGTTCTCTTCAAACTTACCCGATATTTTCCTCGGCTTTCCTATTCTTGACTCCCTGCCATTTGTTGTTGCTACAAAAACACGCGTTAAAAATAACGGCAACATTTCGAGTTGAAATACTGACTGGTCCTTCCGAGTTGAGCATCTCGCGATTTCCTTTTGTGATTTTATGTTTCCTCTTCCTCTGCAAATGCAGTTCTATCATTTTGCCTCTTGCTAGATCTAGCTGTTCGCCCCAAAACAAGGGAGGAGGAGCCATTCCCTTACACGCTCCCCGCCAAGATAATATCCCAGACGTCTGTAGCCAAACGCTTCCTGGATCCCGACTTCCTGTGGCTTCGAGCTACCTGTAATTTACAACTAAGGCCGCTGCTGACCATGTTGCTGCATAAAATTGGCATAGACGCATGCACAAGCCAGTTGTGAACTGTTTAGCCTAAGACAGTTGTAACGGGCTAACGGCCCGTAAGCGCAACCCTACCGCACGACCGGTACGATCTGATAGGCAAGGAGAAGTACACTCTAGGACAGAGCATCTGGCTCGATGCCTCCCACTTCCAGGTCACCAGGGGCGTATCCAGGCATTAATCAGCGCCGCCCTGCAGCTGACGATGATGGCATGAATGGTTGCGGCTTTTATGAGTTGTTGGGATTGACACACAAGGCCAGTGCCCAGGAGATCAGGCAAGTCTCGATTAATTCATGCACTTATCACTGCACATTTAGGGGGTCTCGGCACCCTTTTCTGTACCGCTGCCGCACCGCTCACCCAAAAGGCACCCTTTTGAGCCAATTGTAAGGGTACGCAACTGCCTCCCCAAATTAGCTGTGTATCATGCCCAATGATTTATTTATGACTAAGGCAATAGACCTTCACTTGGATGACGTACGTGCGATATATGATTCATTATGAGGTGAAAACATAACAACACTTGAGGTACAGTTGAGTGATCAAAATAGCACTATAATTATGATCCAACTTTATCTGCTTAATATTTTTATATTTGTTAGGGAGAAGTGCATACCGGTATTTACATAGAGTGTTTGCAGAACCGGCTTTATCCGGATGTATTATATGATCAGCTTTATATAACCTGCTTCATACGGAAATGTCACTAAGACTGTTTGGAGCAACTTAGCCGACTATCTTTCTACTTGTAGAAGAGCAAGGCAGGAAGCCCTGGACTGCTTAGTGGCACCGTAATTTATTATCCCTTTTTTTCTTCTTGTGACTTCTCATTTGTTAGCTTCTTACCTCCGCCACTGTAAGTGGTTGGGATCTGGGTCCTGCTCTGGGGGTTTAATACCTACGCCACCAAAACGGTGGTTGGGAGTTTGGTTTGTTTGTCCTTGACACACCCCTGATGTAATGTTTTTTTTTTGCTTTGTGGGTGCTTTTTCTTTTTGTTTAAAGCACAGAGTCTCATACACCCTCGCGGTGTCAAGTAGACTTTAACATGTAATGTAATGTAATGTAATATGAGTACTTGACTAACTGTACCCAACCAACCAACCAACCTACCAACCAACCAACCAACCAACCAACCACCAACCAACCAACCAACCAACCAACCAACCAACCAACCAACCAACCAACCAACCAACCAACCAACCAACCAACCAACCAACCAACCAACCAACCAACCAACCAACAACCAACCAACCAACCAACCAACCAACCAACCAACCAACCAACCACCAACCACCAACCAACCAACCAACCAACCAACCAACCAACCAACCAATCAACCAACCAACCAACCAACCAACCAACCAACCAACCAACCAACCAACAACCAACCAACCAACCAACCAACCAACCAACCAACCAACCAACCAACCAACCAACCACCAACCAACCAACCAACCAACCACCAACCAACCAACCAACCAACCAACCAACCAACCAACCAACCTGCAGGGCGTCCTACCGAAAGCTTGCCAAGGTGTGCCACCCCGACAAGTCAAGCGGAGACCCAGAGGCCCTCTCCCATTTGCAGCATGCATTTGAAGTTCAGTTCTCATAGATCTAGCTATCTAACTATCTGACTAACCAAACTAACCAACCAACAAACTAACTAACTATCCAACCTGCCGCAGGGCGTCCTACCGAAAGCTTGCCAAGGTGTGCCACCCCGACAAGTCAAGCGGAGACCCAGAGGTCTTCTCTCGTCTGCAACATGCATTTGAAGTTCTCATAGATCCTGCCCAGCGCAAGGTATATGATCACCAGGTACTTTGGTCAGACAAGGTGAGAATCGCTAAGTATTGTACTACCAAGTACCACCTCAGTGTCCTGGTTGTTTGGTTACCTATTACCTAAGCGGCCCTCGACTCTAATGATCTATTGGGTAGCTTTGCCAATGTACTGCTAAGTACTGTCTCTATGTTCAGTTTCTATCACTGTAACTTTTCTTCTACGTGAGAATCGCTAAGTTCAATAACCACTGTAGCACAAACTTAGGTCCCCCGACGAAAACATGTTTGGGGTTCAGTTCAGAAGTGCTTTTTCTCCCTTTGTTATGTATTTTTAAATTGAGCGACCCCAATGCGACACACTGCCCCCCAAACCTGTGAAGCGCGAAGTTCTCATAGATCCTGCCTAGCGCCAGGTGTACAATCACCAAGTACTTTGGGCAGACAAGGTGAGAAAAGTGATTTGTACGCGTTTACATTTTCCTGCTAATAATGTTTTTTACTGCCGAAGACGGCGAGCGGCCCAATTGCTGGCTGAAGCTATGTAACCAAGTTCAAGTTCACGTTCAAGGTGATAATCACAAAATAATGTACTACCAAGTACCACCTCAGTGTCCTGTTTTTTGGCGGAGCCCCCTCGACAAGGGGGCGGGAGCTCCCAGGGTTACCCCGTTGTCCGTTTGTCCGTGCGACCGCAAAATTGAAGCCTGACAGGTCAGCCAACTGTCTCACAACTTACCGGCTTCAGTCAGCTCCAGTCCGTTGCCACCTGTCGTTCTGTAGCCAACACACCCCGCCAATTTTCTGCGTCGCTTGCAACGCTGCATAGGACTTGTTGAAGTACCTAAGCGGCCCTTGACTCCACTGCTTTATCGGGCAGCTTTGCCGATGTACTGCGAAGTACCGTCTCTATGTTGTAGAGTTCGGAGACAGCATCAATTACGAGGTATTTCCCTTAATTTTAAGACCGTGCCCGGCCGTGCCAAGATTTTTGTTTTGAGGTTGGGTAGGAATCTTTAGCCTATTTGGCTACCCATTGACTGTAAGCAATACTTCTTTTGCAACCTCGAATAATCGAAGGTCGGAGAAATCGTAGGCCCCCCCTCTCGTGCCACCCCTCTGGCCCTAGTGTTTATTGATGGCATGTGGATTTTCCTTCCAGGCTTGTATATCAACGTCATCGGACGAACTAGCGAACTTTAATCGTCCGAAGATTCTTTCTTGGTCGTGCCCGAATCCGATTCATTGTGGATCTTGGTCCTGCATCCGAATCCGAATCCTGTATCTTGCATGAAATATATTGAGTCGACCTGGGTACTGAGCTATGAGCGCCGGTACCTCCCCGTATGCATACCAGAGGGGAGGGGTGACACGAGGAGAGAGGCGGTAAGTGAACCTCTCTGATCTATTCTTCAGTCTATCCTTATCAGAGAGAGAGGCGTTGTGTGGTTAGTGCACGGGAAGCTCGTGGTCAGTGCACATGCAAGGTGTGGGAATTGCATGGGCTGCTTGGGAGTAATATAGGGGCTGAGTGTGAGTAATGCAATAGTGCATGGACAGTGTGGGCAGCGTGTGGAAGGTATATAAGCATTGCATGGGCAATGTGTGAGCACGACATGGACAGCGTGTGGCCAGTGAGAGGGCCTTGCATGGGCCGTGTGTTAGAAATGCATGATCAGCTCTATGCCTTTGGAATTGCATGGGTAGTGCGTGAGCATTGCATGGGTAGTGTGTGTCATTTGTAGGGTGATATTTCTCTTCTCTTCACCTCTCACTAGCGAGAATATTACGGAATCGCTTTCAGCGCTAGCTAGCGCTTTTATCGCTATAAGCACTAAAATCCTACTCCCCCCCCCCCCCCCCCCTCAGAACCCTAGTCATTTGTGGGCAGTTCATAGGCAGCGCACTGCGAGTTTGTGAGTAGTGCCTGGTCAGTGAGCATGCAGCGCATGAGTTATGTATGTGTTGTGCATGGCCAGTGGGTTGGTAGTTCAGTGTGTCTGAGAAGAGTATGCTTTGTTCTTGGCTTGTGCTTATTGCACAAGAGCATGCATGATCAATGCATGGTCGGTTTGATCATGGTTGGGTGTCGTAGATTTCACCTAGATTTCTCCTGCTAGCAAACACTAAGCCTCAAGGCCGATCGACCGTGCGATTCAAACCAGGTTCTGGTGTGATTGAAAAGAATACACAGAGCAGCAGCATAGAATTGCTAATGACTAAAATTTGAACCTTGGGGGGTGTTACAGCAGTACACTGTATGGTATAGAAGTGAGCCCCGCCACAATGTTGGCGGACGGCCCTAGTGCCAGGGGCTCCCTGTTTTGGCCCAGGCGCCAGGCTACACCAGAATTGGCAGGACCCATCCGCCAAAGTTTTCGTCCTTTTCTCAGGCTCATACGGTAATATAATTACATTAGTCCTAGGCGCTTCGCGAGCAACGCAGAAAATTGGCGAAGAGTGCTGGCTAAAAAAAGGAGTGACAAGTGGCACTGGATGACAGAAATGAGCAGTGGATCGAAACCAGGGTTTGCGACAAGGCCAAGGGCTTCCGGCTTTTCATAGCAGCTCCCTGAGCTGGCCACTGGGCTGCACCAAACTACCGTACCATATTTCAGTAGTTCTGGAAAGCTGAATATGCCAGCTTCAAGGTGCTTGAGGTTGCGCCAGGTTTGGCTGAGTAGCCAGTCTGGGAAACTGCATAGAAGCTGCTACTCGTAGCTAAAAAGAAAAACACCAACAATGCAGCCACCTGGACAAGTATAATCCGCATAGTTGGCTCCCTGGTTTCCATAGGTACGGTACGGGGGGGCTTGGCGTTGGAAGATGGTGAGCAGCCCAGAGTTGGCTGGAAAAACATGTTACAATCCAGTCCAATCCAGCCACATAGACTACATGGATATGCGGCAGGACCAGGTTGAAATATAACAATGTGATGGCACACACACAAATCAGCCCACACCACCACCCACCAGGATCATTTTGAAACCAGGACCAGGTTGTCAGGTTGACACAGAAGAATGTGGTGACACACACACTTTAGCTTTCCGGAGCGTTATGTCGTAAGCACTGACACAGGGAATGGACTAGGGCGTATGCTTACAATCGTGCTAGCATGTCAGGCGACATGGCAGGTATACGAAGAGAAAGCCGACAGTACCTCAGGGTACTGCCGCCGGTAGGTGCTGGCCCTATCGGGCAGAGGCACTACAATGGAAGCTTCCAGGCAGAGGGCCTGGCGCACTAAGACACTCTAGCTGGACCGGGAGAACCGGTCTATAACATCCCCCCCAATTCCGTGTATTCTTCATTCAGAAGAATTCATGGAATTTAGGAGGTTCAAAGTAAAAAGGGAAGTCTAGAGTGTAAAATATTCAGACTACGTAATAATGTGATTACCAAGCATGGGGCCGAGCTTGGAAGGTAGTCACAGTAGGAGGAGAGCTCAGATGTACATGTTGAGGTAGAGAGCAAGAGGGGAATCCTGGTCAAGGATAAAGGTGCACTTCAGGCAAGATATATTTAACATGGACTGGATTCCAGCTTGATAGCTGCCAGGAAGGGTGGTCTGGTCATGCTAGGATATCAAGCTAGGATATCGTGCTAAGATATCAAACTGCAGGAGGGCGCTGGGGTGAACTCCTAAGAGCTGCAGGAAGCTGCAGGATTAATCAAGATAAATCTAGATAAGACTGGATTCCAGCTTTGGAGCTGCCAGGAAGGTGCAGACAAAGGCCTTGTCAACTAAGAGACCTGGATTTCAACTTGTGTGGTTGCCAGGAATCAGAACGAAGAGAAATACATAAGGTCAGCATACTATTCCCCCCATAATTTGGGAGCTCTTAATGAATCCGCAAATTACGGTGACATTATGAGAAATAACTTAAGGTAGACATCCCCCGCAAGCTCATCACTATCAGTCCAGATGGATGGATATGACGAGGTACTTCCAGTATCAGTTATAAGATATAAGGAGGTTTGTTTGACAGTAAATATAAATGTCTTCCAGATGGGAGGTACATGCTGAGAAATCAGATTGAAAACAGCATGTCACTAGAGGTGCCAGAGGTGGCAAGAAAACTTAGTCAAACTGCTGTGTTAGTACATGGCAGGACGGGATTTAAATTCCTAGAGTGTTCATTCTATTAAAAAAAATGACAAGCAGGTCATGGGGCTCACACGAAAAAAACAGGTGCTGGGAAGTCATCCAGGGTTGGTAGCCTGGATGCCATGTTGCTGGGAGCTGGTGAGAAGTTAAAGGGCTTGTAGGGCCTGCTGGGGGACTGCAGGTCATTTGCGTACATCTAGGGAGCTGCTGGGTAGGTAGGAATTGTTGGGAGGAAAGGTGCAGACCAGGATGGCTGCAGATTAGGGAAGCTGTCTATCATGGTGGCTGCAGATCAGTTCAAAGACAATTATGTGACATGCAGATTTAATTCAGGAAGCGAGGGTATCGCTCATTTTCTGGGGATCTGCATGTGAATGAAGGTCAATGTAATGGTTGGTCATTGCGTGGTGAGTGCACATGAAACAGCGGTCCTGCGACCAGATCAGATCAGTTTGAAGTCAGATCATAATACTCAGATCAGTGCAGCATGAGTGTATTAGATCAATGTATTCCCCCCGTGCAGCGAGCGTACCGCTCGCTCACAGCATGGGCAATACACTAATGCATTGCAGTACATCTAGGCACATGTCAGTGAGTATCAGTGAGTGGCGGCACCATTGTACATCTGTACGTCAGTACATTTGTGCAATGGTGCATATACATACATTAGTACATGAGAATGCACCATGATCAGATCATAACAGTTTACCAGGTCAGAGCAGATCATTACTACATTAGTCACCTCAAAGGTCAGTGCACAAATGCATATATGATAATGATCAGTCATGATTGCGTCAGATCAGAGCAACAATATACAGATCAGTGATCAGAGTGGTACATCTCTCAGGGCACGTCAGATCATTGCCTTCTACAAATCATACATATCAGATCCGATCAACGTTATGAGGATTAGTCACTCAGATCAGTACAGATACTCAATGGGGAAGGTACTAGATCATTATATTCCCATTCAATATCCCTCCCCTTCTCTCTAGATAAAGTCAGCATTTACCCAATGCCCACAGGGAGGCGCAGAGCCTTGTAGTTCCTATTGTAGTAGGAAGGGTAGGGCAGGGACAGCATGGTGCGGAGGGCAGATGTGGTGAAGATGTGGGTGTGCGTGGATGTGATAGTGCAAAGCTCAGCGGTGTTGGCACAAGTCTGGTGCCTGGCGCATTCAGGGGGAACACGTTGTTGGATAGGTGTGTGATCCAAATCAGTTAAGATTAATGTGTTCATCATGTCACTTGTGTGGATGACAGGAATGACAGTAATGGTGTCTTGCTGAATGGGGCAGGATGAGATCACAGTGGCAGATGGTTCTGTCGTGGACGTGGATGTGGGGTTGGTGTTCAGATCCCCCGCATGCAATAAGTCAAACCCAGTTGGTGTAGTGTTTGCATGCTCAGTGAGTGTGGGTGTGTCATCACGTGTACTGGATGCACTTGCATATGCACTAAGGTTCCCCCCATGCAGGTGGGCATTAGCAGGATCTGAAGGTGCATGTGTTGTTGGGACAGAGTGAGCAGATGTGGACATGCAGTCATCATCAGTGTGTGCAGACGGGGCCGGGGCCATGTGTGGGATGGTGGCATATTTAAATGCGACGGTTGGGGCTACAACTGCTACGGCAGGTACTATGGCAGTGTACATAGGACGTTCCCCTACATGCAAGTGAGCAAATCCATCACCTAACTGTGGGTGGAAAGGGGCAGGTGGTTCATAGGTGATATCCCTGGTGCTGTCATTTGCATGAGTATAGAAGTGTTTCTTACTACGCACAGTTGGTACCAGTCTAGTCTGAATGGGACCAAGGGCAGGTCCATGACACGTTGGTGGCACGGGGGAAGGTGCTGGATCATTATCATCATCATTATCAATATCCTCCCCATCATTGAGAGCACAGTCTGTGAGAGGACAGGGAGCAGCATACTGTGATCTATAAGACATCATCAAGGCTACAGTAGCGGGCACAGCGGTGCAAGCAAGAGCAATAGTCGGGACAGGCAGATGAGGTGCGGTCATGGCAGGGCTGAGCTTTTCAAAGTACCATCTGAGGTTGCGCAGTAATTCTGCCGCAACATTGGTGTGCGCGGCAAAGATTCGAGCAAGGGTGGGAGACAAGGAGTTGACTACAAACCTAAATGCAATTGCGTTGGCATAGCGGCATATTCTCGCATGGGGAAATCCTCTCTGTCGGGGTAAAGATCATCATCATCGGGAGATAGGGGCTCTTGGTCCGGGCGCCAATCAAGCATAGCGTCCTCGTTGATGAACTTGCTATAAGGCGCTGTGGCGATTTCATGACAGATAATTGAGTACCACTCACCGAAATCTTTGCCCGGCTCATAGATGTTGAATTGAGCAGGCGCAATCTCGCTCAACCTCAAAGGTTCAGGATAGGGCCACAACATCAAGAAGGTGATATTTCGCAGGTTTTGTTGGCTCTATCAAAAATCATGAAGGTGGAGATGTTGATGTCCACACTGATGGTCAAGAGGTTCCCCCCATTCCGGCAGCGGATGCTAAGCAGCGCCGGAATTGGAGAAGTCAGAGTGTTGATCGAGAGGGTTGGCTTACGAGGCCGACGGGGTTAAGGAGATGGTGGGAAGGTAGGAGAGGGGAACTGATGGGTAGACGCAGTGGGGGGGGGGGGGTTGGTTGTTGCGGGGGCAACGTGCTGGTGTGTCCAGCGGGGTCTTGGGTAGACGCTGTGGGGGGTTGGTTGTTGCGGGGGCAACGTGCTGGTGTGTCCAGCGGGGGTGCCTGAGCGATCAGAAGTGTTTCTGGGCCTGAGATCCTTTTTCTTCGGTTGTTGAGCCAGCAACGATAGAAGACACTGCAGATGCGCGGGAGCTCGGGATCTACGGACAGTATAACAGACTTGATGCGCTCAAGTCTGTTGCAGTGGAACACGGGGCGGCAGTGATGAGCGATAACCTTTAGCTTTCCGGAGTGTTATGTCGTAAGCACTGACACAGGGAATGGACAAGGGCGTATGCTTACAATCGTGCTAGCATGTCAAGCGACATGGCAGGTATAAGAAGAGAAAGCCGACAGAACCTCAGGGTACTGCCGCTGGTAGGTGCTGGCCCTATCGGGCAGAGGCACTACAATGGAAGCTTCCAGGCAGGGGGCCTGGCACAATAAGACACTCTAGCTGGACCGGGAGAACCGGTCTATAACACACACAAATCCCCCCCCCCCCCCCCCCCCCCTCAAAACACAAAGGGACATTTTGAACCCAGGACCAGGTTGTCCACGTAGGAATGAGGGCCCTTGGACTCTTGAACAGACACAGCTGGCCAGGTCGGTACCAGGCGGAGAGGTACATTCATGTAAATGATAGTGGTGTTCAAAAACACCGGTTGTTGGGGTGCAAGACAATTGCTGCATGATGGGCTTGATCAACCTCCGAAGCCGTATAGGGTGCGGCCCTGGCGCTTCAGCGCGTAGACAACGTCAAGAGCAGTGACAGTCTTACGGCGAGCGTGCTCTGTGTAGGTGACAGCATCGCGGATGACGAGAAAGACCTTGAGAACACCGCGGGTCTCCTCGTAGATGAGACCGCTGATACGCTTCACGCCACCGCGGCGAGCCAAACGACGGATGGCAGGCTTGGTGATACCCTGGATGTTATCACGCAACACCTTGCGATGGCGCTTGGCTCCTCCCTTTCCGAGTCCCTTGCCGCCTTTGCCGCGTCCAGACATAGTGATTGATTGAAGTGGGGGGGTGAGAGAAGTAACAGCTGTTTTTGATGCTCTTTGGACGGACGTTTAGGTATTTATTCGCATGTCGCAGGGTGCAGCTGTCAATCAGTTTGCACATCAGTTTCCATTTCGCTCTCGCGACTGCTGATCCGACGCCGATCCTGCTAATCCGCACCTCTCCCCATGGAGTCGGAACTTGCGACCCTCCAACCCTAACCCTGATTTCCAAACATATACATTGACGAAGTCAATCGTTATGTGCATTCAACCGACCGATCGTTCCGACCAAAGTACTCAATACGCAACCATGGCCCGTACTAAGCAGACTGCCCGTAAGTCCACTGGTGGCAAGGCTCCCCGTAAGCAGCTGGCCACGAAGGCTGCCAGGAAGAGTGCCCCCGCTACTGGCGGTGTGAAGAAGCCTCATAGGTACAGGCCGGAACTGTCGCCCTGCGTGAGATCCGCAAGTACCAGAAGTCCACCGAGCTGCTCATCCGCAAGCTACCCTTCCAGAGGCTGGTTCGTGAGATCGCTCAGGACTTCAAGACCGACCTGCGTTTTCAGTCCTCTGCCGTCCTGGCCCTCCAGGAGGCTGCTGAGGCCTACTTGGTCGGTCTGTTCGAGGACACCAACTTGGCTGCCATCCATGCCAAGCGTGTCACCATCATGCCAAAGGACATCCAGCTGGCCCGCCGCATCCGTGGCGAGAGGGCTTAAATCAACTAGCCTGGCTCCAGGAATCATGACAACCAAAACGGTGTTTCTTAACACCACCTTTCTCAACCCGACATAAGATTCATGTATGCCCAAGCCTTTCTCAACCAGACATATGATTCATGTATGCCCAAGCCTCCAAAGTTTACCTATGCCGATCGATTTGTTCTGAGAAAGGGGCTACCGCATAATGTCATGAAGTTATGGAGATGTTTCGAGGCATTTTCAGGTAATTCTGAGCATCTGATTGTGTGTCTGTGTGTGTGTGTGTGTGTGTGTGTGTGGGGGGGGGGGGGGGGGGGGGGGGGGATCAGGTTGTTTGCTATCTTCGTACTCATACCTCCAAATAGTAGGGGGGGCCCTGGCGTGTCCCCTGGAGGTCGGCCCCGGGGGTGGGGTAAGGAACACGATGGCTTCTGGGTTTGTAGTTCAGTTGTCTTTAAATGCTACATTTGTTGTTGGATGTTGAAAATATGACAAAGTTGTCCACGTGGGTATGCCAAGGTGAAACGATGTGCAGCGAGACACATTTGCTAATTGCAATTGCTAACAACTTGATTGTTTGAAAGATTTAACGTATGTTATGTTTTATGTCTGGGCTTGGCATCCAATCGTATGCTTGTACTTGGAGAACTGTGGGAGAGCCGTCATGTATATTTCATTTATTGCAGCAGGTGTGTGAAAGCAGTTGAGGCGGATGCCTTCTTTCTTGGGCTGTTTCTGATGGATGTGGAACACGGCTTCCGTGTATCTACGATGAGAGCTTGTTAGTCAGCTGTTGTGTTGGACATGCTCCAGGTCCCTAGATTGAGTCCACAGGACAGGAGGGAAACGACAAATGAAAACACCGCGTCTACAGTCCGCAACCCTCAGATCCGGACGCGAGTAAGTGCTCTCCGGGGCAAGCTGTCGACAGCAGGCTGGTTCCCAAAGTGCACCATTCCGCAGGTACAGCAACTCCCAACTTCCCAAGGAAGTTGAGAAGCGAAGTTGCTCTTCGACCATTGGAGTTGCTTTGCGGATATTGAACTTGCTTTCAGACTATTCAAACTGCTTTGCGACTATTGGACGTGCAAGGCTTTGCATGAACTGGTGTTGCAACTATTCAACTTGCTTCGCGAATTCAACGCATGACAGAACAGACTACCATGCAAGGTACATGGGTGGGCAAACAATTCGCAGAGAAGTTTTGGCGCGATGTTGCGTATCAGCGTATTGGACTTGCGACCATGCAAACTGCTTTGCAAGTACTAAGCTGCAAAACTTGCGTATACCGGGATAGCAACTGTTCATCGAGGGCAGGGAAGTTAATAAGTCGCAAGCAACAAGGTGAAGAAGAACCATCCCCCGGTCCCCAGACTGCCCCCAGCCCCCTCAACTGTTCCGGCCCTTGGTGATGTGCGCAGCAGACTACTTGCCGATGCTTTGAAGTGGAGCCAGACCCCCAGCACCAAGGATGGGCTCAAGTGCACCAACACCCCACTACAGCGCCTCTTGTATGCCGAGTTCTTCTGGAAGTACATGGCTGCCCTCTGGAAGTTGAAGCATGGCCCAGAGCTTTTCAATTCCGCTTTATAAACCGATCGCTAGTTTTGACCCCGTTTCGGTGAAAACATCGCTGTACATGTGTACGCAACAAGTCAAATAATAGTAACAAGCAGTCCTTTAAACTGGTTGCATCTCATATTCTCATGATGCAGATTTTTGAGCCCCCCCTGAGCAAGCCTAGTCCCCATCACTCCATCAGCGTTGTCCAGGACGTTGCGTCATCACACGCAATGTTGAAGAGTCTGTTGCGTCGCATGACGCAAGGTCTGGGTCCAGTGACCAGAAGGGAGGGTTCTTTACGTTGCAGGATTGGTTACAATTGGTTGCGTCTCAGGCAGCAGAACTGGGGGGTCCTCCTGAAATACCTTGGTCTCCATCACTATGGTATGCTCGTCTGCCATGGTCACCACTATTCAGGTACTGGTGCACGTTTGAATGGAGTGGGCCGGTGTCTCCCGGCCGCCGACCCTAAGTGCACCTACTCGTTTTAAGAGTGGCAACACCATTCGAACTGAATCCTCGGGATCGTTGGTTTGTGTCGGGAGACCCACCTACTGGAGTCCTGGGGTGAATTTCCTTTCTTAATATAAATATATATCCAGAATAATGGATTTATGATTGGCGTTGATTACAGGTACTTACTTTCACGTTTCACGGCATAAGTCTCCCTTGACTCCGTCAAGCCGAGGGCACATTTGGAGTCCAGTAGGGCACCAGGCAAATGTAATCATCATCAATCATGTTTACATTTTTCATAGTAATTTATTTTACTGCCGAAGACGGGTAACAGTCTAAGTGCCGGCTTTAGCCATGTAATCAAATTCGATTTCTTCACACCACCAATGGTTTGACAATTTGCAGACAATATGAACAGGGACCGGCACATCATATGGTGCTGACCAAAGGCGGGAATGATATCATATGATATCATCCAAATTGCATCATATGATAGTGCATGCATATGGAAACTTAAGCTTGGGCAGACTGCCATCATCATATGATATCATTGTATGATGACATATTGCCGTTCCTTAAATATGAAGGGCACTAGAAGGACCCATGATGAGAGGGATGGGCGTGTTGAGTGTGGGTGAGGATGGGTGTGTGTGTGGGGGGGATGGGTGTGAGTGAGGATGAGGGTGGGGGTGTGGGTGGGGATGAGGGGGTGATGGTGGAGGGATGATGAGAAGGACCCATGATGAGAGGGATGCTGCCTTCACAGCTTCTTCCCCTCATCCTTTACATACAACTCATCTTATAAAAGTAATGATAACGCCTGGTGGGGCGTGGTATTAAGGGAGCCTTTCTATGGTGGACCCGGCACCTCCTTCTTTCAAGGACCTCTGCCATTAAGCTATTCGTCGAGCGGAAATTCAACTTGTAATACAATAAGTCATAGGCGAGTCGCAAGCGACGCGGACAACTGGAGAAAAGTGTTGGCTAAAGGAGCGACAGGTGGCGCCAGAATCCAGAGCAGTGGATTGAAGCCAGGGTTTCCGACCAGGCAAAGGGCTTCCGTTTTTCCATAGCAGCTTCTTGGCAGCTCCCTGAGCCGGCCACTGGGCTACACCAAACTATTTCAGCAGTTCTGGACAGCTGAATATGCCAGCTTCAAGGTGATCGAGGTTGCGCCGGCTTTATGAGCAGCCCAGAGTTGGCTGGAAAACATGTAACAATCCAGTTGAATCCAGCCACATAGACCTCGTCGATCTGCGGCAGGACCAGGTTGAAACATAAGAATGTGATGACACACGCACACAAATCCCCCCCCCCCCCACCCCACCCCACCCCAAACACACAAATCACCCCCCACTCACCCACACCAGGACCATTTTGAACCCAGGACCTGGTTGACACGTAAGAATGTGATGACCATTGAACCCAGGTCCTGCACCCTCCTCTCAAGGGCTAACAGTCCCCCCCCACACACACACACCCCCACCCCTCCACACACACCAGGACCCATAACCCATGCCACTCTCTCCTTCCGGTCCATTGTTGCGTGCAGATGACGTATAGACCAGGTCCTGCACCCTCCTCTCGAGGGCTAACAGTCCCCCCCCCCCCCCCCCCCACACACACACACACACCCCTCAACACACACCAGGACCCATAACCCATGCCACTCTCTCCTTCCGGTCCATTGTTGCGTGCAGATGACGTATAGACCAGGTCCTGCACCCTCCTCTCGAGGGCTAACAGCCCCCCCCCCCCCCCCCCCCCCCCCCCCCCCCCCACACACACACCCCTCAACACACACCAGGACCCATAACCCATGCCACTCTCTCCTTCCGGTCCATTGTTGCGTGCAGATGACGTATAGACCAGGTCCTAAACCCTCCTCTCGAGGGCTAACAGCCCCCCCCACCCACACACCCCTCCACACACACCAGGACCCATAACCCATGCCACTCTCTCCTTCCAGTCCATTGTTGCGTGCAGATGACGTATAGACCAGGTCCTAAACCCTCCTCTCGAGGGCTAACAGTCCCCCCCCCCCCCCCACCCCACACACACACACACCCCCCATTAACACACCCCAGGACCCCTAACCCATGCCACTCTCTCCTTCCGGTCCATTGTTGCGTGCAGATGACTTATAGACCAGGTCCTGCACCCTCCTTTCGAGGGCTAACAGTCCCCCCCACCCACACACCCCTCCACACACACCAGGACCCATAACCCATGCCACTCTCTCCTTCCGGTCCATTGTTGCGTGCAGATGACGTATAGACCAGGTCCTAAACCCTCCTCTCGAGGGCTAACAGTCCCCCCCCCCCCCCCCCCCCCACACACACACACACCCCTCAACACACACCAGGACCCATAACCCATGCCACTCTCTCCTTCCGGTCCATTGTTGCGTGCAGATGACGTATAGACCAGGTCCTGCACCCTCCTCTCGAGGGCTAACAGTCCCCCCCCCCCCCCCCCCCCCCCCCCCCCCCCATACACACACACTAGGACCCATAACCCATGCAACTATCTCCTTTTGCCCCAATGCAAGCCAATGGGCTGCCTCTATCAACCTCATGCCTTATAATAAGCTGTACCATTTGTTAAATTTTGTTTACAACGCAACACAGATAGCCGGCGTACCACCTGTACGCAGTTCCTTGAGAATGAGCATCCATCGTCACAAGACATACCATCTATTGTTTATATTTATGAACACATTATTATTTATTTACAGATTGCAGGATTACCAGTTGAGCCCCCCCCCCCCCCCCCCCCCCCCCCCCCATTGAGAATGCGCCTCCATTATCACAAGACGTACCATTTATATATTTTATGTATGCACACAGATGTACACATTATTTATTTATAGATTGCAGGCTCGCCAGCTTTAAGCACCCCCTTGAGAATGATCCTCCATCGTAACAAGACGTACCATTGATTTTATTTCTTTAAAACGCACAAAAAACATTTGTAACCAAAACAGATAGCAGGCTTACCACTTGTAAGCACCCCCTTGAAAATGAGCCTAAATCGTCACATAAGGTAACATTTTTGTTGTTGTATTTATTACAAAACAACACAGATTGCAGGACTCACTATCTTGATGCGCCCCCTTAAGAATGAGTCTCCATCGTAACACGACAAACCATGTATTTATTGTTTTTATTACAACACAACACAGATTGCAGATTCACTATCTTGATGCGCCCCCTTAAGAATGAGTCTCCATTGTTACAAGACGTACCATGTATTTATTTTATTTCACCAGAATAAATCAAACCAACACAGATTTCATGCTCACCAGTTGAATGCATCCCCTTAAGCATCAGGTCCCGCTCCGCCACTTGAGGCAGTCTTCATACACTGGACATGAGGTGGGTTGCGTTGTTGTTGCGTTGTTGTTGTTGTTGGTGATGGGATAAGGTGTGTGGGGGGGGGGGAAATGAGTGGTGACGGGCACAGGTGTGTGGGAGGAAAATTCTCTCTCTCTCTCTCTCTCTCTCTCTCTCTCTCCCCCCCCCCACTTGAGGCAGTCTGCATACACTGGACATGAGGTGGGTTGCGTTGTTGCTGCGTTGTTGTTGGTGATGGGATAAGGTGTGTGTGTGGGGGGGGGGGGGGGGGAAATGAGTGGTGACGGGCACAGGTGTGTGGGAGGAAAATTCTCTCTCTCTCTCTCTCTCTCTCTCTCTCCGCCACTAGAGGCGGTCTTCATACTCTGGACATGGGATGGGTTGCGTTGCTGTTGGTGATGGGATAAGATGGTTTGGAGTTGGATGATTTGAAGTTGGATGGGTTGGGTTTTTCATATTGTGGACATGGGATGGGTTGGGGTTGGATGGGTTGGGTGGTTAGGTGTTGGATTATTTGGGGTTGGATTGGTTGGGGTTTTCATATTGTGAACATGGGATGGGTTGGGGTTGGGTGGGTAGTAAGTGGGTGGGTAAGTAAGTGGGCCCATTTTGTGCAAAAGTACACCTCTTTGGGCCTCAATATGTTTGTGTTGTTTGGGATTTGGTTTGTCACGTATAGTGGATTCAGTGGTGCGGATTCAGGGTGTGGATTGATGAACGGGTGTAGTATGACTGTATGAGCACTCACGAAAGAAAAATGGGTGTATCATATGTACGGATTGGCATATGATGTGTTGATGCTTGCGGCCTGGCTGGGCTAAATTTACCATTTATCTACAATATCATAAGCCGTATTTCCCACACAGTAGTGGGAGAAATGGAGTATTCAGACGCGCGACGCAGAATCCCGAAGGCTGCCTTCAAATTTAAAATACCCGTAAACCCCGGGTAAAACCAGGATAAACCACCGCCAGTGATTTCAGCCAGTACACTGATCTGCCCGGTACTTAAACGAAAGCACAGCTACCGAGACCACTAAAATTTTAGTTCTCCAAGCTGCCAAAGCTTTCTATCTTTACCAGCTTTTCTAGTTCCCACCACCATCCCTCTGTCCCACAGGAGTTATATCTTCCAGAAGCTACCAGAAGCCTCCCAGGGGAAGTGACTCTGTTATTATTTGACAGTAGCGACTCTTTTGGTAGTAGCACAAAGACAGACCTGAACAGTCTGGACTTACAAGCTAGATAGTGCAGTTGACCTTATTATAATGGTAACAGCTAATAAGACCAGTAAGGCCAGCCAGTGGTGTGATATACCCCCTAATTAAGGGAAATATCGCACACATAGCTAAAACCTTTCAAGGCCCAGCATACACCTTAAATATGTAAACTAGCACTTGTACCAATGGGGGCCCCATCTGAAAGATCGCTGGACCTCTCGTGCATTGACTCAATGTCCAGCAAGCAGGCCCCCAACTTTTGCAATATAAGTACTGACAATGATGAAGCCTGCATGTGCTTATTTCCTAAACCCTCAAGGGTAAATTATATGTATTTGGAAATATGAAAAGCAACTGTAAAGGAATCTGGGTCAACCGTCTGAATTATGCAATTTGTATGATATCATATGATATCATACTCGCCTTTGGTCAACATCATATGATATCATACTCGCCTTTGGTCAACATCATATGATATCATACTCGCCTCTGGTCAACATCATATGATATCATACTCGCCTTTGGTCAACATCATATGATATCATACTCGCCTTTGGTCAACATCATATGATATGCCGGTCCCTACACATAACACAACTCCAAGCTCCGAGCCCCCGTCGTTTTCAATTTGTTGGGCTTCAGATCACCAATGCCTGTTTTGCAAACAGCCCTTCCCAATATTGAGGTTGGGCAAGGCTACTTAGCCAATTTGGCTACGCCTTTACCGGCTCACCTGTGTTGAGGTTAGCCCTGAAGCAGGTGCCACCAAAACAAACACACAACACAAACGCACACGTACAAACAACAAACACAGACACACACACAGAAAAGGGCAAACATAAACACAACAAACACACACAAAAAGGACAAGAAACACAAACTCACCTGAATTGAGGTTAGCTCAGAAGCAGGTGCCACCAAAACAAACACACAACACAAACAACAACCAAAAACGCACGCACATACACACAACAACAACCAAAAACACACACAACAACAACCAAAACATACAAACAAAAACACAAACAACAACAAAAAAAGTGCAGCACTCACCTCTGGGGAGGGTAGCTCTGGAGCAGGTGCCACCTCAGCCATGGGGGGTAGTGTGGGCTTCACGATGGGCCTATCCATGTCGAAGGCAACGATGCACATGGCAAAGTTGCGCTGTGCAAACGGGCAGGAGGTGTTGGTGTTGGGGTTATGGGTGTTGGGGTTATGGGTGGTGGGGTTGGTAAAAACGGGCAATAGGTGTATGGGTAAAGAAGAGCCAGGGAAAGCTGTGTGTGTGGGGGGGGTGATGATGATGATGATAGCACGTGTCTATCCATGTTTAAGGCAACTATGCACATGGTAAAGTTGCGCTGCGCAAACGGGCAGGTGTTGGTGATGTGGTTAGGGGTGTTGGGGTTGGTACAAACGGGCAATGGGTGCATGGGTAAGAGCCAGGGGAAGCTGTGGGGGTGCTGATGATGATGGTTGTGATGATAGCATTGGTCGATCCATGTTGAAGGCAACTATGCACATGGTAAAGTTGCGCTGCGCAAACGCGCAGTAGGTGTTGGTGTTGGGGTTAGGGGTGTTGGGGTTGGTGCAAACGGCAGTAGGTGTTGGTGCTGTGGTTAGGGGTGTTGGGGTTAGGGGTGTTGGGGTTGGTGCAAAGGGGCAATAGGTTCATATATTAGAGCCAGGAGAAGCTGTGGGGGGTTATGATGAAAATGATAGTTTTGATGGTGATGATGGCATCTGCCTATCCATGTCAAAAGGCAACAATGCACATGGAAATGTTGCGCTGCGCAAACGGGCAGGTGTTGGTTGTTGTGGTTAGGGGTGTTGGAGTTGGTGCAAACGGCAGTAGGTGTTGGTTGGTTGGTTGGTTGGTTGGGGGGGGGGGGGGGGGGGGTGGCAAACGGCAGTAGGTGTTGGTTGGTTGGTTGGTTGGGGTTAGGGGTGTTGGTTTTGTGGGTGTTGGGTCTGTGGGTGTTGGGTCTGGGGGTGTTGGGTCTGGGGGTGTTGGGTTTGTGTGTGTTGGGTTTGTGTGTGTTGGGGTTTGTGTGTGTTGGGGTTAGGGGGTGTTGGGGTTGGGGGTGTTGCGGTTCTGGGTGTTAGGGTTAGGGGTGTTGTGGTCATGATGGTGGTGGTGATGGTGATAATGATGATGGAAGTGGTGATGACAATGATGGTCGTGGTGATGATGGCGATGATGATGGTGGTGATAACGATGCTGATAAAAAAAATCCCTCACCTCCATGATTTGCAGAGCCTTCACTGCATGGGCATACATCGCGTAGCTGTCTTCAACAAGTGTCAGCAGCGTGTTAAACACTTCTGCCTCAGATTCGAGGTATCGGTGGTGAAAACCTGTCGGTTTGGGTTTAGGGTTTAGCATAGCGGGGGTGCATACCTGTGGGTTTAGGGTTTAGGGTTTAGGGTTTAGGGTTTAGCATAGCGGGGGTGCATACCTGTGGGTTTAGGGTTTAGGGTTTAGCATAGCGGGGGTGCATACCTGTGGGTTAGGGTTTAGGGTTTAGCATAGCGGGGGTGCATACCTGTGGGTTAGGGATTTAGTTTAGGGTGTAGCGTAGTGGTGGTGAAAACCTGAGGTTTAGGGTTTCGTTTATTTTCTTTATTCAGCAGTGGTGGTGCAAAACTGTGGGTTTAGAGAGTGAAATAAACAGGGATGGTCATGAGTGTGGGCACACTTTTTTTTAACAATTCTCAAAACTTCTCAACAAAACAGCACCTATCAATAAAACAACACCTAAAAACAAAAACTCTCAACAAATCATCACCTCTCAACAAATCATCACCTCTCAACAAATCATCACCTCTCAACAAATCATCACCTCTCAACAAATCATCACCTCTCAACAAATCATCACCTCTCAACAAATCATCACCTCTCAACAAATCATCACCTCTCAACAAAACTAAAGCACTCAACAATTCTCACGACCTCTCAACAAAACATAACCTCTAAAAAAACAAGGTCTCGACAATTCCCAAAGACTCACATGTTACCTTAGCCAGGGACAGCGTTTTAGTGCTTTTTATAGTTATTTGAAGCTTTTTAGGGCAACAAACAAAACAATTGTTCCTTCTTAACAGCGATAATTTTGCTAAATCGGGGTCAACACTAGCGATTGCTATATATAGCGGGGGAAAACGTCAAAACGTCCCTGAAAGACTCACGTGTTGCCTTATCCAGGAACAGCGTTTTCGTCCTTTGTATAGCTTTTTGTAGCTATTTGTAGCTTTTTATGTGCATTTAGGGCAACTAACAGAAAATGAATTCCTTTTTAAAGCGATAATTTTGCTAAAACAGGGTCAAAAACTAGCGATTGCTGTGTATAGCAGGGAGAATATATTATATATGTATTCATGAAAGACTCACGTGTCGCCTTATCGTTCTCTTGCTGCCTCTTGAAGACCAACTTCTCCTTAGCTTCCACATCCTTGTCCTTGGTCCTGGCAATGTGCTCTGTGTTAAGGTTGAGGTCGAGGATAAGGTATAGAAAAAGGTCAAGGTCAAGGATGGATGGATGGATGGATGGGTAGGTGGGTGGGTGGGTGGATGGAAGGAAGGATGGATGGATGGATGAATGAATGAATGAATGAATGAATGAATGAATGAATGAATGAATGAATGAATGAATGGATGAATGAATGAACGTATGTAGGTATGTATGTCCAGGGGTAGGCCAAATAGGCTAAGAACAAGGATAAGGCCAAGGTCCAGGATAAGGTCAAGGATATTTGAAAACCGCTTGGGCAGTCACGGGCAGGGCAGGGGGCGAAAGGGGGAGGAGGGCTGGGAGATTCTAATACGGGCGGGCTAAGTAGCTAGTAGCCACAAGAGTATTCCGTGGCTGAATAGCTACAAAACATTTGATAACTGTTGCGAAGGATCTTGGCTGCTGCGATGCTGATAACTCTATTCATGCGCACGCCAACTATGAACGATATTTTGGGGTGAGGAGGTGGCCCGAATCGGTCAAACAGCGACAGACAGACAGAGACGCAGACAGACAGACTCAGGTGGAACTGAAGGCTTCAGCCCCGGGACCCTAGAGTAGGGGGTCCTAGGGGGGCTACAGCAAAAAAGGTCAAGGTCAAGGATAAGGTACACCCTCTTTTCGGCAGGAACAAAATCAATTAAAATCAAAGTACCTTATCAAAACATACTTGATCCAATCTCTGAATACAATCAATAGACAGGCTATTAATCTCTTGAAACGACCATCGACAAATTGTAATTGAAGGGTGACGAAGACCGAGTCGTCGGGTGCCCCAGTCTGAGGTTGAGGGGGCCAGACCTATGCTTGCAGCACTGTGGCCAACCACCAACACCTTGCTGACACATTTTTTCTTCCTTATTACATACATGCCCAAAACAATGCAAAGCCCACCATCCAAGGTGGGCACCTTCAGTCGTTGGGCGTCCAAGTCTGAGCTTGCACTGTGGCCAACCACCAACACCTTGTTAGCACACTGTTTTTTCCTTGCCACCTACATGCCCCAGACACTGCAAACCCCACCATCCAAGACGTCCGCCTTCAGTCGTTGGGTGTCTTAGTCTGAGCTTGTAATGAGGCCAACCACCAAGACACCCAACCACTGCCAACCACCAATACAGCCAACCACTGCCAACCACCAAGACACCCAACCACTGCAAACCACCAATACTCCCAAACACTGCAAACCACCCCCAAACAAAGCAAAACTCACCATCCAAGGCGTCCACTTTCAGTCGTTGGGTGTCCAACTCTGAGCTTGCAATGGGGCCAACCACCAAGACACCCAAACACTGCCAACCAACCCCGAACACTGCGAAACTCACCATCCAAGGCATCCACTTTCAGTTGTTGGGTGTCCAACTCTGAGCTTGCAATGGGGCCAGCCACCAAAAACACTGACAACCACCATTACACCCAAACACTGCAAAACACCAATACAACATAACACTGCACAATACCCCCGATCACTGCAAAACTCACCATCCAAGGTGTCGACTTTCCGTCGTTGGGTGTCCAAGTCTGAGCTTGCACTGTGGCCAACCATCAACACCTTGCTAGTACACTGTTCTTCCCTTACCTACACGCCCCTAACACTGAAACACTCACCACCTACATGCCCCAAACACTGTAAACCACCCCCAAACACTGCAAAACTCACCATCCAAGGCGTCAACCTTCTGGCGTTGGGCGTCCAATTCGGAACGCATAACCTCACTCTTCTTGTGCTTCTCCTGCAAGGTGTATGGTGTGTGTTGTTTGGTGTGTGGAGTGTGTGGTGTGTGTGTTGTGTCATTGTGTGTGGTGTGTGTTGTTTGGTGCGTGTTGTGTGTGTTGTGTGTTGTTTGGTGTGTGTTGTGTGTGGTGTGTGTGGTGTGGGGTGTGTGGGGTGTGCTGTTTGGTGTGTGGTGTGTGGGGTGTCGGGCCTGTTGGGTGTATTGCAAATAGAGCTCATCACAGGGCTGGGGTTCAAGAGGGGGCCACACAGCAAATTGCTGGCTGGAGGCATGTAACCAAGTTCAAGTTGAACTTTACCTTGATGCCCTGCTACGTGTCCAGCCAAGCATCATGAGGGGGCCACACACAGCTAAGTGCTGGCTGGAGGCATGTACCCAAGTTCAAGTTCAAGATTACCTTGATGCCCTGCTACGTGTCCAGCCAAGCATCATGAGGGGGCCACACACCGCAAAGTGCTGGCTGGAGGCATGTAACCAAGTTCAAGTTCAAGATTACCTTGATGGCCCGGTATGTGTTCATCCACACCTCCAGCTGGTCAACTACCTCCTCCTTCATGCGCTTGGCCATCTCATTGTTGGAGGCTGTGAATGTGTCGAAGTTGACCATAGAGCCCATGATAGGGCTGGGGTTCACGAGGGGACCACACTGACCAGCTTCAGTGGTTTCGAAGGCGCGGGGCAGTGCGGTGTTCAGCACTTTGTGCAGGGTGGCAGTGCCAGCTGGGAGGGAGAGGGATGAGGGAAAAACAGGCAATTAGTAAGATGGTATTATAGGGCAGTGCGGTGTTCAGCACTTTATGCAGGGTGGCAGTGCCAGCTGGGAGGGAGAGGGATGAGGGATGAGGGAAGGCAGGCAACGGAGTCAGATGGCATGACAGGGTAGTGTGGTGTTCAGTACTTGGTGCAGGGTGGCAGTGCAAGCTGGGAGGGAGAGGGATGAGGGAAGGCAGGCAAAGGCGTCAGATGGCCAAGAGCAGGTACAGAAGACAGACAATATGTTATTTATTATATTTAGGAGACTGTGTATTTATATATTATTTATTATAACAAGGAGAATGTGTATTTATATGTTATTTATTATATCGAGGAGTGTATATTTATATATTATTTATTATATCAAAAAGAATGTATATTTATATATAATTTATTATATCGAGGAGAATGTTTAATGTTTCTTGAGCTTGCGTCCAAACAGGTTGCGTTGCTTACGATGGTTTTGCCTTGCTTACAAAGCTACAACACTGGGGGGAAAGGCAAACCATTGTACTAGCTAGGTATCTGAAGAGAGAGATACTTTTGTATTCCCGAATAAAATCCCTTTATCCCCCTCTCTCTCCCCTAATCCACTATGAGCTTGGGTCCAGACAGGTAGGCTGTACACCCTACAGTAGCCTGCAGCCTGCTCAGGTTGCGAAATGGGTGTTGAACACATAGATGTCATTACATCGAGGAGAATGTTTAATGTCCAATGAGCTTTCGTCCAGACAGGTAGGCTTCACATACATAATCATGATATCATATGATGCCAGCAGTCTAACTAGGCTAAAGTTACCAATACGATATCATATGATGCAGTTTAAATATCATATGATATACCGGTCCCTACGCACCAGTGGCGGTCTTCAGCCATGGTGCGACTTCCGTGGCGAGCACCTGGATGTCTTGCATGAACCTTAAGCCTCATAATAAGGCATGCTATTAATTTATTTATCTATTAATGTAATTATTTATTTATTCACTAGTGGCGGTCTTCTCCCACGATGAGACTTCCACAGCAAGCACATGGATATCTTGTATCAACCTCACGCCTTGTAATGAGGCTTCTTTTTTATTTATTTATTCATTTGTATATTTATGATCTCACCAGTGGCGGTCTTCACCCATGATGTGACTTCCATGGCGAGCACCTGGATGTCTTGCATGAACCTCACGCTTCGTAATAAGGCGTACTATCAATTTATAAATATATTTGTGTATATTTATAATTATTTATTCACCAGTGGCGGTCTTCACCCATGATGTGACTTCCGTGGCGAGCACCTGAATATCTTGTCTCAACCTAACGCCTCGTAATAAGGCGAACTATTTATTTATTTATGTATATATTTATGTATGTATATTTATGTACATATTTATGTATTTATATATTCCTGTATATATGTATTTATTTATTTACTCACCAGTGGCGGGCTTCTCCCATGATGTGACTTCCATGGCGAGCACCTGGATATCTTGACTCAACCTCACGCCTTGTAATAAGGCGTATTATTAATTAATTAATTAAATAATTTGTCTGTTTATATATTCATTTATTATTTATTTATTTATTTACTCACCAGTGGCGGTCTTCTCCCATGATGTGACTTCCGTGGCAAGCACCTAGATATCTTGTCTCAAACGCACGCCTCGTAATAAGGCGTACTATTTATTTATTAACATATTTATTTCTTTCTGTATTTTTGTATTTATGTATGTATTTACTTATTTCTACATATATTTATGTATTTATTTATTAACTCACCAGTAGCGGTCTTCTCCCATGATGTGACTTCCGTAGCAAGCACCTAGATGTCTTGTCTCAACCGCACGCCTCGTAATAAGGCGTACTATTGAATTATTTACGTATTTTTTCTTTCTTTATTTTTGTATTTATGTATTTATGTATGCATTTACTTATTTCTACAAATATTTATGTATTTATTTATTAACTCACCAGTGGCGGTCTTCTCCCATGATGTGACTTCAGTGGCGAGCACCTGGATTTCATGCTTGAACTTCCTGCAATCCTCAAGCATGCTCACATTCCGCTCGGAATGAGCGGTAGGCACAAACGTGTTCTTCTTCACCATGCTCTTTATCTAAATGCACAGAGAAATGGGGTAAATTGAGTGGGGTATATTGGTGGTAGAGAGGGGTAAAGTGGGGTAAATTGAGTGGGGTATATTGGTGGTAGAGAGGGGTAAAGTGGGGTAAATTGAGTGGGGTATATTGGTGGTAGAGAGGGGTAAAGTGGGGTAAATTGAGTGGGGTATATTGGTGGTAGAGAGGGGTAAAGTGGGGTAAATTGAGTGGGGTATATTGGTGGTAGAGAGGGTAAAGTGGGGTAAATTGAGTGGGGTATATTGGTGGTAGAGAGGGGTAAAGTGGGGTAAATTGAGTGGGGTATATTGGTGGTAGAGAGGGGTAAAGTGGGGTAAATTGAGTCTTCAGGTAAATTGGTGGTAGAGTGGGGTAAAGTGGGGTAAATTGAGTCGTCAGGTAGACTGAGTAGGGTAACTTGGTGGTAGGGTGTGATAATGTGGTCTAGTGGGGTAAGTTGAGTCTTCAGGTAGACTGAGTAGGGTAACTTGGTGGTAGGGTGGGGTAAAGTGGTCTAGTGGGGTAAATTGAGTCTTCTTCAGGTAAATTGAGTGGGGTACATTGGTGGTAGTGTGGGCTAAAGTGGGGTAAATTGAGTGGGGTAAATAAGTGGTAGAGTGGGGTAAAGGGGGGTAAATTTAGTGGGTCAAATTGGTGGTACAGTGGGGTAAAGTGGGGTAAATTGAGTGGGGTAAATTGATGGTGGAGTGGGGTAACGTGGGGTAAATTGGTGGTAGGGTGGGGTAAAGTGGCGTAACTCGAGTGGGATAAGTTTATGGTGGAGTGGGGTGAAGTGGGGTAAATTGAGACTTTAGGTTAACTGGGTTGGGTAAATTAAATTTGTGGTAGAGTGGGGTAGAGTGGTGGTGGAGTGAAATGTAGTGGGGTAAATTGACTGGTGGAGTGGGGTAAAGTGGGGTAAATTTAGTCTTTGCTTATAAAGCATATGGTGTACTTCGTGCATGCATATGGTGCACTACATGCATGCATACAGCATATGGTGTACTTCGTGCATGCATATGGTGCACTACGTGCATGCATATGGTGCACTACACGCATGCATATAGCATATGGTGTACTACATGCATGCATATGGCGCGTAAAGCATATGGTGATTTTTAGATGGAGGATAGAGAATGTTGAGGTTCGTTTTGCAAAATTGAGGTTTTACTAGGGTGGGGCGGCAGTCAGTGATATTTGATGTGAGGCGAGGGTGTTAATCCTTAGCCCCTGTCAGCATTCCCGGCCACGACAGTGTCGTGGAACTGAGGAATCAGCGATCTCCGCGATTGATGGAAAGTAAGGCAATGCGGTGCTACTATCCTGGGTTTTGCGGCGTCTAACTGTTCGAACTGCACAGTACTTCCTCTATGGGATCGGAGCCTGTATCATGACCTCAGTCTCGGAATGACTAGGTCCTACTCCGGTCTTCACATGGATGGCGTTGAGTCGGGTTCGAGGGGGTGGGGGTGGCGTGGGGGTGGGGTGGGGGTTGGGGTGCGGTGGGGGTTGGGGGGGAGTCGTTTCTTGCTGCCTGGGTGGAACGTTGGGTTAGGGAAATTTGACGACACCATGCAATATTCAAATTCGTGACCGAGGGAAACTAGTACAACCTTGGCGAACATCTTGTCAGAGGCGGATTGAAAGAGGAAGTTAGCTCCGAGTGCGCTGTCAGCGAGATAGAATAAAACTGCGCTGCGTACGCAACGTTGAATTTCAAGAACGTCATATGTACTGCCGATGACTCGACTGCTCCGAACCGCCCATTTCGGCCATTAGCCCTGCCTGTCGGCAGTACGGTTACGCTTTCATTTGGACTTGGAAGAGTGAGGCTGGTAGTGGCTCGCGAATGAGTTTCGTCCAGGTTTCGTCCAAGTTCCTTGAACAGTCACGGGGCCCTGGTCTCAGCCATTTTAAGTGCCTGGCTTCCTTACTTCGCCTCGCCGCATTAACAATTTAGGGGGGGTGGGGGCCTGGGGTGGGTGGGGGGGGGGGGGGGGGGGGGGGGGGGGACCCCCCGGGGGACCCCCGGGTATGCTCGTTGTAAGATAAAGACTCAGCCCTCTTCAGGTGTTCTCTATCGTTTTACTCAGACCTCCAAATGACATTCTGAGACCACCGTTGATTGTGACCGTGACAAGGGTTGCACCGTGACAAGGGTTGCACGTTCCCAGAAGGACATGGGTCTCGTGTAGCTATTCAGCTACTAAGCTACCTTCTACTACTTCAACAGCCGACAGTGCTGTGATACTGTCTTCTATGCGCCACCCTTCTTTGACGTTAACACCAGCTTCCCCCCTATGCCCCAACGGACTGGACAATTAACTTAAGGCGCTCATTCCTTTCTTACGGTGGTGTTAGGTAAAGCGCCACGCCGCCTTTCCATTTTCATTCCTCAGATTCAAAGCGTACTGTCATTATTATCCCTCTACGGTATGTTTAAGAAGACTACTTCGGTCAACCTGCCCACGCGGATTTCTCGGTCGAAATTGGCAATCGCGCTTCCTGTGACCTCACCAATGACAGCCCTCCGGCAATAAGGCAGTGCGCAGGAGTGCCTTGTGATTATGTGCGATCCTTCTACGCCCGCAAAGTCATCTTGGCGTCGAACTCCCCCGTCATAAACGCCATGCTGGAGAAGGCGAAAGAGCTCAGGGACCCGCAGGCCTTGGGTGAAGGCATCATTAATTGTCTCGTACCAGTGGACTACGGTGGGTCAGTTGGGCAACTGGTATCACCTCCTGCCCTGCACGAAATAGACCTCCAACCTCCAATCTTGGAGCTGCCAATGGAGCAAGAGGAGCTGTTGGCATGTGAGGTGTTGCTTTGCTCAATCTGCTCAGAGAAAGTGAGAAGTTCCACGTCCAGTGGGCAGGGGGCAGGTTTCAGCCGGGTCAACTCTGTCGGTACAGATGTACCGCCTGGCTGATAGACTGAGGGTGTGCACTGATCTATGTGCAGAGGTCATCTCAGCCCTTAGCTCAGTAGATGTTGTGAATTATGTCTTCTCCTTGATGGCAGGGAACACAAGGCCTTAAAAGCCCCACCAGCTAGCTCCAGACAGTCTGGCTTCTGCAGATTTGCAAAGCGCTGTGGTAGTAAAGCAGGAGCCAGACTGTCTGCTGCCAGACTGTCTGACTCGTGCTTTACTACCACAGCTCTTTGCAGATCTGCAGGAGCCATCAGCCCACCAGCATACAGTATCTGCTGCTGCTGCTGCTGATCACCGACCACCAGGGGTCCCTATCCCTACCAGAACCCCTACTCCCAGAATGTACTTTCTGAGGAGGCTTGGCATCCTCTTCCACGCTCATTCCTTCACCCCTCCTCTTCCTAGGCACTAGACCATCCGTGATGAATGCTGGCAGCAGCTGGGCGCTGGCCCTGCCCATCGTCAGTTCCCTCATGCTCCCAGATATCTCCCTCATTGTCACCATTATTAACAATATACATACCATCCCGGTTCCCATAATGCTTCAGTGGTTGAGCTCGATGAACGATGAAGGCGCGGGGCTTGAATCCCTACAAGTGCGCTGGAATGTCCGTGGTCGCTGTTAACCGCTAGGGTTGCTTTGTCCAGGTAATGTACCAGCCCGTTCTCTACCGCCGTAAGACGGGGCTCCCATAATACCACGCCCCACCAGGCGTTCTCATTACAATATCCATGCTATCATCATCGTGCATGAGCCTCCTCAGTGTTTTCCTCACAACTCTCACTCATGCTAGCCTTCTTTTTCAAACCCCTCGAAGCAGGCTTCTCCCTTTTCCTGCCTTTCTCACCGCCTGCGAATGTAGGGTCTTATTCATAGGTTGGAAAATGTTGGTTTGGAGCTGGCTGTATGATAATATATAGCTGGATATATGATAATAGAGAGGTATGATCATGTATATGTAAACATATGTAAAACGCTGCCAGTGGACTCGGGGTATTTTTCACACTTAACAAGTACATAACTGTTGCTTGGGGGCATATAACTAGGGAATGGCAAATCATTTGATTTCTTCCCGAGACCAATATGCTACTATGATATCCAGATGATATAAATGATTTTTTCAGCAAAAGTTGGCAGGGAAAGAAAAAAATTGAACCCTGTTCTGTTAATTCCACTCCCCACGATCTGGTGGTCAAACTCAGCTTGGGATGCTATGCGTGATCGTGTGCTTGATGACCTACATCATGATCTGGAGGAGATGGATCATGAGCGTGAGGATACTCACTTTTTTCATGATCCATCTCCAGATCATGATCCGGCTCATCAATCTCATGATCTAGGTCATCAAGCACACAATCGCGCATAGCATCCCAAGCTGACTTTGACCACCAGATCGGATGAAGGGGAATAGCAGAACAGATGGAGTTGAGTCGACCACCACGAGCAGCTGCCAGTTCAGCCACAAAGCATCATATATATAAGGGGGTGTACAGGGGGCATATGTAAAACAACTTGTACCTTTTGTTCTTCATGTATGCCATTCAGGAAATCACATTATGATTTACAGTAAATTATGTATGTTCCAAGAAAAGCTCGGATTTGCAGAATCTGCGGATTGTTTTTGTAACATTGAACACACATATAAGCATATTACATTTGGCAGCTTCTATGCAGCTCCCCGACCGAGCCGTCGGGTATCGTCCCTTCAAGGAGCACTAGCTTGCTATAGGTTTGGCAGACTGGCTAGCCAGGGGAGCTGCCTTCAAGCTGCCACGCACCGTCCCTCCCCACGTTGCCTTTTAGGACGCATCGGACCCTACGACGCGTCCTGAAGAACTAAGGTGCCCTACTGGGCACCATATTGGCCGATGCGTTGAAGGAATCAAAGGAAAATTAGCTGCAGGGTTGATAAAGAATTCGTTCTTAAGTCCAAATCTACATTTTTTAGTTGTGAAAGTAATTCCACCCCAGGTGGTGCATATCCCGACACAAACCGGCGACACTGAGGATTCAGGTCGAACAGCGTTGTTATTCCTGCAAAATATTTTATGACTTAAAATCTACGTTTTTTAAGTGTTGACGCTTCTAAATCTACTTCTTAGATGTGAAATAATTTGATTTGAACAAACCGGCTTTTCAGTATCATACCCCCTCGGACAGAGATGCCTTAACTAGCTGTTCTCTCTAGGTTGGACTCCGATCAAATTCGACATGTGCCTACATTTTGATGGAATCATGGGGGGATTGCGCTCATCACAAGCAGGAGAATTGACGTGCGTCCATGCTAAGGTAGTGCGTGCACTTTCAAAAGGCTGTATACTTGGGTTCATAGTTTTTCATATAAGCGACAGGTCCAGGGTTTTCTTTAAAGTCTTTCATGGAGTCTGTTTTGCTACTGCATATGGCAGTAGCATGACGTGTTACTCAGCATGCGCAAGCGCTGAGTAGCGGCGCCGGGTGACTACCAAGCCAAGCCACTAGGCGCGAGCCAGCTAGTGCTAGCTGGCGGCTTAACCCGGCAGTCTCCAGTAGAACCAGGTCAGGTTATACTGGGCACTGCAAGAGCGAGCCCCCGGGCTTGCAATGTAGCGAATCGCTGAATAACACAATCAAGTAGCGCTATTGATCACTTGTGTGTTGTAGAGTTTGGGGGAAGGTGCAAAGTTACTAAGGTAAGAGTTTTTTGGAATTGCTTTTCACCCTCCAAAAGATATGTTTGAGACGTGAAACGTTCGGTTGGCCTGGTTGTATGTACTGGTATGAAGGACCTGTTGTAGTACTGCACACAACAGCGATTTTATACCGTGTGTCACCTTCACCTGGACAGCCCTGGTTTAAGTTTCGCTTTCATGTTATTACACCATATCCAGCCGTACCGGTATCCCCTGTCACGATTGAACAAGTATTTAGCCTACCCCTGGATTGTAAGAACATACACACAACAGCCGTGTCTCTTTAAGATACGGAATTGCGGATATAAGATTTACCAGAGTCCTCTTTTTTACTTTCCTGGTAGGGTTTCCAGGTTTAAGCCATCTGGTAGAAGGGTATTAACATATTCCAGATTCGGTGTCCTTAACTTAACGTCCTGTGAGTAACGGTTCGACACGGATGTAACAATTTCAATTTCAATTTCAATTAACATATTCCAGATTCGGTGCAGACGAGCTTAATTGTTTTCTCCTTATGCGCTATAATTTTATAATTACAATAGAATGTCACAGGCAGGCCATTCTTGACCGAACACCATAGCTTTCCTTTTCGGCTTTGGGCAGCAGCCTCTGGGTAGCTCCCTTGGGTAGTCCGCTCTATAATCGACATTTCGGTAGAGCAGGCGAAAGGTCGGAGATAAATGAAATAAGTGCCAACAAAAAATGCTTGCTGGCTGCAATTTTGCTTGCTTGCCGCAAAATTGCTTACTTCTCAGGATAAGTTGGGTGACCCCTCCCGGATGTTGTGGAGCGGGGTTGTCATTGGTCCACAATGGCCTGTTGATGACAACGTAATGTAAAGGGAGACAGAGAAGCTTGCTCAAGGATAGGCTTCTAAGACTTTTTTTTGTGCGAAAGGTAACTCTCTTGCTGCCTGAGCGAGCTCGTGACTCGTGGGATACTCGATCGTGGACTTGATTACCTGGCTGATTGGCTTCAGCAGGGCCCACGGGCTCCAGCCAGCAATTTGGGTGCTCGCCGTCTTCCGCAAAAAAGCAAAAGCAACATAATTATAATGGTATCGGTAGATTTAAAGTTGCGATTTTCAAAGAGCCCGTGGGATACAAGTGAAAATTGTTACAAAGAGTAGAAGACCGTGAAAACAACTGAACCGTCTGACGGTACTTGGCAGTACATCGACGACGCTGCCCCCTGATAGGGCAGTGGCGTCGAGGGCTGCAAGCTAAGCAGTCCTGCAAACCAGATGGCAGGACTTGGGAGGGCACAGCACTAGGGCAATGGCGGGCTGTGCCGGTACGTAGCCCCAGCTGGCCTGGGTCAAAGGACTTGGCAGTAAGTTACTGCTGCCAGTCGTAGAACAAAGGGCAGGACGGAACAAAAAGGTGGTAGAAACTGAAAACAAGGTGGTACTGGTAGTACACCGGCGAGCTGCCCAGTAAAGCAGTGGAGTCGAGGGTCGCCTAGGTACCTTAAAAAAAAAAGCCCGTGGGATACGAGTTCGCCTCGAGACACTCGAGTCGCGGGTTCGACTTGACCGAGGCTGCGACAGCAAAAAAACGGGTAGCTGCTCCGTTTTTGTGGGCTACCGAAGGTGGCGTGGTCACACTGCAAACCAGGCAGGCAGAAACCAACAACGAGAAACCAAGACACCCGAAGATGCACTTTCCAGGGATCAGGGTTTGGGCGTGGGGACGATTCGTGTCAGGTATGGTCAGGAAGAATCTCTTTCGCATCGCCGATTGCCTAACCTCTTCGACTTCTTCTCCCATCGTTCCTTACCGTCCCTCATCATGGCCATGATCTTGAAGAACGCAGTCGGCTCCAAGCTGGCCAGCTGTAGGTCTGTGCAGGCCAAGGCCTCCGACCGCACCCTCTGGTTGCCCGATTCGGTCGCCCCCAAGCACTTGGACGGCTCTATGGTGGTCAGTACATTGCTCGATGGCCGATTGATCGATGCATAGCGATATAAATTGCGATAGTGCACCATTGTGGTGTCGGTACCAGTTAAAGTGGAGCCCCCCCCCCCCCCCCCCCCCCCCCCCCCCCTCCTCCTCCTCCTCCTCCCGTACTCAGCGCTACCCCCGCCCTAACACCCCACCCCACCCCATTCCGCAGGGAGACTTCGGATTCGACCCCCTTGGCCTGGGACAGGATGCCGGCAGGTAATGATAACGATGGGAAGCTTGTTGGTCGTTGAGTCTCAGTTGGGGGGAGATTGCGTTAAGTGCCGGTTAGGAATGTCATGGTCGCACCAATGTTGGTTGGGGTGGTTGAGTTGTTACCTTAATGAAGTGTGACCTGGCTCAATGTATAGACAGGTTGACCCTAGGTCAGCCAGAGTCGGTTTCAGCTTCGGTGTTCTATCTAAGAGGGTGTAGTTCATTAGCTGGGAACATGTAGATGTCTCAAGCCAATATCTACTCATGACCATCGTGACCAAGATTGAGTATTGGGGTGAAGAAGGACTATTACAAGGTTCTTAACGCCGGCGATTCAGCGTCTAATCGTCTGCAGAATTTAAAACTTCCCCCTGTGCGAAATCCACAGAAACCAGGGAGTGTGATACGGTTTGAACTTATACCGATTACAGGCATCATGTACAGGTCCAGGGATTTTTATTTCCGCTTTATTTGGCGATCGCTAGTTTCGACCCCGTTCCGAAATTGTCGCTAGAAAAAAAGGAAGATTTTTTTTTTGCCCTCAATGGCCCTGAAAAGCTACAAAAAGCTGAAAGGCACTAGAAGGCCCTGAAAGGCACTAAAACGCTGTCCCTGGAGGAGGCCTAAAACCGTAGAGCTTGAAGAAACCCACTTCCATTTTCGAAAAAAAGTCATATACCGGTCTCTACACCGGCAGTTCAACGACTTGCCATGTCTTGGGGTGGAGTGTATGTGTCCTACACACCATTTCATTTTAAAGGGTTGTAAAAGTTACAGCCTGGTGGTCCCGCATTTCATGTTACAGGGTTGTTTATGTTGTGACCTGGTGGTACCGCATTTCATGTTCAAGGGTTGTCTATGTTTATGACCTAATGGTCCCGCATTTCATGTAAAAGGGTTGTTTATGTTGTGACCTGGTGGTCCCGCATTTCATGTTCAAGTGTTGTCTATGTTATGACCTGGTGGTCATTTCAATGTCAGTGGCCTCCCCTTGTAATTTGAAGGGAGCGTTGTTGGGTACAAGGACGAAGACAAGGGCTAGGAAGTGCCATTCATGCATCACCTTCCATCACCACCACCGTAACACCAGTATCATTTTAAGGAATGACCTTTTAAGAGCAGGAATCCGTGTTCCAAAATCAAAATCAAGTTTGTCCCAAGACTTTGTACATGTCTAAATATGATGTTAACAAAGCTGTAGCCAAGAGGATACAAGCAGGGTACTACATTTTGTCGAAATGGTCAGCGCTTAGCGCACAAACAACAAATTTGTCAGCGCTTTCAAGTTCAAAAAGCGCAAAGATTGCGCGCTGCCCCCACAGGGGGTTGAAAAACTGCGCGAAACGCGCAGTGGGGCTCAAAGAGTGTGCGCGAAATCGCGCTGCCGCACGCGCTTTGTAGTACCCTGCTAGGAGCATCACGGTGCTACATTAAGACTGGTTCATTTCCTTCGATAAAACAAGAGTAACAATAGTTGGCATGAGCGCGCTTTGTAGTACCCTGGATACATGTAGGAAACGAGTTTGGAAGTATTGCGCTAGCCTGGCGAGTAGAAAACGAATTTGGAAGTATTGGGCCAGGGTTTGGTGACCTCAACCAGGGTACTTACAAGCGTGCGCTGGCGCGGTGCCTTTTTGAGCCCCACTGCGCGTTTGCGCAATTTTTTGCAACCCCCTGTAGGTGCAGCAAGCAATTTTTGCGCTTATTGCGCCACTAAGCGCAGTATTTTTTCAAGTGCGCTAAAGTGCTGGCCAATTTGGTCAATTGAAGAACCCTGACCTCAACCCCATCACCACCACCATAACACCAGTACCGTTTAGCTTTCAAGGGCAAGCTATCTTTCAATAGCAGGAATCCGTGTTCCGAAGTCTGTATCAACGTTCTGAGTCACAACGTCTGTCACGTAGGGATCCATAGGTCTCCGCAGCTTATGCTACGGATTAGCTAGCTTTCAAGGGGAAGAATTCGAGTTCCAAAGACTTGATCAACGTTCTGAGTCACAACGTCTGCTACATAGTGATCCATAGGTTTCCGCAGCTTATGCTACGGATTAGCTAGCTTTCAAGGGGAAGAATCCGTGTTCCAAAGACTTGATCAACGTTCCGAGTCACGAAGTCTGTCACATAGAGAAAAATTGGTTTCCGCAGCTTATGCTACGGATTAGCTAGCTTTCAAGGGGAAGAATTCGAGTTCCAAAGACTTGATCAACGTTTTGAGTCACAACGTCTGTCACATAGCGAACGATTGGTTTCCACAGCTAATGCTACGTTTTGTTGGGGGGAAGTTAGCCCCAGGGGGGTGGGGGGTGAAATGATGAGGGGGGCCTACGTTGGGTGGGTGGAGTTACCCAGGGGGGTGGGGGGTGAAATGAGGAGGGGGCCTCGTTGGGGTGGGGGAAGTTAGCCAGGGGGGTGGGGGTGAATTGAGGAGGGGTGCCTACGTTGGTGGGGGAAGTTAGCCCAGGGGGGTGGATGAAAGAGGAGGGGGGCCTACGTTGGTGGGGGAAGTTGCCCAGTGGGGTGGGGTAAAATGAGGAGGGGGACTACGTTGGGTGGGGGAATTTAAGCCCAGGGGGGGTGGGGGGTGAAATTAAGAGGAGGGGGCCTACATTGAGTGGGGGGAAGTTAAGCCAGGGGGTTGGGGGGTGAATGAGGAAGGGGGTGCCTACGTTGGTGGGGGGGAAGTTTGCCACTGGGGGGGTGGGGGGTTAAATGAGAGGTGGCCTACTTTGTGGGGGGAAGTTTAGCCCCGGGGGGGTGGGGGGTGAAATGAGGAGGGGCCTCGGTGGGTGGGGGAAGTTAGCCCAGGGTGTGGGGGGGGTGAAATGAGTAGGGGGTGGCCTACGTTGGGTGGGTTGGAAGTTAGCCAGGGTGGTGGGGTGAAATGCATGAGGGGGGCCACATTTAGTGGGGGGAAGTTAGCCCAGGGGTGGGGGGCCGAAATGAGGAGGGGCCTACGTTGGGTGGGGGGAAGTCAGCCCCCGGGGGGTGTGGGGTGAAAGTGAGGAGGGGGGCCTAACGTTGGGTGGGGGGAAGTTTAGCTCATGGGGTGGGGGTGAAATGAGGAGGGGGCCCTCGTTGTTGGGGGGATTTGCCCCAGGGGGTGGGGGGTGAAATGAGGGAGGGGGGCCTAACGTTTGTGGGGGGAAGTTTAGCCCCAGCGGGGGTTGGGGGTGAAATGAGAGGGGGGCCTACGTTTGGGTGGGGGGAAGTTAGCCCATAGCCAGTTGGGGGGGGGGTGAAGGGTGTTGAAAGGTGTGGGGGTGGGGATGTGAATGAATGAAATGAGGAGGGGGGGCCGGCCTACCATTGAGTGGGGGAAGTTAGCCCAGGGGGGGGTGGGGGGCGAAATGAGGAGGGGGGCCTAGTTGGGTGGGGGGAAGTCAGCCCACGGGGGGTGGGGGGTGGAAATGAGAAGGGGGCTACGTGGGGGGGGCGAAGTAGCCAGGGGGGTGGGGGGGGTGAAATGAGGAGGGGGGGGCCTGTTGGGTGGGGGGAAGTTGCCCAGGGGGGTGGGGGGTGAAAATGAGGAGGGGGGACTCCGTGGGTGGGGGGAAGTTTAAGTTAGCCCACGGGGGGTGGGGGTGAAATGAGGAGGGGGGCCTACGTTGGGTGGGGGGAAGTTAGCCCAGGGGGGTGGGGGGTGAAATGAGGAGGGGGGCCTACTTGGGTGGGGGGAAGTTAGCCCAGGGCGCGGTGGGGGTGTGAATGGGGAGGGGGGTGGGGTCCCCTACATTGAGTGGGGGGAAGTTAGGCCCAGGGGGGTGGGGGTGAATGGAATGAAATTGAGGAGTGGGGACTACGTTGGGTTGGGGGAAGTTAGCCCAGGGGGGGGGGGGGTGAAATGAGGAGGGGGGCCTACGTTGGGTGGGGGAAGTTTGAAGTTAGCCCAAGGGGGTTAGGTTAGGGGGGTGCAATGAAATGAGGAGGGGGCCTACATTGAGTGGGGGGGGGGGAAAGATAAGACCAGGGGGTGGGGGGTGAAATGAGGAGGGGGCCTACGATTGGGTGGGGGAAGTCAGCCCCACGGGGGGTGGGGGGTTGAAAATGAGGAGGGGGGCCTAGGTGGGGGGGGGGAGTTAGCCCAGGGGGGGTAGGGGGTTGTGAATGCAATGAATGAGGAGGGGGCTACATTGAGTGGGGGGAGTTAGCCCAGGGGGGGGGTGGGGGTTGTGACATGAGGACGGGGCGGCAGTTCGGGTGGGGGGGAGTAGCCCAGGGGTTGGGGGGTGATGAAATGAGGAGGGGGGCCCTAATGGGGGCCTATCGTTGGGTGGGGGGAAGTTAGCCCACGGGGGGTGGGGGTGAAATGAGGAGGGGGTACGTTGGGTGGGGGGAAGTAGCCCAGGGGGGGTGGCGGTGGTGATGAAGTGATGAAATGAGGAGGGGGGGGACTAAGTTGGGTGGGGGAAGTTAGGCCCAGGGGGTGGGGGTGTGGGTGAAATGGGGAGGGGGGGGGGGCCACATGAGGGGGGGAAGGTAAGACCAGTGGTGGGTGGGGGGTGAAATGAGGAGGGGGGGGCCGACGTGGGTGGGGAAGTTAGCCCAGGGGGGGGTGGGGGGTGAAAATGAGGAGGGGGCCTAAGTTGGGTGGGGGGAAGTTAGCCCAGGGGGGGTGGGGTGAAAAGGTGAAATGAGGAGGGGGGCCTACATTGAGTGGGGGGAAGTTAGCCCAGGGGGTTGGGGGGTGAAATGAGGAGGGGGGCCTACGTTGGGTGGGGGGAAGTTAGCCCACGGGGGGTGGGGGGTGAAATGAGGAGGGGGGCCTACGTTGGGTGGGGGGAAGTTAGCCCAGGGGGGTGGGGGGGTGAATGAAATGAGGAGGGGGGCCTACATTGAGTGGGGGGAAGTTAGCACAGGGGGGTGGGGGGTGAAATGAGGAGGGGGGCCTACGTTGGGTGGGGGGAAGTTAGCCCACGGGGGGTGGGGGGTGAAATAAGGAGGGGGGCCTACGTTGGGTGGGGGGAAGTTAGTCCAGGGGGGGTGGGGGGTGAAATGAAGAGGGGGGCCTACATTGGGTGGGGGGAAGTTAGCCCCTACTTCAGTTTATGAAGGTTAGGGTTTTGTGGTTAAGGTTTTGGTTCAAAGTTGTAGGGTTTAGTTGGTTTTAGGGTTTAGGTAGGTGTGGGCTGACGTCTCCCTACCTAGCAAATGCTACATTTTGAGTTCCAAGGTTGCTAAGATCAAGGGTTGTAAGGGCCAATGGTGGGCGAATCATGGCTTGTTATGTAAGATGGCTTGTTATGTAAGATGAGATCATCGGTGTGTTTTGGGCAGAGTTGTGCCATACTTTTTTCCGTACGCGTACACGTTTCAGATTCGCGTACGGTAGTGTGTGGCCATGCTAACCTCCAGTACATGTACTGCAGGGACACTGCAGGTGTGCAGGACCTGTACTGCATGGTGTTAGATAGAGCCAACCCTACGCACCGTAGGCGTCGTTTTTTTTCAAATCTGGAAGTTTTCTTCTTCTTCTAGCTTTGTGTTTTTAGGCCTCTTCTAGGGACTGCGTGTGAGTGCTTCATATAGGTTGTACAAGTTTTTACAGCTTTCTAGGGCCATTCAGGGCAAAAACAACATAAACTTTTTTAATACTTTTTATAGCGATAACTTCGCCAAATTGGGATAAAACTAGGAACCGCTATGTACAGCAGAAAGAGCCCTGATAGGCGTACAGTCAGGCCTAGAAACTGTACACCGCACGTTTTTTGCAGAGGCCCTCCTTCTGAGGGGCAGGAGCCCCCAGGGTTACCCATTTGTCCGTTCGACCGAAAAATTAAAGCCTGACATGCAGCCAGCTGTCTCTTAACTAACTGGCTTCGGTCAGTTCCATTTCCATTGCCACCTGTCGTTCCATTCCCAACACACTCTGCCAATTTTGCCGCGTCGCTTGCGACACTGCAAAAGAGTTGTTAAGGTGCGCACGGACGCTACGGCCCAACCTGGGTGTTGGGGGGGGAGGCAAGAGGGTGTTTATCTCTGTTCATTGTAAACCTATTTGAGATCCCCCATAAGACGCAGGTCTGCAGGGCCCAGGGGGGGTGGGGAGTGAAATGAGGAGGGGGGCCTACGATTTCGACCCGAACCCGGTATCATACTACTTCAAAAGGGCCAGGTACCAATTGGAACAGCTTCTCGCGAGCTTCGATTATTCAGGGCCTAGTCACATATCCAGTCAAGGATACTGGACATCACTTAATTTAATTAGTTAATTTTTAGTTAATTCTAGTTATTTTTTAGTGCCCTTGTCCTGGTTCCCCCATGCAACACAGAAAACTAAGAGTGTCTTGACGTCTGTGCTGAGCAGGGTGAAGTGGTACCAGGAGGCCGAGAAGACTAACGGACTCAACCAGCACCAACACACACACACAACCAGCACCACAACCCCACAACCAGCACCACAACCCCTCACCAGCACCACAACACGACAACCAAAGAGAATACCAAATCCCACACCAAATCCCTGATTGCTAGATATTAAAACCCTTGTTCTGGAACGGACAAAAAACTAAGAGTGTGTTGATGTCTGTGCTGAGCAGGGTGAAGTGGTACCAGGAGGCTGAGAAGACCAATGGACGCTGGGCCATGATTGCTGTAAGTTGAACAGCACTGATGGCGTTTGTGTATGTGTGTTCGATGGCACTGTTGGCGTTTGTGTTTGTTTATGTGTGTGTTTGTGTACATGTGTGTGTGTTTTGTGTGATGGCACTGTTGGCGTTTGTGTATGTATTTGTGTGTGTTTTGTGTGTGTGTGTGTGATTGCTGGAAGTTGAACAGCACTGTTGGCGTTTGTGTATGTAAGTGTTTTTGTGTAAGTGTGTGCGTTTGTGTGACTGCTGGAAGTTGAACAGCATTGTTGGCGTTAGTGTATGTATGTGCTTTTGTGTATGAGTGTGTCTGTGTGATAGCCGTAAGTTGAACAGCACTGTTGGCGTTTGTGTGTCTGTGTGCCCGTGCATGAGCGTGTGACTGCCGGAAGTTGAACAGCACTGTTGGCGTTTGTGTTTTTGTGCATGTGCATGTGTGTGTTTGATGGCCGTCAGTTGAACAAGCACATTCGCAATTGTTTGTGTTTGTGTACATGTGGTTGTGTGTGTGTTTTTGTGTATGTGTGATTGCCGAAAGTTGGACAGCACTGTTGGCGTTTGTGTATGTGTGTGTAATTGTGATTGTGTATGTGTGTGATTGCCGAAAGTTGGATATCACTGTTGTACTTCCTGTCTAACAGTAATGATAACGCCTGGTGGGGCGTGGTATTAAGGGAGCCCTGTCTAATGTCGGTAGGGAACGAGCTGCTACTTGATCTGGACAAAGCTACCATGGCGGTTGACAGCGATCGCGAACACTGAAGCACATCCGTAGGGATTCGAACCCTGCACCGTCATCATTTAACGAGCTGTAACTTCCTGCCTACTTCATCTGGCGTATGAGCTGTACCTCCTGCCTACTTAATCTGGCATATGAGCTGTACTTCCTGCCTCTTTCACATGGCATATGAGCTGTACTTCCTGCCTACTTCATCTGGCATATGAGCTGTACTTCCAGACTACTTCATCTGGCATATGAGCTGTACTTCCTGCCTACTTCATCTGGCATGTGTGTTGTACAGCTGTTGGGTGTCTGGAACCACTTGATCATCACCAGCATCACCATTGATGGTTTGTTAATTCTCCCCTCCTAGGTTGCCGGCATCCTGGGACAAGAGGTGTTGGGTGTTGATCCCAAGTGGTACCTGGCTGGCGCTAAGGAGTATGACCTCCCAGTCTCAGCTCAGCTACCTATTTTGTTCGCCGTGCTTGGTCTCCTGGAGACTAAGAGGCTCCAAGGATACAAGGAGACCGGAACTGTGAGTTTTGGTAGGGGGGGGGGGGGGGGGGGGGGGGGTATGAGAGTGCCCACGTCTGCTCAGCTGCCCATTTTGTTCGCCGTACTTGGTCTCCTGGATACTAAGAGGCTCCAAGGATACAAGGAGACCGGAGCTGTGAGTTTTGCTAGACAGGGCGGGGGTCGGGGATACCTCCCTACCCCCCCTCCCTGCCCTCCCCTGCCTTGTACCCCTCCACACTCATGCTTACTGTGCCATGCCTTACCCCTCCCTCCCCCCCCTCCCTGCCTTGCCTTATATACCCTTCCCTGCCTTACCTCCTACCCCTCCCCACCCATGCTAACTGTGCCATTCCTTACCCCTCCCTACCTCCCCTCCCTGCCTTGCCTTATACCCCTCCCCACCCATGCTAACTGTGCCACTCCTTACCCCTCCCTACCTCCCCTCCCTGCCTTGCCTTATACCCCTCCCTACCCCCCCTCCCCTCTCTGCCTTGCCTTAAACCCCTCCTAACTTCTGCTAACTGTGCCATGACATACCCCTCCCTACCCCCCCCCCTTCCTGTCTTGCCTTGTACCCCTCCCTACCCCCCCTCCCCTCCCTGCCATGCCTTATACCCCTCCACTCTCATGCTAACTGTGCCATTCTTTACCTCTTCCCCCCCCCCCCCCCCCCCTCCCCTCCCTGCCTTCCTGATATCCCTCCCTACCCCCCTGCCCTGCCTTGCCTTATACCCCTCCCCACCCATGCTAACTGTGCCATGACTTGCCCCTCCGTACCCCCCCTCCCTGCAGTCTGGCTTCCTGAACTCCTTCCCCTTCGACCCCGCTGGCATGAACTCCCCCACCATGGCCCTCAAGGAGATTAAGAACGGCCGCCTGGCTATGGTGAGAGGCAGATTTTTTGTTATTTCCCTTTTCTGGTTGGTTGTGATGAGTGGCAGATGTTTTTCAATATTTCCCCCATTATTTTGGTGGTGGCGAATGTTTTGTGTGTGTGGTGGTGGTGGTGGTGGGGGGGGGGCATGAACTCCCCCACCATGGCCCTTAAGGAGATTAAGAACGGCCACCTGGCTATGGTGAGTGACACGTTTTCCCTTATTTCCCTTGTTTTGATGGCTTGTTTGGTGGTGTATGGTTATGGTGAGTGGCAGATTTTTTCCAGTATTTGGTTAATGGTGTGTGGGGTGTGTGTGTGTGTGTGTGGGTGGGGGGGGGGGGGGGGGGGCATGAACTCCCCCACCATGGCCCTCAAGAAGATTAAGAACGGCCGCCTTGCTATGGTGAGTGACACGTTTCCCCTTATTTCCTTTTGATTGGTGGTTTATAGTTATGGTGAGTGGCAGATAGCTTGTGGTATATGGTACATATGTGTGTGGGGGGGGCATGAACTCCCCCACCATGGCTCTGTAGCACAACTCGGTCCCTCCGTTGGGAAAACGATTGTTTGGGGTTCAGTTCCTCAATATTTTTCTTTTTAAGCCCTTCCTACCACGGTTGGGCAAGTCCCTTTAGCCTATTTGTTCTACCCCTGGACTGTAACATACATACATACCCGTGGACAAGCCTGACCTCCACTGCTAACATCTTACTTTCTGCTCTTCTTCCCTCCAGATTGCCTTTGTTGGATTCGCCGTGCAGGCTGTTGCCACCCGCACTGGCCCCATTGAGGGACTCACCACCCACCTGGGCGACCCCTCCAAGAACATCACCTACTACGTGACACACCTGCCCGAGACCCTCGCTCAGGCTTAAGTTGTCGATCGTGCTGGCATGCTGGATGGAAGTGCTTTTGTCCTCCTTCGATGTTGACCTTCTCCGCCTAGCTGATATTCTCCTCCTCCCCCTCCGTTACATATCCACTTACATAATTTTGAACCTACTTGGGTTCTACTTAGGGCCGAGGTGTATATAAACTTTGTAACTATTACCTTCCTGTTCCTGAAGTCTCTTATATACCTCCTGTTCTTGAAGTCTCCTAACTAGGATATTTACTTGTTCTTGCCAAGAAGATTCGGAAGGGGTATTAGGTTGGTCTGCTGGTTTGTGCAAGGGGTACCAGGGCAATTCAAAGCGCGCGCTTTTCAGCGCTGACTTTTTGACCCCCTCGGCGCTTTAAGCGCAGTTTTTTGCAACCCCTTGAAGGCGCTGCAAGCAATTTTTGCGCTTTTTGCACTACAAAGCGCAGTTTTTTTTGTTTTCAAGTGCGCTAAAGCGCTGGCCAATTTGGCCATTTCAAGTACCCTGAGGGGTACCACAGAGGGATGTTCAAGACGCTTCGGCGAAGGGTCCGTCGCATTACAGCTTCGGTGGGTTGCTTGCGTCGCGGGACGCAGGCTATGGGTCGGTTGCTTCGCAAGGCGCAGGCTATGTGTACGTATTTTACAGCCCAGGGGCAGGCCAATTAGGCTGAAGGGACTTGCCCAACCATATAGGAAGGGCTTAAAAAGAAAAAGCACTGAGGCCCCCCAAACAACCGTTGAACTTTGTGCCGGTTGCATCTCAGGGCGCAGGCTATGAAATTGGTTGCGTCTTAGACCACAGGCTGTGAAGTTGGTTGCGTCTCAGGACGCAGATCTGGGGGTCCTCCTGAAAGATCCTGCTCCCATATATTTTTCCAAGTAAACGTCCTGCAGTGCACCTATGGGTTACGACCAGGATTGTTCAGGGGGACTCAATATCTGCACCACGACACCATGAGATAAACCCGATTCCAGTTGTTTGCAACAGGCAGTGCGTAGAACATACCAGGTCATGACTTAGGGCTAATGCCGTGGGTTTGACGCTGGTCATGAATCCAAGATAGGATACCGGTAATCCGGTATTTAGATATTGGTGGTGGAAAATACTTGATCCTACGTAGGTGGTCTTGGAAGAAATTGAAATTGTTACATCCGTGTAATACAGTTACTCACAGGACGTGAAGCTAAGGACACCATAGCGTAAGCCGGAGCTAGCTGTAGTCACCGTCTTGGAATAATAATAATGGTTACAAAGTTTTATACACCGGAAATCCGGCGTCTAGCTGTCTGCAGAGTACAGTACTCCCCCCCGTGCATAAGTCACAAAACCCCCCTCTTTGCTGGGTTCGGGTACAAGGGGTAGCCCTCAAGTCCGCCTACCACGCCTCCTTCCTACTAACATGTCACATCCATTGGGATTCACACTCCCAGATTCAGCATCACAATCTATAGGGGACCAGCGGGCCCTCAAGTCCGCCTACCACGCCTCCTTCCTACTGTCATGTCACATCCATTGGGATTCACACCTCCAGATTCGGCATCACAATTTCGAGGGGACCAGCCGGCCCTCAAGTCCGCCTACCACGTCCCCTTCCTACTGTCATGTCACATCCATTGGGATTCACACCCCCAGATTCAGCATCACAATCTAGAGGGGACCAGCGGGCGCCTACGTAGTTGCAGTTAAACGTGGGCTTGCCAATGCTGCGGTTCACTACATTGTGCACACGGCACATCCACCCTTGAAGCTCGGGGCCAGAGCTCACAACTGGAGGGTCATTCCTGGGTGAGTGGGTGAGTGAGTGAGTGAGTCAATGGGTGGGAGGGCAGTGGAGGGTCATTCCTTTGTGAGTGGGTGGATGGGTGGGTGAGTGAGTGAGTGAGTGAGTGAGTGAGTGAGTGAGTGAGTGAGTGAGTCAATGGGTGGGAGGGCAGTGGAGGGTCATTCCAATGTGAGTGAGTGAGTGAGTGAGTGAGTGAGTGAGTGAGAGGGAGTGAGTGAGTGAGTGAGTGAGTGAGTGGGTGGGAGGGCAGTAAAGGGTCATTCCTGGGTGAGTGAGTGAGTGAGTGGGTGGGCAGTGGAGGGTCATTCCTACTTGAGTGAGTGAGTGAGTCAGTGGGTGGGTGGGCAGACCAGTGGAGGGTCATTCCTGGGTGAGTGAGTGAGTGAGCTGGAAGGCTACTCACTCTACTAGAGCTGGAGCGACTCAGACCCCGTGCGGGTCGTTGTGAGAGGTAGGAGAGCCTAGCAGCAGGAGCATGAAGGCCTATGCATAGCAATAAGTTAGATTTCAAGCGAACGCTAGACACCGTTGCCCTCAGGCCAATGGTCCCTAGCTGATGCTTCCAGGTGTTGAATTACAACGGACATGGCTGTAGGAATAGACTAGACCAGACGATACTGATCCGAGGATTTAGAGGCTTGATGAGTTAGATTTGTTTCGTTGTTTTGCATGTCTGTTCCCTCATGCCTTGTTTTGCTTGTTCTTCTTCCTGGCCAACCCCAAGGGCCTGGACTTAGTTGTAGAGTGCGTTACGGAACATTGCCCTTTAAATATATTCATACTGCTTGCACACTTGTTCCTAGGCATTGGAATTGATTGAGCTCTAGAACAGGTCTGGGGCGGCGCCTCAGGTCAAATCGTCGTGATGCCCTATGACCAGACACCCGAGCATAGTTTTGCGCCCTATTTACGGCGGACACTTTGACTCATAGTTTAGCTACACTGACTTAATATTTTATTTTGCTTGGGCCTATGTATCACGGCTGGACCGCTGTTGAACAGTGTAAACCGATGATCTGAGTGAGTGAGTGAGTGAGTGAGTCAGTGTGTGGGTGGGTAGGCAGTGGAGGGTCATTCATGTGTGAGTGAGAGTGTGTGAGTGCCTTGGTGTGTGGGTGGGCAGTGGAGGGTCATTGTTGTGTGAGTGAGTGAGTCAGTTGGTGGGTGGGAGGGCAGTGGAGGGTCATTCCTGGGTGAGTGAGTGAGTGAGTGAGTGAGTGAGTGAGTGAGTGAGTGAGTGAGTGAGTGGGCAATGGAGGGTCATTCCAGAGTGAGTGACTAATGTTTTGACTAATTTTCCTGAGTGAGTGAGTGAGTGAGTGAGTGAGTGACTGGATGGTAGTTTTCCTGAGTGAGTGAGTGAGTGAGTGAGTGAGTGAGTGAGTGGGTAAGTGGGCAGTGGAGGGCCATTCCTGGGTGAGTGAGTGAGTGAGTGAGTGAGTGGGAGGGTAAGTGGGCAGTGGAGGGCCATTCTTGGGTGAGTGAGTGAGTGAGTGAGTGGGAGGGTAAGTGGGCAGTGGAGGGCCATTCCTGGGTGAGTGAGTGAGTGAGTGAGTGGGAGGGTATGGGCAGTGGGGGCCATTCCTGGTGAGTGAGTGAGTGAGTGAGTGGGAGGGTAAGTGGGCAGTGGAGGGCCATTCCTGGGTGAGTGAGTGAGTGAGTGAGTGAGTGGGAGGGTAAGTGGGCAGTGGAGGGCCATTCCTGGGTGAGTGAGTGAGTGAGTGAGTGAGTGGGAGGGTAAGTGGGCCGTGGAGAGGGCCATTCCTGGGTGAGTGAGTGAGTGATGTGAGTGGGAGTGAGTGAGTGGGAGGGTAAGTGGGCAGTGGAGGGCCATTCCTGGGTGAGTGAGTGAGTGAGTGAGTGGGAGGGTAAGTGGGCAGTGGAGGGCCATTCCTGGGTGAGTGAGTGAGTGAGTGCGTGGGAGGGTAAGTGGGCAGTGGAGGGTCATTCCTGGGTGAGTGAGTGAGTGAGTGAGTGGGAGGGTAAGTGGGCAGTGGAGGGCCATTCCTGGGTGAGTGATTGAGTGAGTGAGTGGGTGGGTAAGTGGGCAGTGGAGGGCCATTCCTGGGTGAGTGAGTGAGTGAGTGAGTGGGAGGGTAAGTGGGCAGTGGAGGGTCTTTCCTGGGTGAATAAGTGAGCCAGTTGGTCAGCGTGTGGGTGGGAGGGCAGTGGAGGGTCATTCCTGGGTGGGTGGGTGAGTGGGTTTGTGGGTGCCTCGGTGAGTAGGTGGGAGTGCAGTAATCCATTGTAGATTGGTGCAAGAGAGTGGGTCTAGTTTTGATGTGCTTAGGTCTGGGTTGCAGTGAGTTACTCTGTTCTGTTTTCCCAGGTTTGGATAAGCACTTCTGCACTCTCATAGAACACAAACATGCTTGCGCGCTCACACCCACACACGCAAACACCTCTGCACGCTTATGACACATGCGTTCGCGCTCACTCCTCCACACACATACACCTCTGCACGCTCATATGACACATGCGTGCGCGCTCACTCCCCCACACACATACACCTCTGCACGCTCATATGACACATGCGTGCGCGCTCACTCCCCCACAAACATACACCTCTGCACGCTCATATGACACATGCTTGCGCGCTCACTCCTCCACACACATACACCTCTGCACGCTCATATGACACATGCGTGCGCGCTCACTCCCCCACAAACATACACCTCTGCACGCTCATATGACACATGCGTTCGCGCTCACTCCTCCACACGCATACACCTCTGCACGCTCATATGACACATGCGTGCGTGCTCACTCCCCCACACACATACACCTCTGCACGCTCATATGACACATGCGTGCGCGCTCACTCCTCCACACACATACACCTCTGCACGCTCATATGACACATGCTTGCGCGCTCACTCCCCCACACACATACACCTCTGCACGCTCATATGACACATGCGTGCGCGCTCACACCCACACGCACATACATCTCTGCACACTCATATGACACATGCATGCGCGCACACACACATGCACTTCTGCTCGTTCATAGGACACATGCACACACACATGCGCTTCTGCACACTTATAGGGCACATATGCACACACACACTTCCGCACACCCATAGGACACACATGCGCACACACACACACTTCTGCACAATCATATGATACACATGCACACACACACGGACACACTTCTGCACACCTATAGGACACACATGCACACATACACTTCTGCGCACCCATAGGACACACATGCACACACACACTTCTGCACACTCATAGGACACACATGCACACTCATAGGACACACTTCTACACATCCATAGGACACACATGCACACTCATAGGACACACATGCATACTCATAGGACACACTTCTGCACATCCATAGGACACACATGCACGCTCATAGGACACACATGCACACTCATAGGACACACATGCACACTCATAGGACACACATGCACACACACACTTCTGCACACTCATAGGACACACATGCACACTCATAGGACACACTTCTGCACACTCATAGGACACACATGCACACTCATAAGACACACATGCACACTCATAGGACACACATACACACTCATAGGACACACTCCTGCACACTCATAGGACACACATGCACACTCATAGGACACACATGCACACTCATAGGACACACTTCTGCACATACATAGGACACACATGCACACTCATAGGACACACATGCACATCCATAGGACACACTTCTGCACACTCATAGGACACACATGCACACACACACTTCTGCACACTCATTAGACACACATGCACACTCATAGGACACACTTCTGCACACTCATAGGACACACATGCACACTCATAGGACACACATGCACACTCATAGGACACACTTCTGCACACTCATAGGACACACATGCACACACACACTTCTGCACACTCATAGGACACACATGCACACTCATAGGACACACATGCACACTCATAGGACACACTTCTGCACACTCATAGGACACACTTCTGCACATCCATAGGACACACGTGCACCCTCACAGGACACACATGCACAAACACACACTTCTGCACACTCATAGGACACACATGCACACACACACTTCTGTACCTCATATGACGCCATGCACCGCATAGACCACTTCTGCACACTCATAGGACACACATGCACACACACACTTCTGCACCCTCATCGGACCACATGCACACTCCCCATAGGACACACTTCTGCACACTCATAGGACACACATGCCACACCCACTCTGCACACTCATAGGACACACATGCACACTCATAGGACACACTTCTGCACACTCATAGGACACACATGCACACACACACTTCTGCACACTCATAGGACACACATGCACACACACACTTCTGCACACTCATAGGACACACATGCACACTCATAGGACACACTTCTGCACACTCATAGGACACACATGCACACTCATAGGACACACTTCTGCACATCCATAGGACACACTTCTGCACATCCATAGGACACACGTGCACACTCACAGGACACACATGCACAAACACACACTTCTGCACACTCATAGGACACACATGCACACACACACTTATGCACACTTATGCGCACCCACAGGACACTTCTGCCCACACGCACTTCTGCACACTCATAGGACACACATGCACACACACACACACTTCTGCACACTCATATGATAAACATGCACACACACGGACACACTTCTATACACTTATAGGACACACATGCACACTCACAGATCACAAACGTGTGCGCTAACACACACACACACTTTTGCACACTCATAGGACACACATGCACACACAAACACACACACCCTTCTACACGCCCATACGACAGACAAACATACGTACACACTGAAACACACACCTGGCAACCTCTTTGAAGTGGCCTGCACACTCTGAACAGGGGTAGGTGCGTGTCATCCATTTACACACACTCACACACACACACCTGACAATCTCTTTGAAGTGGCTTAGTGGCCTGCACACTCTGAACATGGATAGATGCGTGTCATCCATTTACACACTGTCACGCACACACGCGCACCTGACAATATTTTTGAAGTGGCCTGCACACTCTGAACATGGATAGATGCGTGTCATCCATTTACGCACTGTCACGCAAACACAAACACACACCTGACAATCTCTTTGAAGTGGCCTGCACACTCTGAACATGGATAGATGCGTGTCATCCATTTACGCACTGTCACGCAAACACACACACACCTGACAATCTCTTTGAAGTGGCCTGCACACTCTGAACATGGATAGATGCGTGTCATCCATTTACGCACTGTCACGCAAACACACACACACCTGACAATCTCTTTGAAGTGGCCTGCACACTCTGAACATGGATAGATGCGTGTCATCCATTTACGCACTGTCACGCAAACACACACACACCTGACAATCTCTTTGAAGTGGCCTGCAGACTCTGAACATGGATAGATGCGTGTCATCCATCTACGCACTGTCACGCAAACACACACACACCTGACAATCTCATTGAAGTGGCCTGCACACTCTGAACATGGATAGATGCGTGTCATCCATTTACGCACTGTCACGCAAACACACACACACCTGACAATCTCTTTGAAGTGGCCTGCACACTCTGAACATGGATAGATGCGTGTCATCCATCTACGCACTGTCACGCAAACACACACACACCTGACAATCTCTTTGAAGTGGCCTGCACACTCTGAACATGGATAGATGCGTGTCATCCATTTACGCACTGTCACGCAAACACACACACACCTGACAATCTCTTTGAAGTGGCCTGCACACTCTGAACATGGATAGATGCGTGTCATCCATTTACGCACTGTCACGCAAACACACACACACCTGACAATCTCTTTGAAGTGGCCTGCACACTCTGAACATGGATAGATGCGTGTCATCCATTTACGCACTGTCACGCAAACACACACACACCTGACAATCTCTTTGAAGTGGCCTGCACACTCTGAACATGGATAGATGCGCGTTAGGATATCCACTAACTGCTTCACATCCTTTTGCTGCTGACGACTTGGCTGATCAGGGTACTGGGCAGCTAGGGTATGCAGGAAGGTCCATGTGGCACGGCCCAACTCAGCCTTGCTGGTTGCCCCCTGGGAAGGGGGGGCTGAGTCCGAGGCTTGGGGGGCTGCGGACGCTTTGGGGGCAGCGACTGGATCTAGTGTCTGGGTTGCTACTGACACACCCCCACCCCTACCCAGTGATGCCAGAGGGAGAGGGAGGAAGTGTAGGGCTGTACTACTGGGTTGTGGGTTGAGACCGTTCACGCGGTGGTGCCTAGGCTGAGTTTGTCTGATGCGGTCAGTGAGAGACCCCCAGGCCTGCTTGGGCATGTCTTGTATGGCATGCACGAGGAAGTTGTCAGGCAGCTTGCGAAGGTTCTCGACCCATAAGGTGCCCTGATCTTGGAAAGATCTGAACGCATTGGGCTGTGACATCTAGTATTGCTGCTTCGTCTGAGTAGCTACTTGAGGGGCAGCTGTTTGCAAAGTGTTCAGCACTGGACCTAAGCTTTTAAACCGGATATAATCGGCAAGGACTGTATTCTTTTCAGCCACCGTGCCAGCTTGCTTGTGCTTGTACCAAGAGTTGAGGAAAAATCGCAGGGCGGTGGTGACCTCCTTGTGCCTCTTTAGCACACCCGACGGGGTCGACATATGAGCTTGGGAAGGAGCGACGAAGCTATATGTTTCGGAGGTCTGTTGAGCTAGCTACTAGACGACTGTCGCATTATTAGGCCCCCCTCTCCGAAAGGTAGAAACAGGGTTGTCGAAGCAGTGCAGAGGCAGTACTCAGGGGGCGTCGTCCATGGACGCGTCCACGCCTCGACTGACCTACCAGAATCGCATGACTAGTGAGAGCGACGCGCATCGGGACGATTGTCGCCATCCTTTTGCCTCTCGTGTACAGGCCATTCATCTCCCTGCGATCTGTACCAAGCAGACGCACCTCGGACCCAATCTTGACCCTCTCCTTCGATATTATTCTATTTGACTTGCTCTGCTAGAATTGCAATCACTGGACCGCTTGACCTCCCTGTTAGATTTGATCAGCGTTGGTCGCGTTTCGAACTTGAATCTAGCCCCCCCCAGCTTAAAACACACCTCACACGATGGCAATAACAAAGCCACCCCGCGAAAGCTTGTTAGAATGTGCGAAGCGCCCGTACCTAGATGTTGCCCCAGAAATCAGCGGGGCCCTCTTCTACTTGGACGCTGGGGCAGCAGAGCATGCACAGCTCTCCTTGGGCCTGCCCTTTCTTTTTGGTGAGGCTTGAGCACATCACCATGCATCTACTATTTTGACAAATACAGTTTTGTAGGCATACAGACCTTACAGGGAATGCAGTATTGTGGACGTACAGACCTTAAAGGAAATGTAGTATTGTGGGCAAACTGACCTTCCAGCAGATTAAGTGCTGTGCGCATACAGCCCTTAAGGCCTCCCCCAAGCTATCTGAACCACCAAGTGACCATAATTATTGTTTGGAGGGCCGCTAATATTTTGCCAGTGATTCCCAGCCACTTTTTCCGTTTTTTTTTTAAGGAAAAGGGAGAAGGATTATGCAGGTGGGGTCCTTATCCAAGTTGTGCCTTAAAAGTTATTTTCTGGTGAAAAAAGGATTTGTTAGGGTTTAACGACCTCTCTACGGGTCCTGTGACCCAACAAATAAAATTGGTTGGATGAAAAGCTCAGTTGATCCATCACGATGAATGTATGACCAATGGCGACCTCGATTTTTCAGCGAGCAGCGAGATTTGACTTTTTGCGTCAAAAGGGCCAAATTGGTTCAGATAGCTTGGGGGAGGCCTTAAAGGAAATGCAGTATTGTGGACATACAGGCCCAAGCTTCCTTCAAGACTTCAGTAACCATTCAACTGGACTTTATAAAATGGATAAAACATTAGGCTGTACATATTTGTAGGGACCGCATACCATATGATGTTGACCAAAGGGGAGTACACAAATTGCATCATATGATATTGTACATAAATGTTAACTTCAGCCTATTCAGACTGCCGGCACCATATGATATCATACGGTATCACATTGCTTTTCCCTACATATATGAAGCACGTTAATTATGGTGTAAAAGTCTTACGGTGTGATTTACTTTCAAGGAGTGGCCTTGCATTGCATTCTTGATCCCTCCCGTCACCGGCTTGTGTCGACCTCCTTAGCAGGGTACTGCTTCTTGCCCAATTGGTCAGCGTTTAATGCGCACGAATGTCAAATTGTTCAGCGCTTTTTAGTGCAAATAGTGCAAAAACTGTGTGCTGCGCCTACAGGGGGTTGAAAAAACTGCGCGAAGCGCGCAGTGGGGCTCAAAAAGGCAGCGCGTACAAGCGCTGCCGCGCGCGCTTTGTAGTACCCTGCTTCTTAGGTGAGAATCCCCTGAACCAAACCCCAGCATCAGCATCAACATCAGCATCCATTACAGGCTGGCATGACTCAACACCACCACCAACTACAGCACCACCTCCACCAGCAACACCACCACCACCACCACCACCACCACCAACCTCCTTAGGTCAGAATCCCCTGAACCAAACTTAAAGATCTAGTGCATGATTATTAGCTTCTGCTCTATTCTGCATGTTGTTATTGGCAGGCAGATAAAGACAAGCCCTCCAAGATAATCCCTAATGACACGGAAATCTGTGAGGTTGCAAGAGTAAATTGCTCCGCCTGTCTGCCTGTCTGCCTGTCTATCTAACTCTCTGTCTGCCTGCCTGTCTGTCTGTCTGCCAATCTTCTTGCCCGTTTATCTGTCTATCTGCCAATCTGCCTGCCTGTTTGTCTGTCTGTCTGCCTGTCTGTGTGTCTGTCTACCTTTATGTCTGCCTGCCTGTCTGTCTGTCTGCCAATCTTCATGCCTGTCTGCCTGTCTGTCTGTCTGTCTGTCTATCTATCTGTCTGTCTGCGCTTTCCTACGTCACCGTCGCACGTCAGTCCGAGCCCAGGTGCAGTAGCCGTCTACACAAACAAATAACCATGGTAGTCTCCCCCAGCGTAAGCGAGCGAGAAGGTTCCCTCAACTCCACGCCTTGTTGCAAGGCGTAAGAATTCCTATATTTCAATTCCCATGACCCGTGCACAGGTCTGGGCGCCACCAACGTATGTGAGTTGGAGCGAGCATGCCCTGACGATGCCCTTATGGGGAAACTGAGTGGCTTTGGTGCCCCCACCACTCTTGCCATCTTCACCACCCAGCTCCTCCCCAACCTGCACCAGCACATCCAGTCAGCAGTCTCGGCACACAGACCCACCCTCTCCCGCCTCATCATCTTCAGTGCCGTGTCCCAGCTAGCGCATGCATGCCACACGACATGTGACCTAGGAGCCGAGGCCTACTCAGAGTACAAGTCCATGCTGGAGCAGGGCCTCAACAAAGCAGCAGCTAGCGCTAACACAGCCCCCTCTTTCCCAGCCCCCCCCATGTCCATCAGTGTGCGTTACTTCCCCCTGCACATGTGTACCCTCGACTCGTCGTCGTTTGTACTGCCGGCTGCCAGCGCAGCGGCTGCTCTAGCCAAGGCAGGGGGGAGGGCAGCCGGTTACGGTGGGGTGGAGCCCCCCCCTGGCAGCAGCAGTGCAGGCGGAGGCCACCAGGAGGGCGAGCTAGCAGTGTTGGCTCACTCCCTGGCCAGCATCATTGCACAGGTAAGCTGTGGGCAGAGGGTGGGTGGCTTGATGGGTAGCTTGGTTGGTGGGCAGTGGGCAGGTTGGTTGGTGGGCAAAGCGCGGGTAGGTTGGTGGTTACCTTGGTTGGTGGGAAGGGGGCGGGTTGGTGGGTGGGTAGCTTGGTTGGTGGGCAGTGGACAGTGGGCAGGTTAGTCAGTGGGCAAAGGGCAGGTAGGTCGGTGGTTATTTTGGTTGGTGGGCAGTAGGCGGGTTGGTGGGTGGGTAGCTTGGTTGGTGGGCAGTGGACAGTGGGCAGGTTAGTCAGTGGGCAAAGGGCAGGTAGGTTGGTGGTTACCTTGGTTGGTGGGCAGTAGGCGGGTTGGTGGGTGGGTAGCTTGGTTGGTGGGCAGTGGACAGTGGGCAGGTTAGTCAGTGGGCAAAGGGCAGGTAGGTTGGTGGTTATCTTGGTTGGTGGGCAGTAGGCGGTTTGGTGGGTGAGTAGCTTGGTTGGTGGGCAGGGGGCAGGTTGGTGGGCAGGTAGGAGGTCAGCTGGCGACCTTTGCTGTAGGGCACTGTCTCCTTGCAGGACGCCCTAGAGGTCACTGCTACACCCCATCCCACCCCACCCCATAACACCCCACCCCATCCCATCCCATCCCATCCCATCCCATCCCATCCCATCCCATCCCATAACACCCCATAACACCCCATAACACCCCATAACACCCCACCACATAACACCCCACCACATAACACCCCACCACATAACATCCCACCCCATCCCATCCCATCCTACCCTACCCCACCCCATAACACCCCACTCCACCCCATCCCATCCCACCCCACCCCATAACACCCCACCCCATCCCATCCCATCCCATCCCACCCCATCCCATCCCACCCCACCCCACAACACCCCACCCAATAACACCCCATCACATCCCACCCCACCCCACCCCACCCCATAACACCCTACCTCAGCCCACACCATTCATTTCATATTATTTGCTATTTTTTTGTAATGCCTACAGGTAGGAGGTCAGCTGGCGACGTTTTGTAGGGCCTGTCTCCCAGCAGGTGGCACTAGGGATCAGTGCTACTCCCTACCCCACCCAACCCATCCCAGCCCAAACCACACCATTTATTTTCAATTATTTGCTACTTTTTTTTAATGCCTGCAGGTGCGCGGTCAGCTGGCGACATTTGCCCTGGGGCCTGTCTCTCAGCAGGTGGCCCTATAGGTCACTGCTACAACCCACCCCACCCCAGAACACCCCAGAACACCCCATATCACCCCACCTCAGCTCACACCATTTATTTCAGATTATTTGCCACTTTTTTGTAATGCCTGCAGGTAGGCGGTCAGCTGGTGACATTTGCCCTGGGGCCTGTCTCTCAGCAGGTGGCCCTATAGGTCACTGCTACACCCCTCCCCATAACACCCCATAACACCCCGCCCCACCCTACCCCACACCATCTATTTCCGATTCTTTTCTACTTTTTTGTTATGCCTGCAGGTAGGCGGTCAGCTGGCAACCTTTGCCGTGGGGTCTGTCCACCAGCAGGTAGCCCTAGAGGTCACTGCTACACCCTACCCCACCCCACCCCACCCTATGACACCCTATAACACCCCATAACACCCCATAACACCCCATGAGACCCCAGCCCAGCCTACACCACACCATTTATTTCCGATTAATTGTCTGCAGGTAGGCGGTCAGCTGGCGACCTTTGCCCTGGGGCCTGTCTCCCAGCAGGTAGCCCTAGAAGTCACTGCTACACCCTACCCCATAACACCCCACCCCATAACACCCCATCACACCCCAGCCCACACCACACCACACCATCTATTTTCAATTATTTGCTACTTTTTTTAATGCCTGCAGGTAGGCGGTCAGCTGGCAACCTTTGCCGTAGGGCCTGTCTCTCAACAGGTGGCCCTAGAAGTCAGTGCTACTCCGCTGCCTTCGCAAGCAGAAGACCAAGCCACTTCAGGGCAAAGCCCCCCCAGCGTCAGCCTCATCCTGGTCGACCGCCACCTAGACGTGGTCTCCCCATGCATGCACAACGATCACCCCATAGATATCGCCCTAGAGCAGCTGCCTAGAAGCTGCCTGCACTCCACAGCCCCGGGTGGCACCTCCTCCACCTCCGCCACAGTGACCTGGCGCCCCCTAGATGTACGCGTTGATGTACCGCCTACGTGCAGCCTGGCAGCAGGGGGGGTGCTCGGCAGCAGGGGTAGCATCAGCGGCCAGCCTGGCATCCAGCCTGGCACCCAGCCTGGCATGGAGGTGTTCAATCCTAGTGATCAGAGCTGCTGCCAGCGGATTGAAATGATGTTGCAACGGAGGCAAAAAGACGCTCTCTTGCTTCTTCGCAAGTGGTTGAAAGAGGGGCTTCGGCACGAGAAGATCCAGCCTAGCGTGCGGTCGAAGGCAGGGAGCGTTCAAGCTGCTGAGCTGGCAGGGCTGGCACAGGACTTGATGGCTGCACCAGGTGTGGAGCGTGGTGGTGGTGGTGGTAGGCTGTGTGGTCTTGGGGGGGGGGGGGACTGGCACAGTACTTGATGGCCGCACCAGGTGTGAAGCATGGTGGTGGTGGTGGTGGTAGGCTGTGTGGTCGTGCAGAGGGGGAAAGGGGGGGGGGGGGGGGGGGGGGGGGGGGGAGATGCATCATGTGAGTTGTGTGTGTGTGTGTGTGTGTGTGGGGGGGGGGGGGGGGGGGGGGGGACTGGCACAGGACTTGATGGCTGCACTAGGTGATGTGGACTGTGTGGTGGTGGCGGAGCAGGGGGGGAGGTGTGTGTGTGGAGGGCTGTGTGGTGGTGGTGGAGCAGAGGGGGAGCGGGGTGGGGGTGGGGGGTAGAGGGAGCAGATGCATCAGGTTGGGTGTGGGTGGGTGTTGTTGGGTCTGGCGCAGGACTTGATGGCTACACCAGGTGTGCTGTGTACTGGGGTGTGTGGTGGTGGCAGAGCAGAGGGGGAGAGGGAAGAGATGAAGGGGGGGGGGGGGGGGGGGGGGGGGGGAGGGAGCAGATGCATCAGGTGGGTTGTGGGTGGGTGAGACTGGCACAGGACTTGATGGCTGCACCAGGGGGTCTGTGTGGTGGTGGCAGAGCAGAGGGTGAGAGGGACGAGGTGAGGGGGGGAGCGGGGGGGGGGGGGGGGGGGGGGGGGGGGGGGGGGGGGGTGGGGAGGAGTGAGCAGATGTATCAGTTGGGTTGTGGGTGGGGAGACTGGCCACAGGAATCTTGTATGGCTGCACAGGGGGGCTGTGTTGGTGGTGTCGGAGAGGGGGGCGAGCGGACGAGGTGAGGGGGGGCGGGGGGGCGGGGGGGGGGGGGGGTGGGGGGGATGTGAGCAGATGCATCTTGGGTTGTGGGTGGGTGAGACTGGCACAGGACGTGATGGCTCAACAGGGGGCTGTTGGTGGTTGGCGGAGAGCAGAGGGGGGAGGAGAGGCGACGAGGGAGGGGGGAGCGGGGGGGGGGGGGGGGGGGGGGGTGGTGGGGTGTGGTGGGGGGGGGTTTGGTGTGCGTGGTGGGGGGGTGTGTGGTTGCTCCTCTCTTCCTCCCCTTTTTTTTGTGTGATGGGTGCGCCTGGACACCCGGTCCTTGCTGGCTGCACCCCTGGAGCTGTGTTGTGGTTGCGGAGCCTCGTGGGAGAGGGACGAGGTTATGGTGGGGGTGTGGGGGTGTTGGGTGGGGTGGGGTGGCGGGGGGGGTGTTTGGGGGGGGGGGGATTTGCGGCATATGCATCGTGGGGTTGTGTGTGGGTGCGACTGGCACAGGACTTGATGGCTGCACCAGGGGGCGGTGTGGGTTGTTGCGGAGCAGAGGGGGAGAGGGACGAGGTGAGGGGGGAGCGGGGGGGGGGGGGGGGGGGGGGGGGGAGTGAGCAGATGCAATCCGGTGGGGGTTTTGTGGGTGGGTAATGTGGACTTGGCACAGGACTTTGGATTGGCTACACACCCAGGTGGTCCGGCTGTGTAGTGGGCTGCGTGGTGGTGGCGGAGCAGGGGGGGTGAGGTGGGGGTAAGCTGCTGAGCTGGCAGGGCTGGCACATGACTAGATGGCTGCGCAGGGTAGGTGAACTGTGTGGTGGTGGCGGAGCAGGGGGTGTGTGTGTGGGGGGGTGAGCTGCTGAGCTGGCAGGGCTGGCACATGACCACATGGCTGCAGGCCGTAGCTATTGCCGCCTCCCTCTCCCTTGAAGATGACCATTCACCCCCTCACACACTCACACACCCTCCCCCCTCCCTCACCCCCCACCCTCACACACACCCTCACTCCCCCCCACACCTCCCCCACCTCCCTCACACACACACTCATCACCCACCCTCATGAATGCTGCAGGTCCTTGTATTCGACACAAGGGAACCATCGCCCTAGCCATTGCCGCCTCCCGCTCCATGGAGGATGAGCACTGGGAGGCCATGGCAAGTCTGGAACGCCAGCTAGGGCTTCAACTGAGCCAGGCTCATGATTCAAGCGGGGTGCACACCGCCTTGCTGGATGCGCTGGCCAACACACAGGAGGCCAAGGTGAGCGCCCACCACCCCACCGCATACACACACAACTGCACGCCACCACACACATACACACATACACACACACTCCCCCCTCCCCTCCCCCCCCCCCCCCCCCCCCCCACACACACACACACATGCCCCCCACCTGATTCAAGCAGGGTGCACACAGCCTTACTGGATGCGTTGGCCAACACACAGGAGGGCAAGGTGAGCCCCCACCACCACCACCACCACCACCACATACACACACCCGCACGCCACCACATACCCCACCACCACCACCACCACACACACACACACACAAACACACACACACACATGCCCCCCATCTGGTTCAAGCAGGGTGCACACCGCCCTGCTGGATGCGTTGGCCAACGCACAGGAGGGCAAGGTGAGCGCCCACCACCCCACCGCATACACACACAACTGCACGCCACCACATACACACACACATACACACACACACACACATGCCCCCCACCTGATTCAAGCAGGGTGCACACCGCCTTGCTGGATGCGTTGGCCAACGCACAGGAGGGCAAGGTGAGCGCCCACCACCCCACCGCATACACACACAACTGCACGCCACCACATACACACACACACACACACACACATGCCCCCCACCTGATTCAAGCAGGGTGCACACAGCCTTACTGGATGCGTTGGCCAACACACAGGAGGGCAAGGTGAGCCCCCACCACCCCACCACATACACACACACACACCAAAACCACATACACACCAACCCCACATACACGCACACACCACATACACACACATACACATAGCCCTGCTGAATAATAAACAAAACCATTTATACTGAGCCTTATCCCGAGCCCCACACCAGGGTACTACTTCTCAGCCAACTCTTAGTCATGGTGTACTCACTACACTCAGGGCTGACAAACCTGAAGCCCTTAAACGTAACCCTGTACTGGGCCCTGTACTGAGCCCCACACCCCGCTCCTTTTGTAACAGGGCCTCCTGCATGTTGGTGATTTGTTGCAACTCTCAGTCACGGTGCATTCGCTACACCTGGGGCTGTCAAATCTGCATTCGCTACACCTGGGGCTGTCAAATCTGAAGCCCTTTAACGCAACCTGTACTGAGCCCCACATACTCGCTCCCTTTGCAACAGGGCCTCCTGCATATGGATGATGTGCTGGAAATCTTAGTCAGGGTGTATTCGCTACACCCAGACCAAGACGACAGGGGAGGCATGGATCTTAATGGAGGGGCGGCTCAATCTTTGTTCAAAACTGGACAAAACTGGAGCCATAAACACTTATACTGGGCCTTGTACTGAGCCCCACATACCTTAACCTTAATCGTAACCGTGTACTGGGCCCTGTACTGAGCCCCACATACCCACTCCCTTAGTAACAGGGCCTCCTACATGTTGGTGATGTGCTGCCACTCTTAGTCATGGTATATTCACTACACTCAGGGCTGACAAACCTGAAGCCCTCAAACGTAACCGTGTACTGGGCCCTGTACTGAGCCCAACACCCGCTCCCTTTGTAACAGGGCCTCCTGCATGTTGGCGATGTGCTACAACTCTTAGTCATGGTGTACTCACTGCATTCAGACCAAGACAACGGGGGAGGTCGGGATCATAGGGGAGAGGCGTCGCAGTCTGGTGGCTCCCCCTTCAGCGATGCAGAGGAGCATTCTTTGCAATCAAAACTACTGGATGCGATCATGGTAAGACCAGCTACTAGCTAGGGCCGCTACCCAATAGCAATCTGGTAAGACCAGCTACCAGCTAAGGCCGCTACCCAATAGCAATCTGGTAAGACCAGCTACTAGCTAAGGCCGCTACCCAATAGCAATCTGGTAAGACCAGCTACTAGCTAAGGCCGCTACCCAATAGCAATCTGGTAAGACCAGCTACTAGCTAAGGCCGCTACCCAATAGCAATCTGGTAAGACCAGCTACTAGCTAAGGCCGCTACCCAATAGCAATCTGGTAAGACCAGCTACCAGCTAAGGCCGCTACACAATAGCAATCTGGTAAGACCAGCTACCAGCTAGGGCCGCTACCCAAAAGCAATCTGGTAAGACCAGCTACTAGCTAAGGCCGCTACCCAATAGCAATCTGGTAAGACCAGCTACTAGCTAAGGCCGCTACCCAATAGCAATCTGGTAAGACCAGCTACTAGCTAAGGCCGCTACCCAATAGCAATCTGGTAAGACCAGCTACTAGCTAAGGCCGCTACCCAATAGCAATCTGGTAAGACCAGCTACTAGCTAAGGCCGCTACCCAATAGCAATCTGGTAAGACCAGCTGCTAGCTAAGGCCACTACCCAATAGGAAACCTGGTGGCTCCCCCTTCAGCGATGCAGAGGAGCAGACATAGCAATCAAAGCTGCTGGATGCAATCATGGTAAGACCAGCTACTAGTTAGGGCCGCTACCTTTCCACAGGCCAGCGACAAATCAATCATGGGCTGTAGCAACAGCTTGACCCCCAATCCCCAACCAACAGCTCAACCCCCAATCCCCAAAAGCAATCTGGTGGCTCCCTTTTTTAGCGATGCAGAGGAGCAGACTTTGCAATAAAAACTGCTGGATGGGATCATGTTAAGACCAGCTACTAGCTAAGGCCGCTACCCAATAGCAAATCTGGTGGCTCCCCCTTCAGCCATGCAGAGAAGCAGACTTTGCAATTAAAGCTGCTAGATGCAATCATGGTAATATCAATAGGGACCGGCAAATCATATGATGTCACCAAAGGCGAGTATGATATCATATGATATCATACAAATTGCATCATATGATATTGTACAACAATGGTACATTTAGCCTAGCCAGGCCGCCGGCATCACCGTTACCTAAATATCTAGATCCCCAATCAAAGCTGTTAGATGCAATCATGGTAATATCAATAGGGACCGGCAAATCATATGATGTCACCATAGGCGAGTATGATATCATACAAATTGCATCATATCATATTGTCAACAATGGTACATTTAGCCTAGCCAGGCCGCCAGCATCACCGTTCCCTAAATATCTAGACCCCCAATGAAAGCTGCAAGATGCGATCATGGTAATATCAATGCAAATGCGATCTTGGGCTTATCAAGAGGGAACGGCAGCATGGCATCATAGGTAATGTAAACGCCTGGTGGGGCATGGTGTTAAGGGTACGCGGGCAGAGAACCCGTCGTACGCGGGCAGGGAACCCGTCGTACGCGGGCAGAGAAAGGTCTACCACCTCGACTGGACAAGCTACCATCGCGGTTGACAACGACCTGCAACGCTAAGGGTGACTTTAGGGGGAATCGAACCCCCGACTCTTCCTCCTCAAGCGATCTGGTCTACCACTAGACCATTGTTTATCACTGAAAGGGGCTATCACCGTTCCCTAAATATCTAGATCCCCAATGAAAGCTGCTAGATGCGATCATGGTAATATCAATGCAAATGCGGTGACTATAGCTAGCCCCGGCTTACGCTGTGGTGTCCTTAACATCACGTCCTGTGAGTAACTGTATTACACGGATGTAACAATTTCAATATCAATGCAAATGCGATCTTGGGCTTATCAATAGGGAACGGCAGCATGGCATCATATGATATCATGTCATCATACGATGCCAGACCCATGTGTCACCATGCAACGACAGAATGGCGACACGCAGCACACAAATATTGCATGGGATTTCATTCCTCTGTGGTCGCAATACTGCGACCATGACCGGATGTAGCATTACATGTCGGGAACAGCAATATGATATCATGTGATATAATGTCATCATATGATATCATATGATGCAGGCAGTCTGACTAGGCCAAAGTTACCATTTAGATAGAAGATCATATGAATATATGATGCACTTTGTATGATATAATATGATATCATACTCACCTTTGGCCAACATCATATGATATGATGATCCCTACTTATCAAGGGGAGGGCTGCCACTTGCCAACACTATTATACTCGTCCCCTAGACCGATACAACACACCGCCACTACACACTGACTCAGCCTGCTTTCTTCCTCCTTTGAGGCATTGGGTAATGAGCTTATCAAGGGGGGCTTCCACTCGCCTACACTGTCGTATCCGTCCCCTAGACCGATACAACACACCGACACTACACACTGCTACCGCCAGCTTTCTTCCTCCTTTCAGGGTTAGGCTAGTGGGCTTATCAAGGGGGGCTGCACTCCCCTACACTGTTGCATCCGTCCCCTAGAACGACACAACGCACTGACACAGCCTGCTTTCTTCCTCCTTACAGAGTTAGGCTAGTGGGCTTATTGAGGGGAGCTGCCACTCCCCTACACTGTCGTATCCATCCCCTAGACTGAAACAACACACCGCCACTACACACTGACTCATCCAGCTTTCTTCCTCCTTTCAGGGTTAGGCTAATGGGCTTACCAAGGGGGGCTGCACTCCCCTACACTCTTGTTCTGTCCCCTAGACCGATACAACACTCTGCCACAGCCTGCTTTCTTCCTCCTTTCAGGCATTGGGTAATGAGCCTATCCAGGGGGGGGCAGCCACTTGCCTACACTGTCGTATCCATCCCCTGGACTGATACGACACACCGACATCGACACACCACACTGACACCGCCTGCTTTCTTCCTCCTTTCCGGGTTAGGGTAAGAAGCCTATCCAGGGGGGGGGCAGCCACTTGCCTACACTGTCGTATCCGTCCCCTAGACTGATACAACACACCACACTGACACAGCCTGCTTTCTTCCTCCTTACAGGCTTTGGGTAATAAGCCTATCCAGGGGGGGGCTGCCGCTTGCTTGCCAGCAGCATTGAGAGCCCAGCTGGCGAATGGTGCGGACGCAATCTCGTCAACCACGTCAATGCTCTCAGACTTCTTCATCTACTTGAGGTTTATTGCAAAGGTAATGCTTCTGTTCTGCTTGTAGTGGTGTTGGTGGTGATGATGGTGGTAACGTTGGTGGGGATGATGTTGGTAGCACCCCTCACCTCCCACTGCACAGGCCCGCCTCCTACTGAAGCAGCTGAAGCGCATCACCACCTCATTCATCACCAATCACCCTGCACCCCTCAACCCCACCCCTCAACCCTCAACCCTACCCCTCAACCCCTCAACCCCACCCCTCAACCCTCCACCCCTCAGCCCCACCCCTCAACCCCACCCCTCAACCCCACCCCTCAACCCCACCCCTCAACCCTCAGCCCCACCCCTCAACCCACAACCCCAACCCTCAACCCCAACCCTCAACCCTCAACCCCAACCCTCAACCTGTCAACCCCTCACCTCCTACTGCATAGGCCCGTCTCCCACTGAAGCGCATCACCATCTTAGTCCTCACTAATCACCCTGTACCCCCGCTCCCCTCAACCCTCAACCCCACCAACAACCCCCATCCCCTCAACCTCCACCCCTCAACCCCTCACCTCCCACTGCACAGGCCCGTCTCCCACTGAAGCAGCTTAATCGCATCACCACATCAGTCATCCCCAATCACCCCGTACCCCTCACCCCTCCACCCCACCCATCAACCACTTAACCCCCCCCCACGCACCCCTCAACCCTCACCCCCCCCACCCCTCAACCCCCCACCTCCCACTGCACAGGCCCGTCTCCCATTGAAGCAGCTTAATCGCCTCACCACCTCGGTCATCTCCAATCACCCCGCACCCCTCACCCCTCCACCCCACCCATCAACCACTTAACCCCACCCCCCACCCCTCAACCTCCCACCTCCCACTGCACAGGCCCGTCTCCCACTGAAGCAGCTTAATCGCCTCACCACCTCAGTCATCACCAATCACCCCGCACCCCTCAACCCCACCCCACAATCCTCAACAATCAACCCTCAACCCCCCACCTCCCACTCCACAGGCCTGTCTCCCACTGAAGCAGCTTAATCGCCTCACCACCTCAGTCATCACCAATCACCCCGCACCCCTCAACCCCACCCCACAATCCTCAACAATCAACCCTCAACCCCCCACCTCCCACTCCACAGGCCTGTCTCCCACTGAAGCAGCTTAATCGCCTCACCACCTCAGTCATCACCAATCACCCCGCACCCCTCAACCCCACCCCACAATCCTCAACAATCAACCCTCAACCCCCCACCTCCCACTCCACAGGCCTGTCTCCCACTGAAGCAGCTTAATCGCCTCACCACCTCAGTCATCACCAATCACCCTGTACCCCACTCCCCTCAACCCCACAACCCCACAACCCCACAACCCTCAACCCTCAACCCCTCACCTCCCACTGCACAGGCTCGTCTTCCACTTAAGCGCATCACCACCTCAGTCATCACCAATCACCCTGCACCCTTGAACCCCACCCCTCGACCTCCACCCTACACCCTACACCCTGTCAACCCCACCCCTCAACCCGTCAACCCCACCCCTCAACCCGTCAACCCCACCCCTCAACCCTCAACCCCTCACCTCCCACTGCATAGGCCCGTCTCCCACTGAAGGGCATAACCATCTCAGTCTTCACCAATCACACATACCCCGCACCCCTCAACCCAACCCCTCAACCCTCAACCTCAACCCTCAACCCTCAACCCCACCCCTCAACCCATCACCTATCACTGCACAGGCCCGTCTCCCACTGAAGCAGCTGAAGCGCCTCACCACCTCAGACCTTTTCTCAGACAGCCCATGGGCAGTCACCCCGCTGCTTCGCCAACTCGTGCGCCGATTAATGTTGAAAGAGGAGTTAGAGGATGTGACGCCGCCTGGCGCGGCCTCTGGAGCATCAGGTGAGGGCTGGTCAGAACGAATGCTTGTGTTGGTATGTATGCATGTATGTGCGCAGGTGTTGGTATGTATGCATGTATGTTACAGTGGTTGGTTCTGCTTGCATTTGCATGTTGAAAGAGTTCAAGGATGTGACGCCGCCTGGCGCGGCCTCTGGAGCATCAGGTGAGGGCTGGTCAGAACGAATGCATGTGTTGGTATCTTTGCATGTATGTATGCATGTGTTGGTATGTATGCATGTATGTATGCATGTATGTTACAGTGGTCGGTTCTGCTTGCATTTGCATGTTGAAGGAGTAAGAGGATGTAACGCCGCCTGGCGCGGCCTCTTGAGCATCAGGTGGACGCTGGTCAGAAGGGGAGGGGGGAGGGGGGGAGCATGTATCACCACCTCTGGTTCCTCTGCCTTCAAGGGCCTGCTGACTGCTGGCTTAGGCCGCTTTGGGGCCATGGGAACTGCTGCCAGTACGCTACTCATGGCATCACACCCTCACCACACACCATTCCACCACACCCCAGTCCAACCCAGTGCACCCACCCCAGTCCACCCCACCCTCACCCCACCCGGTCCACCCCAACCCAGTTCACCCCAGTTCACCCCACCCCATTCCACCACACACTCACCCCACCACACCCCAGTTCACCCCACCCCATTCCACCACACACTCATCACACCACCACCCCAGTGCACCCTCATCCCAGTACCCCCACCCTCACCACACCACACCACACCCCCACCCTCACCCCACCTCGACCCATACAACCCCACCTCACCCCACCCACCACACCTCACCCACCTCCACCCCATTCTTCCCCACCCTCACCACAACCCCGGTCCACCACACCCCAGGCCACCCTCACCCACACCACAACCCCCACCCTCACCACACCTCGACCCATACAACCCCACCTCACCCCACCCACACACCTCACCCACTCCACCCCGCACACTAAAACAGCACTGCCGCTCCATCTGCTCAGGCTCCTCTGTATTCAAGGGCCTGCTGACTGCTGGCTTGGGCCGCTTTGGGGCGTTGGGAGCTGCTGCCAGTACGCTACTCATGGCGCCCCACCCTCACCCCACCCCAGTCCACCACACCCCAGTCCACTCCAGTCCACCCCAGTTCACCCCACCCCAGCCCACCACACCCCAGTCCATCCCAGTTCAACCACCCCAGTCCAACATACCCTCACCCAACCCCAGTCCACCCTCACCCTAGTACCCCACCCTCACCCCACTACACCAAACCACACCCTCACCCCACCTCGACCCATACAACACCACCCTCACCCAACCCCACCCCACCCCATCCCACACACCAAAACAGCACTTCCGCTCCATCTGTTCAGGTTCCTCTGCACTCTAGGGCCTGCTGACTGCTGGCTTAGGCCGCTTCGGGGCCATGGGAGCTGCTGCCAGTACGCTACTCATGGCACACCACCCTCACCCCACCCGGGTCCACCCTCACCCCACACCACCCTCACCCACCTCGACTGATTTAACCCCACCTCACCCCACCCTCACCCACCCCCACCCCATCCCCACCTCGACCGATACAACCCCACCTCACCCCACCCACACCCACCCACACTCCGTCCCGCAAACTAAAACAGCATTACCGCTCCGTCTGCTCCGGTTCCTCTGCATTCAAGGGCCTGCTGACTGCTGGCCTAGGCCGCTTCGGGGCCATGGGAGCTGCTGCCAGTACTCACTAATGGCACACCACCCTCACCCCATCCCGGTCCACCCCACCCTCACCCCACCCCGGTCCACCACACCCTAGTCCACCACACCTCACCCCCACCCTCACCCCACCCGGTCCACACACACTAGTTAAACCACAACCTCACCAACCCGGTCCACCCCACCCTCACCACACCCCGGTCCACCACAACCCTAGTCCACCACACCTTCACCCCACCCTCACCCCACCCTTACCCACCCCCCCCCACAATAAAAAAAAAACAGAACAACAAAACCACACAACAAAACAAAAACAACACACAACAACCAACAGAAACCTCACAAATAAAAACACCTAACCTCCAAAAAACAAAAAATCCACAAAACAAAAAAATAAAAACGAAAACACAACCAAAAATAAAAAACAAAGAACACATTACACCAAAAAAAATACAAAAAAATTACTAAACTAAATCCTCCAAACTAAACAAAACAATATAAATTCAACTAACAAAAATCAAAAAAAAAAAACAAAACACACAAACAAAAAAACAAAACAAACCAAACACACACAACCCACACAACCCCCAACATCATAACAACAAACACCCACCACACCCCACCCACCCCCCCCCCCCCCCCCCCCACTCACCCCAACCCGGGTCCCACCCCACCTAGTTCCACCCCACCCTCACCCCACCCTCTACCCCCCCCCCCTCACCCCACCCGGTCACACCACACATAGTCCACCCACAACCTCACCACACCCTATACCCCCCACCCCTCACCCCACCCCGGTCCATCCAAACCCTAGTCCACCCACACCCTCACCCCACCCCGGTCAACACCCAAAGTCCAACTCACCCTCACCCCACCACGGTCCACCACACCCTAGGCCAACTCACCATCACCCACCCGGGTCCACCCACACCATAGTCCAACCACCCAGCAACCCACCCCAGTCCACCACACCCAAAGTCCAAACCACCCATCACCCCACCCCGGGGTACCACACTATTACCACCCCACCCTCACCCCCACCCCGGTCAACCACACCCTGTCCACCTCACCCTCACACAACCCAAGTCCACCACACCTAGTCCAACTCACCTCCCCCTCACCCCACCCCAAGTCCACCACCTATAGTCCACCCCACCCTCACCCCCACCCCGGTCCACCACCACCTAGTCCACCACACCCTCGTCCACCTCACCCTCACCCCACCCCGGTCCACCTCACCATAGTCCACCCCACCCTCACATCACCCCAGTCCACCCCCCCCGGTTTTCACAAACCCTCACCCCACCCGATCCACCACACCCTAGTCCACCACACCCACCCGTTACCCCACCCCGGTCCACCAAACCCCAGTTCAACTCACCCAGTCCACCCCAACCCCGCTCTCACCCACCCCAGTCGCCCCAGTCCACACCCACTATCACCCTACCAGAGCCCACCCCAGTCACCAAAGTCCACCACCACTCTCACCCCACCATAGCCCACCCCACCCCAGTCCCCCCACCCCACCCCACCCCACCCCCACTATCACCCACCACCATAGCCACCTGACCCCACCCCATCCCAGTTACACCCTCACCCCAGTAGTACTCCACCCTCACCACACCGCGACCCCACCCCCCCTCACTCCCACCACTTGCATACCAACTCGATTCCATACAACCCCATTCCACCCCACCCTCACTCCCGTCCCACCACCACCACACACGTAATCAGCACTTCCGCTCCATCTGTTCAGGTTCCTCTGCATTCAAGGGCCTCCTGACTGCTGGCCTAGGCCGCTTCGGGGCCATGGGAGCTGCTGCCAGTACGCTACTCATGGCACACCAGTCTAAACGCAAGCCTTGGGATAGTGACATTATTGTCCTCTTTGTTGTGGGAGGGGTCAGCGTGTCTGAGATACGTGAGGTGAGGCATATCTAGGGGTCGGCTATGATATGTAATATTAGTGCATAAATAATATTGTATAATATAAGTCGGACGAGACGTCTCACAAGAATTTCGAATTTATTTGAAAAACTAATATTATTGTGACACAGTAAGAATATAAGTTAATATTAGTTTTTCAAACACTAATATTCGTTGCTGTTCTAAGTCATATCTTCATATTGATGATGATGATTACATTTTTCCTAATGCCCTACTAGGCTCCAAATGTGCCCGCGACTTGAAATTGAAATTGAAATTGTTACATCCGTGTATTACATTCACTCACAGGACGTGAAGTTAAGGACACCATAGCGTGCCCGCGGCCTGATACAGTCAAGAGGGACTTAGTCAATTGGGGTTTGTCACGTGCTCCTTTCGATTAGCCCCTCCTGGAAATCTAGAGTTTATCACACACACACACACACACACACACACACACACACATATACATAGTTCCACACACACCTCCACACACACATATAGATAGTGTATACAAAATAATGGCTCGACCTTGACTGAATGGAGAAAGATCAATTGCCCTCATTCAGACACACCTCTACACACACACACATACATATACATATTGAATACATAGTGAATACAAATTAATTGCTGAACCTTGACTGACCGGAGAAACAATAATTGCCCTCGCGCAGGTTCGTCAGGAAATGGAGGAGCACGTGGCATCTGCAGTGGCTGCAGCGGCAGCTCTGGCTGGGGAGGGGGAGGGCGCGGGGCGGTCAAGTATAGGAGCGCTGCCGCACGTGATTGTAGGCGGGACCGCTCTGGTTGGGCCTCAGGATGTGTGCCGTCAGCTGCTGTCACAATAGGTCCTCTGAACTTTTATATTCAGCTTTGAGCAGGAGCTTCTCGGCAGCTGACTGCGCCAGGCTCTGGCCGGGGAGGGGGGGGGCGCGGGGCTGCCCAATTGGTTGCGTCTCAGGACGCTGAGCTGGGGGTCCTCCTGAACCTCCCTGGAGGCTACCATTGCACAAACAAGCAAGCACCAAGCATAGCTGTCGTTTTCAGCTACCAAGCACCAAGCATAGCTGTCATTTTCAGCTACCAAGCACCAAGCATAGCTGTTCTTTTCAGCTACCAGCAACAGCTTCCAGGCAGCTCCTCTGACTGGTTATTCAGCCAAACCTAACAAAAGCTAGTGCACCTTGAAGCTGACACAATCTGCTGTCCATTACTGCCAAAATATAGGGTGTAGCTCGGTGGGACGGTGGCTATCTCAAGGAGCTGTCTAGAAGCTACAGGTCATAACCGGAAGGAAAAAACGAGCCTGTATGGGAGTAAGATGCGGCTTCAGAAAAATGAAAGAAAATTAAAGAAAAAGTGAATTGTCCGCGTTTACATTTCCCTGGTATACTTGTTATTCTGCCGAAGACGGCGAGCAGCCTGATTGCTATATCATTGCTGCCTTGTATAGACGCAGCCGTCTTCACGTTTTTTTATTATTTTGGATTCATGGAACCTATTTTCTCATCTTATTGCAATTCCAATAAACCGGTTCTCAAACCTTTATTGTTGCTAGGGATCGGCATATCATATGATTTTGGCCGAAGGTGAGTATGATATCATACAAATTACATCATATAATATTGTATTTAAATGGTAACTTTGGCCTAGTCAGACTACCGGCATCATATGATGGCATGAGATCATGTTGCCGTTCCCTAATTATCGCTGGCTGGAGCCATGTAACCAAGTACAAGTTCAGCCGCGTGCCTCAGTATACTAGCGTCCGTCTCCCCGCCAACATCCACGCCCAGCTTTCCCGGCTTATCCTTGCCAGCAACAGCTCACAACGGCACCCACCCTAGGTAGAAAGGTAATTTATACAGTCCAGGTGTAGAGCAAATAGGCAAAGGGACTTGCCCAACCATGACAAGAGGAGCGACACCTATAAATCCCTGATGAACTGTACCCTAAACGATCTTTTTAACGAAGGGGGCCCTAAGTTCGTGCTCCAGTGAAAAATCAATTCAATGTTTAAAAGGGATTAATCCAAGTACAGTGTATGGAACTTGCACAAGGCAAAAAGCCAGATCCAGGGTCGAACGCATGACTCATAAGAAGAAGAATAAGTAGGCGCCCTCATCCACCTGCCTGGGCAATTTCACCTTGACAACTCGTTAAACTGTCGGTGTACAGACCTGGACATAGGTTGAGTGTGTTGTGCTGACAACCTTGTTATCAATCCAATTCAAAATCCAAAACACCAGATTCCTCACATTGCATTTCATCACATGTGACCATGGAATTCTGAAAGGGTGGATGACCGGATGCCCCATTGCTTGCCCTCGACCTCAAACATAGCTGGCGGCGGGCAGCCCAGGGTTGGAAACCGGGCAACAAACCAATCCAATCCTATCGACACGAGTACACGACCCGATACGACCTGACCTGGGACAAGGACATTAGAATGGCACGTCAGCGCGCGTCAGCGTCGTTCTACGTTCTAACCAGGGCAGGGTTCTAACCCTGGTTCAACAAAAGGTGCCACAATCCAGCTGCTGCTGAATCCGCTTCTGTGCGTGAAACTATCGCATCGTCCTCTCAATCCGCTGCCTTTGCATGTTTCTACTTCTGACGACGATCTTTCTACCTTCTTCGCAGCTTCTCCCTCGTTGAGTCCGAGGTGATCAACAAACAGAAACTCAGTCCCTACCTGTTTTTCCTCAATTTTCAAAACCTGCTCCCTCTGGTTGGATGCAGACCTAGATTATTCTACCTTCTCTGCCCCACTCCCAT
>JACBWV010000610.1:2801476-2986476 GCA_013435795.1 Chlamydomonas sp. ICE-L
CCCGCTGCCTCAGGAGCGCCTGTTGCTGTGATTAAAAAAAAATACTTAGTTATTTATTGTATTATTAATTTGTAAATTTATTTATTTAGCATTTGATTTGTGCGGGAGCGCTGTGAGAACCGCTTGGTATCCTGCTGCTTCAGGTACGCCTGTTGCTGTCATTTTTTAAATTTGATTATTCATGAGTTTTTTTATTTATTTATTTAATATTTGATTTGTGCAGGAGGGAAGGGAGAGGTTCGAGGGGCAGCGCGCCACACTGGGGTTGCACTGAGTCGCTCAATTTGCGACCCGTCGCACACACCAAAAAACAGTGCTAAAACCTGGAGCTAGCATCGGAGAATAAGCAATCACTGCTCTGTGTATGGGATTTTTTTTTTCGAATCTAAAAGTGGTTTTTTTTCTAGCTTAATAATTTAAAAGTCTCATCCAGGGACAGCGTTATGTAGCTTTTTATAGCTTTTATAGCCTTTTAGAGCTTTTTGGGCCATTTAAGGCGGATTTTTTGTGAACATTTTGTAGTGATAATTTTGCCAAAACAGGGTCAACACCAGCGATCGCTATATATAGCGGAAAACAATTCCTGAGTATGTTGCTACAGTCCAGGGGTAGACAAATAGGCTATAAGGACTTGCCCAACCATGATATCATGAGGGGCTAAAACAAAACAAGTCCTATGCAGCGTCGCAAGCAACGCCAACAATTGGCGGAGAGTGTTCGTGACGGAGCGACAGGTGGCAACGGAAGTGAGTTAGTTACGAGAACGTTGGCTGACGCGCCAGGCTTCGTCTCTGTCAGACGGTCGGTCAGTCGGTCGCATGGACAAATTGGTAACCCTGGGGGCTCCCGCTCCCTTGAAGAGGGGCCCCGCCTAACAGAAACTGATGAACTGAAACCGAAACAATCGTTTTACTGACAGGGGCTCTGAGTTAGTGCTACAGTGATAATTGATTAATACAATTATAATTTAATCACCATCCCCAATTAATATTTGTTCGCTTCTAAATCACATATGTATTGGTCACCAATTCAACCACCCTCGTGAATCTCACCACCCTAAAATAAAACCCACCTATCAATCTCACCACCCTCGTGAATTTCACCACCCTAAAAAACAACCCGCCTAACAATCTCACCAACCTTACCATATGTTTGGCCACTGGCCAATGGCCAGGGTATTCTTGAAGGTGCTTAATTTTGCTATTTCTTTCTCCGTGCGACGCTTCGCAAATTGAGCAACTCTATGCGATCCCAGTGCGACGCACTGGCCCTCAAACCCCGCGAAGCGCAAAGAGCGGAGGGAGTTCGGGGGGACATTTCTGACTAGTTAAGCCAGGCACGTGAGTCGCCATGCAGCGATGGAACGGTGATGGGTCGCACAAAACAAAACTTATGAGGTGTTTCAAAGAAAGGCTTGGTATCCTGCTGCCTCTGTTTTTTTCCGCGCGACGCGTCGCAAATTGAGCAACTCGATGCGATCCCAGTGCGACGCGCTGCCCCCCAAACCCCACGAAGCGCAAAGAGCGGATGGGGTTCGGGTGAACATTTTTGCTGGACTCAGACGTCGCCATGTAGCAAAGGAACATTGATGGGTCGCATAAAACAAAACTTATTAGGTATTTCAAAGAAAGGCTTGGTATCCTGCTGCCTCTATTTTTCTTCTATACGTTTTGAAAATTGAGAGACTCGGTGCGACCCCAGTGCGACGCGCTGCCCCCCTATACCTCCAAGGAGCGCGGAGCCCTTGGGCTTTGGGGGGGCATTTTTGACTAGTTTTGCTGGACCCATACGTCGCCATGTAGCGATGGAATGGTGATGGGTTGCACAAAACAAAAGTTACGAGGTGCTTCAAAGAAAGGCTTGGTATCCTGCAGCCTCTGTTTTTGTTAGCGACCAGGGACATTTTTTTCCGCTGTACATAGCGATCGCTAGTTTTGACCCCGCTGTAAAAAAGTATACAAAAAGTTTTTTTTGTGTGCCCAAATCGCCCCGAAATGCTACCAAAAGCTACCAAACGCTGACCCTGGAGGAGGCCTAGAACCATAAAGCTAGAAAACCCCACTTTCAGGTTTGAAAAAGAACAACTATTTGCGACGCGTCACAAATTGAGCGACTAGGTGCGACCCCAGTGCGACGCGCTGCCCCCCAAACCCCAAGGAGCGCGGAGCCCTTGGGCTTCGGGGGGGCATTTTTGACTAGTTTTGCTGGACCCATACGTCGCCATGTAGCGATGGAACGGTGATGGGTCGCACAAAACAAAACTTATGAGGTGTTTCAAAGAAAGGCTTGGTATCCTGCTGCCTCTGTTTTCTTTTGCGACGCGTCACAAATTGAGCGATTAGGTGCGGCCCCAGTGCGACTTGCTGCCCCCCCAACTCCAAGGAGCAGGCTTTTGGGGCATGTTAGAGGTTGGGGTTGGTGTTGGACGGTGGTGTTGGAGGGTGGTGTTGGAGGGTGGTGTTGGAGGGTGGTGTTGGAGGATGGTGTTGGAGGATGGTGTTGGAGGATGGTGTTGGAGGTTGGTGTTGGAGGATGGTGTTGGAGGATGGTGTTGGAGGATGGTGTTGGAGGGTGGTGTTGGAGGATGGTGTTGGAGGATGGTGTTGGAGGATGGTGTTGGAGGATGGTGTTGGAGGATGGTGTTGGACGGTGGTGTTGGAGGGTGGTGTTGGAGGGTGGTGTTGGAGGATGGTGTTGGAGGATGGTGTTGGAGGATGGTGTCGGAGGATGGTGTTGGACGGTGGTGTTGGAGGATGGTGTTTGGGAGGATGGTGTTGGAGGGTTGGTGTTGGAGGATGGTGTTGGAGGCTTGGTGGCTTAGAGCGATGGGGTTGGGGCTGGTGTTGGCGGATGGTGTTGGCAGGATGGTGTTGCGGGTGGGTCGTTGGAGGCTGTGTTGGCGGCTGGTGTTGGCGTCTGGTGTTGCGGATGGTGTTGGCCAGGCTGGTGTTGGCGGCTGGGGTTGGACGGCTGGTGTTCGAGGGTGTGTGTTGGAGATGGTGTTGGAGGTGGGGGTTGGAAGGATGTGGTTGGCGGTACACTGACCTCCCACACACACTTTAAAAAAACTTGCCTAACAAGGGTTTGAGTACGAATGGAAACAACTGATTAAATGAACCTCCATACCACACATTAAACCACAACTTCTACAGTGGGTATATTCATTTTGTGTTGTGTTGTTGTGTGTTGGTGCGCCACACAGTCGACCACAATTTCTTGGGTGGGTGGATTCATTTAAAAGCTTAATACAAATACTAATACAAATAAATAAAAAAAGGATGGAAACAACTGATGATCTGAACCTCCCTACCCACTTATAATTGAATCATCCCCATAAAAAAGCATTTAAACGGATTTCAATTCAAATTTATATTTATATTTATATTTCAATTACTCACTGCTTACTACACAGGGGCCGAGTGCGATGCGGGGACTTTAAGTTTCAGGTATGTACGTGTGTGTGTGTGTGTTGGGGTGTGTTGGGGTGGGGTGGGGTGGGGGGCATGTGTGGGTGTGTGTGTGCATGTGTGTGTGTGTTGGGGTGGGGTGGGGTGGGGGGCATGTGTGGGTGTGGGTGTGCATGTGTGTGTGTGTGTGGGGGGGGGGGGGGAGTAAGTATGTAAGTGGGTAGGGTGTGTGGGGGTAAGTGTATGTGGGGTTGTGTGGGGGGTGGGGTGGGGGGCAGGTGTGGGTGTGTGGGTGCATGTGTGTGTGTGTGTGTGTGGGGGGGGGTGGGGGGGGGGGGTGGTGTGGGTGATGGGGGGGGTAAGTGTATGTGTGGGGTGTGGAGGGGGATTGTGATGTTTCTTGGGTGGGGGGGCTTGGCACTGTTTTGTTTTGGGGCTATGCGTAGCAGCTTCTAGGCAGCTCCCTTTCCCTGTCCTCAAGCCAAATCTGAAGCTAGCAAGTGCGTCTGAAAGCTGATTTGATAAGCATTCCAATGCAGCTTTCAATTTAAAAAGCTGGTTTGAAAATCTGGTTTGAAAAGCTGATTTGAAAAGCATTCCATTGCAGCTTCAAGCAATGTGTTTGCCCAGTGGCTGGCTATTGGAGCTGGTGGGAAGCTGCCATGAGTAGCACAGCAACTCCTATTGGCGCGTCGCAAGCGAAGCAGAAAATAGGTGGAGAGTTATGTGCGTGTGTGTGTGTGTGTGTGTGTGTGTGTGTGTGTGTGTGTATTGGAGTGTTGATCTCGCTGCGCGCTCTTGCCCTTGCATCTCTCATCCCATCTCGGCAATCGAATGCCATAGAATCGGGAAACATGCCCCTGCGTATTATTTTGTAGCAAGGGCGCGGCAAGGAAAGGGTAGGGACACAGCACTAAATCTCCACACTAGTAACCCACCAACAACACCAGAACCCCCCCCCCCCCCCCCCCCCCACACACACACACACCACACACACCACACTCCCCCCCCCCCCCCAAATCACAAACACATACCTCCCCCCGAAGCAAAGGGTAAGCCAGGGTACATGAGGCTGCCCTACTAGCTGTTACGAGCTAAGTACATGAGGCTGCCCTACTAGCTGTTACGAGCTAAGTACATGAGGCTGCCCTACTAGCTGTTACGAGCTAAGTACATGAGGCTGCCCTACTAGCTGTAAAGACACTGGTATAACTCGGGATCCGAAATTTGACCCCCCCATGGGTGCTGGGACCAAAAGCAAAGGCATTTGATTGGGCATACTCTCATACCAAGTGACTCCATGTCTTGCTTCCGACACAGGAGGTTAGTGTGGGTGCATAATGGCTTGGGCTCTGTCATAAATATGGGTTGTGTTGTGTTGGGTTGGACCCGACCTGACCCGACCCAACCCAAAACAAAACAAAACAAAACAAAACAAAACAACCCAACCTAACCTAACCCAATCCATTGCTTCCGACACAGGAGGCTAGCGTGGTTGCAGAATGGCTTGGACTCTGTCAGAAATATGGATTGGGTTGGGTTGGACATTTTGGACCTAAACCAAACTTAAACAAAACAAACCAAACCAAAACAAACCAAAACAAACCAAACCAAACCAAAACAAAACAAAATAACCTGTCACAGGAGGTTAGTGTGGGTGCAGAATGGCTTGGACTCTGTCAGAAGTATGGATTGAGAGACCTAGGGTAAGTATTGTTGTTTCTATGTTTATGTTTGTATGGATGGGGCTGGCTGGCTGGCTGGCTAGCTGCATTGATGGGTGGATGGATGGATGTTTCTATGTATCTGTTTGTATGGATGGGTCTGGCTGGCTAGCTGGCTAGCTGCATTGATGGGTGGATGGATGGATGCTTCTATGTATCTGTCTGTATAAATGGGGATGGCTGGCTGGGTTGCTAACTGCATTGATGGGTGGATGGATGGATGGATGGATGGATGGATGGATGGGTGGAGGGAGGGAGGGAGGGAGGGGTGGGTGGGTGGATGGGTGGGTGGGTGGGTGGGTGGGACTACGTCAAAACTATGGGTCTGTGGTGTTTGTTGTATGTTTGTATGTTCTTTATATATATAAACAATACTACAATATATAATAATATGCTATGACGACCGATCTAAAGTTATGGAAATGGCCTCTATTTATTAAAAATACCCACCTGTAACCAGCCAAAACATCTGAACAAAATGCCACTTTGAGAAGACCGTCAAGTTGTGGGACAGCTTTGACTTGCCCCTTAGAATTTGTTTAAATGCCCAGTAAGTCTAATTATCTACAAATAAAATTCCTCCCCCAAGAAACAAAATTCCTCCCCTAACTAAGCAGCTCTACTGGGTATGTGAGCACCTTACCAAAGGTTTATTTTTATTTTATTACATGGCCTGTCAGCCAGGGTACTACTTCTTGTCAAATCGGCCAGCGCTTAAAGCGCACAAACGTCAAATTGGTCAGCGCCTTTTAGTGCATAAAGCGCAAAAACTGCGCGCTGCGCCCACAGGGGGTTGAAAAAACTGCGCGAAACGAGCAGAGGGGCACAAAAAGGCAGCGCGGTACTGCGCTGCCGTGCGCGCTTAGTAGTACCCTGCTGTTAGCCTATGGCCTATCATACTACATGGTCAGATAGCGTTCAGGCTGCTCACCGTCTGCTGGCAGAGCATACAGTACATAGATAGCATGATAAACATAGGTAGCATGATGTGGCTACGGTGCCTGCCGGTCAGGCATCGGTGGTGATTATTTTTACTGAGGTGGCCCTACGGTGACTATAGCTAGCTCCGGCTTACGCTATGGTGTCCTTAACTCCACGTCCTGTGAGTAACGGTATTGCACGGATGTAACAATTTAAATTTCAATAGGTAGCATAAATGCTACTACACCACACTCCTGCGTATGAGATCATCTAATCACAGGTGTTGTAGTGTTGTGCGCAGGTGGTGGTGGCGGATGCCTATGTATGCTTGAGTTGTTTTATGTTGAGTCTAGAGTTTATCTTTAGCTAGTGGAAGCCTTTCTTCATCCAAGTCCCTAACTATATGGGTTTCTGTATTTCACTGTTAACATGACATGGCCATCGGGCTGCTCACCGTCTGCTGGCAGAGTATACATGGGTTGCATAAGCATTACTACACCACACTCCTTTGTATGTGAACCTCTTATCGAAGGCTTATTTTTATTTTATTACTTGGTCTGCCAGCCTATGGTCTATCATACTACATAGTATGATAGTATGTTAGGTATGTTAGCCTTCAGGCTGCTTACCGTCTGCTGGCGGAGCATACAAGGGTAGCATACACACTACTACACCACACTCCTGCGTATGTGAGCAAGCCATCTCAGGTCTTGTGGTGTCGTTTTGTTTGCTGACATGGTCTGTCAGCCTAGGGTCTATCGTACTACATAGTCTATCAGCCTTCAGGCTGCTCACCGTCTGCTGGCAGAGTAAACATGGGTAGCATAAGCATAACTACACAAAACTCCTGCGTATGTGAGCATGTCATCTCAGGTCTTGTGGTGCTGTCTGCTGTTTCATTCGCATGGCAGCTTCCAGCTAGCTTCAACGGCTAGGCACTGGGTGTAGCCCAAAGCTTTCAGTTGCAATGAAATGCCCGTTATGCCATGTGTGTGTGGGGGGGGTGGGGGGGGGGTGTAAGTGTGTGGGGGCGTGTGAGTGGGTGGGAGTGTGGGTGTGAATGTCTTTTATTTACAATGGAATGCCCGTTAGGCATGCTTTCAGCTGCACTAGCTAGCACCAGGTTTGGCCCAAGGACGGGCGAAAGGAGCTTCCTAAAAGCTGTTATGCATAGCCCCGAACTGAGACAGTGTTGCTGTCCGCAGGTGGTTAGGGGGATGACCCTCCCCCCCCCCCCCCCCCCCCCCCCCCCACACACACACACACACACACACACACACACACACACACACACCCCACCCCACACCCCACACACCCCACACACACCTAATGTTGGTCGGCCCCGGTGCAAGCAAACAGGCTGCCCCCCTCAACCTCACGCCTATTACTAAGGCGTACTAATTATGTATTATGTATTTATTATTTGTTTATTTATTTATTTATTATCTCCATAGGTGCCTAAGTCAGACCCTGAGTGATACGGATGGATTGAGCCTATGCCATCAAGTTCAAAAACAAAGATTTGTTGCTAATAAGTTGCCCAACCACATCAGTTCAACACACAAATACTCGGATTTGGTTTTTCTCAAATGGTGGGGACCAGGTCAAGTGAAACATGCTAATTTGTTACTATGGGGTTCCCTAAGTCGATACGGGTGTTACGTAGGGAGTGATACGGAGCCTATCGCGACCGAAACAAGCCATTTAAAAAGAACACTGGGTACAAATGCTGTGTAACGTCTTTCCCTACCAGTAGTTATTACGGAAGGTCTTGGAAGGCAGTACACAGGCAGTACAGTTGAGTACGGACCCCCAAAACACTGACTATTTACATTTCGTGGGTGTCCTAAGTCTAGGTCAGAGTTGCACATCCTCAATTGAAACATTTTGGGCCTCGTTTTTGCCCTATCTCAAGATATAGCGTGCAGAACAACTTTTTCTTTTTTTTCGAAATTTCAAATTTCAAATTTCAAATATGTTTTGAAAATAAATTCAAAAAACAAACTTTTTTTAATTTGTCTTCAAACATCCACATCTGAACTCAGTTTTTGATTTGGGGTAGATCATTGAAAACACACCCTAATCCTGAGCCTTGGTGTGGTAGGCCACAGGGAGGTGAAATCTTGAGATGTACAGCTATTTCAGTAGATTCAGAGGCCAAGGCTGAAGCGCAGCCTCCGACCTTGTAATAGGGGTTCGATAAGCCTTTCGTCCCGAGGTACCTTTCTTCGGAATAGCTCGCGCGGCCTCGTATCTGACGCGATCTGGATTTGTATCACTAATTATCGCACATCTGATGAACTGCCACCGGCCTGCCGAACAAGGCTGCTCACGACCAGATGTGAACGCGCACGAAAAGTAGCTGCGCGCATAGCTGACACCGTCGCGAACAATATGAGCCTGACAGAATTCGATTCTGAGCAGTTTGGGCCATGTACGGCTCTGTATCACATTATTGTATCGACTTAGGGCGTTTTCGGACTTAGGCACCTATGGAGATATGTATTTATTATTTGTTCATGTCTTTATTTATGATGTATTTATTATTTGTTTATTTATTTTGTATTTATTATGTATTTATTATTTGTTTGTTCATTTATTTATTATGTATTTATTATTTGTTTATTGATTTATTTATGTATGTATGTATGTATGTATCCGCAGGTGGTACGTGGCATATGACTTGGGGCATCAACTTGCTGAGGGCACATGGGCTTCTCCGCCCTCTGAGCTGCTGAAAGGTGATCCATCAATTTGAATGTGAATTTTGAAATTCTAAATGGGCCGCTTTACCCTATGAACTTCTGAAAGGTGATCAATCAATTTGAATTTGAATTTGAATTGTTACATGGGTCGATCCACCCTCTGAGCTGCTGAAAGTTGACCCATTGATTTCAATTTCAATTTGAATTGGTACATGGGCCGCTCCGCCCTCTGAACTGCTGAAAGGTGATCCATCAATTTGAATTTGAATTGTTACATGGGCCGCTCCACCCTCTCAGCTGCTGAAATATGATCCATTAATTTTAATTTTAATTGTTACATGGGCCGCTCCACCCTCTGAGCTGCTGAAATGTGGTCCATCAATTTGAATTTTAATTGTTACATGGGCCGCACCACCCTCTGAGCTGCTGAAATGTGATCCATTAATTTGAATTTGAATTGTTACATGTGCCGCACCACCCTCTGAGCTGCTGAAAGGTGATCTATCAATTTAATTTGAATTGTTACATGGGCCGCACCACCCTCTGAACTGCTGGAAGGTGATATTTCAATCTGGTCTTTCCTGTTTCCCCTGTTATGAACCAGGGTACTTTTTCTTGCCCAATTGGTCAGCGCTTAAAGCGCACAAACGTCAAATTGGTCAGCGCTTTTTAGTGCAAAAAGTGCAAAAACTGCGCGCTGCGCCCACAGGGAGTTGAAAAAACTGCGCGAAACGCGCAGAGGGGCTCAAAAAGGCAGCGCGGCACCGCGCTGCCGCGCGCGCTTGGCAGTACCCTGCTAGGAGCATCACGGTGCTACGTTAAGACTGGTTCATTTCCTTCGATAAAACAAGAGTAACAATAGTTGGCATGAGCAGGTCCAGAGAAACCCTGATCAAAAGACTTGACCACATGAGTAACAATAGTTGGCATGAGCGGGTCCAGAGAAACCCGGCTCACATGAGTAACAATAGTTGGCAGGAGCAGGTCCAGAGAAACCCTGATCAAAAGACTTGACCACATGAGTAACAATAGTTGGCTTGAGCGGGTCCAGAAGAATGTTATGAACCTTGGTGCTTAGCCCAGTGGCTGCCTCAAGGATCTGCCTAGAAGCTGTCAAGCTGCTAGGAAAAGCAGAAAAGAATAGCTTGCTTCACCCTCTTGCCTGCTGAAAGGTGATCCATCAATTTTAATTTAAATTTTCAGTTTCAATTGTTACATGGGCCGCTCCACCCTCTGAACTGCTGAAAGGTGATCTATCAATTGAAATTCGTTACGCCATGCCACGGGGTGTGAGGTTGAGTGAACCTTCCCGTTCGCTAGCACTGGTAGTATTTATTGATGTATGGTACAACATGTGTGCGTAGTAGTTCGCTCGTATCAGTTCGCTAGCACTGGTAGTATTTATTGATGTATGGTACAACATGTGTGCGTATTTATTGATGTATGGTACAATATGTGTGCATATACATACTAACATACGGTATCGTACTTGACAACCTTACAAATTCCCCCCCATTGACTTCTTGCAGATGACGATGATGATGGAAATGACGATGATTACATTTTTTCTGGTGCCCTACTGGACTCCAAATGTGCCCACATTGTACTTGACAAGGGACGTAGACACAATGGACTCATCGTACTTGACAAGCTTAGAAATGCATACCCCCTCATGCAATCCTTGCAGAAGCTGATGATGCTGATGATGACAATGATTACATTTTTCCTGGCGCCCTACTGGACTCCAAATGTGCCCGCAGCTTGACAGGGGACGCAGACGCAAAAGAGACAAAGAACTCATCGTATTTGACAAGCTTAGAAATGCATACCCCCTCATGCACGCCTTGCTGCTACTGATGGTGCTGATGATGATTACATTTTTACCAGTGCTCCACTGGACTCCAAATGTGCCCACATTATATCTGACAGTCTTAGATATGCATTCCCCCTCATGCACTCCATGCGGATGATGATGGTGATGATGATGATTACTTTTCCTGCTGCCCTACTGGACTCGAAATTTGCCCGCAGCTTGAAGGGGTACGAAGACACGATCGACTCATCGTACTTGACAAGCTTAGAAATCCAAACCCCCTCATTCACTTCTTGCAGATGATGATGGTGCTGATGATGATTACATTTTCCTGGTGCTCTACTGGACTCCAAATGTGCCCACATTGTCCTTGACAAGCTTACAAATGCATATCCCCTCATGCAGTCCTTGCGGATGATGATGGTGCTGATGATGATTACATTTGTCCTGGTGCCCTACTGGACTCCAACTGTGCCAGCAGCTTGACAAGCTTAAAAATGCATCTCCCCTCATTTACTTCTTGCAGATGATGATGGTGCTGATGATGATTACATTTGTCCTGGTGCCCTACTGGACTCCAACTGTGCCAGCAGCTTGACAAGCTTAAAAATGCATACCCCCTCATGCACTCCTTGCAGATACAACCGACCCAGAGTTCCTGAAAGTGATGCTGGAGGCTGTATCAGACCGGGTGAACCCCCCCACCATTGATCCTGAGCTTCCGGTAGAAGCCGAGCCTGAGGGGGAGGCTAACCTTAACAATGAATGAAGAGCTTTGTGGAAGTTAGTTGTCTAGCAGGCCCCTGGAGGGGGAGGCCAGCCTGGAAATTGATCAAAGAAGTGTAGTAGTTGGGCTGGGTGAATCCCTGACCCCCTGATTCTGAGCTGCGCCTATTACGGAAGCTGAGCCTGAGGGGGAGGCCGATCTGAACATTGAATGAAGAGCTTTGTGGGAGCTAGTTGTCTAACAGGCCCCTGGAGGGGGAGGCCTACCTCAACAATGAATGAAGAGCTCTGTGGAAGCTAGTTGTCTAACAGGCCCGTGGAGGGGGAGGCCAGCCTGAACAATGAACAACGAAGAGCTTTATGGAAGCTATTTGTCTTACAGGCCCCTGGAGGGAAAGTGTAGTCAACGAATGCTTGAATGAAGTGGTCAGACTTCCTTGCCTTTCAACATGTTTTTCACCCTGATGATATATTGATATTGGTTACATGGAGGCCAATCTTAACAATGGGTGAAGAAGTTTGGGGGAGTTCGTTGTCTTACAGGCCTCTGGAGGGGGAGTGTAGTCAATGCATGCTAATATGCGGTCAGACTTCCTTGCTTTACAACATGTTTTCCACCCTGATGATATTGCTTACATGGAGGCCAATCTTAACAATGGGTGAAGAAGTTTGGGGGAGTTCGTTGTCTTACAGGCCCCTGGAGGGGGAGTGTAGTCAATGCATGCTAATATGCGGTCAGACTTCCTTGCTTTACAACATGTTTTCCACCCTGATGATATTGCTTACATGGAGGCCAATCTTTAAAATGGGTGAAGAAGTTTGGGGGAGTTAGCTGTTTTAGGAGGGGGAGGCAAATCTGGACAGTGAGTAGAGAAGTGTAGTCGTTGGAGGCTGTATCATCCAGGGTGAATTCTGCACCCACTGATTCTATGCTGCGCCAACAGAAGCCCATCCTGAGGGGGAGGCCAGCCTGTACAATGAACGAGAGCTTTGTGGAAGCTAGTTGTCTTATAGGCCCCTGGAGGGGGAGGCCAACCAAAATGCACACAGGACTGATATGCGTGGCATGTACGCCTTATTCAACATGTCCCTGGGGGGTGGATGTGTCCCTGTTTGTGGACCACGACACCTCGACACCCACCCACGCCTTATTCAACATGTCCCTAGGGGGTGGATGTGTCCCTGTTTGTGGACCACGACACCTCGACACCCACCCACGCCTTATTCAACATGTCCCTGGGGGGTGGATGTGTCCCTGTTTGTGGACCACGACACCTCGACACCCACCCACGCCTTATTCAACATGTCCCTGGGAGGTGGATGTGTCCCTGTTTGTGGACCACGACACCTCGACACCCACCCACGCCTTCAATTCAACATGTCCCTGGGGGATGGGTGTTGACGCATGGACCGCAGCATCCCCCCGAGCACCTCCCACATGCTAGCCTCTACCTATGGCAGCAGGCATCCATCCCCTGGTGGCAAAAGATACAAATCCATTTGTCTTTCAGGCCCCTGGAGGGGGCGGTCAATCTAAAAATGATAAAATAAGTGAAGTAGTTGGACAGGGTGAATCCCACTTCTACTGATTTTGAGCTGTGCCTATTACAGAAGCCGAGTCTGAGGAGGCTAATCTGATAAATGAATGAAGAAGTTTGTGGGAGTACGTCGTCTTACTGGCTAGCCTGATAAAGCCCAGCTAATCTGATAAAGCCCAGCTAATCTGATAAAGCCCAGCTAGTCTGATAAAGCCTAGCTAGTCTGATAAAACCCAGCTAATCTGATAAAGCCCAGCTAGTCTGATAAAGCCTAGCTAATCTGATAAATGAATGAAGAAGTTTGTGGGAGTAAGTCGTCTCACTGGCGACTGAAGGGTGAGGAAAATCTTAACTATGAGTAAAGAACTGTGTGGAAGTTTGTTGTCTAACAGGCCCCTTGCGGGGCTGCCAATGTGACAAGCTCTAAGAGCGACAGTGAACAGCGCGTTAGCTGTCACCGGTAGGGTGTTTCGAAAGTAGAGGAGAAAGTCGCTACTTGTAGCCGAATAAAGCTGCATAACACTGGACAACTTTTGCGAAGGATCTTGACCGCTGCTGAAACTCAAGTCATGTGCAATCCAACTATGTGCCAATTGTTTGGGTGCGGAGGTGCCGGGTATTGGTCAAACTCCTTGACAGAGGCACGGAGAGGCGCAAATGGGGACAGACATGGGGGGGACTTCGGAGTTAGGGCCTCAGCCCCGGAGGGAGCTAAAGCGAAAATTGAAACATTCCGTGTAGTAGTTGGACTGGGTGAATCCCCGACCCACTGATTCTGAGCTGTGCCTATTACAGAAGCCAAGTCTGAGGGGGAAGCCAATCTGAACGATGGGTAAAGAAGTTGGTGGGAGTCGAAAAAACATGGCAAGCTCATTCAATTTAAATTATTAATCATGCCATCAACTTACTGGAACAAATTACATAATTTGAATGTATGCCAAAAGCAAAACTGTAAATGGTGAAGTTCGTTTCGGGATATTCCCAGATTTGACTTCTTCTTTTTTGTCTAGTTCAGGAATGAACAAAGTAACAATCCAATTATATCCATGTAACAATCCAATGATATCCTATGCCGTACACCCTTACAATTTTACACCTGGACGAGACTGCAGTACGTGCTAAATGCTAATACCCCTAGACTAGATCACTAGACTGTGCTTACGCAGTGGTGTCCTTAACTTCACGTCCTGAGAGTGGCACATTACTCGGATGTAACAATTTCAATTTCAATTAACTAGACTGTAGTCCGTGCTAACCCCATAACACCCCACCCCAGCCCATACCACTAACTAGTGTTGCCAACATCGATCTGGTCCCAAGATTATAGGGCGATATATTATAGGATATCGTAAGATATGTTGATGTATGGTACGATATGTTGATGTACGATATGATATTGTATGATATATCATACAGTATCGTACGATATATCATGCCATATGTATATCCATGATATCGTACTTGACAGCCCTATGAATAACCGATCCAATACGGCTGATTGGAAAGGCCATTAATATGGGAATATCCAAAGATACGGATCTATCTAATCTATGACCATCTACCCTATTTTTTTGCCGCAAAAAAAAACCAAAGTCATTAACATAGTACCCCCAAAACACAGAAATACGCAATGTAGCACTGTGGTACTGCCCACAGTACCCAAGCCGATGGTACTGCCCACAGTACCCAAGCCGATGGTACTGCCCACAGTACCCAAGCCGATGGTACTGCCCACAGTACACAAGCCGATGGTACTGCCCACAGTACACAAGCCGATGGCGCTGCCCACAGTACCCAAGCCTATGGTACCTCCCACAGTACCCAAGCCGATGGTACCGCCCACAGTACCCAAGCCGATGGTACTGCCCACAGTACCCGAGCCGATGGTACTGCCCACAGTACCCAAGCCTATGGTACTGCCCACAGTACCGAAGCCGATGGTACTGCCCAAAGTACCCAAGCCGATGGTACTGCCCACAGTACCCAAGCCGATGGTACTGCCCACAGTACCCAAGCCGATGGTACTGCCCACAGTACCCAAGCCGATGGTATTGCCCACAGTACTGTTCCAAGCCCATGGTACAGTTGTACTTCTTATTTTTTAATGAAATGATTTTCACCCAAACCATGCAACAATCCAACCCTCTCCTGGGGTGGTGCACACTAACCATAGCTTTTATGTTCACCTACGAGCAGCAGCTTCTAGGCAGATTCCTGAGCCAGCCTATGAGCTAAGCCCCAAGATTTCAACAGTTCTGGAGAGATAATTCTGCTTTCATATGCACAACGTTGCTTTAGGGATTGGATGCCTAGCAAGCCAGGGGAGCTGCCTAGAAGCTGCTGCTGGTTGCCGAAAATAAAAGCTATGGCACAATGTCATCGTGTTGGACCCCTTTGTCCACACAACTACGTGACCACACAAGTACGCAACTAGGCAACTAGGAAAATACTCTACTATGCAACTGATTTACTACACAACTACACAAACACGTGACTTAACACGAACGCAAGTACTTATATAAGCAACTTCACTACCCGAGTAAGTACGCAAGTACACAACTAGGCAACTACTCTTCCGTGCAACTGCTCCACTACACCACTACACCACTACATGACTATGCCACTACACAACTAGGCAACTAGGCAACTGCTCTATTATGCAACTGCTCCACAATGCAAGTACGCAACTACGTGACTACAAACGTACGCAACTACATAGCTACGCAAGTACACAACTAGGCAACTAGGCAACTGCTCTATTATGCAACTGCTCCACTATGCAAGTACGCAACTACGTGACTACAAACGTACGCAACTACATAACTACGCAAGTACACAACTAGGCAACTACTCCACTATGCAACTATGCAACTACATAACTAAACGCGCACACAAGTCTGCAACTAGGCAACTACTATACTATCAAACTGCTCCACTACGCAACTACACAAGTATGTAACTACATAACTATGCAAGTATACACAACTATGCAACTGCTCCACTACGCGACTAAACAACTACGTAAATATGCAAGCACACAACTGTGCAACTGCTCCACAATGCAACTACACTACACAACTAGACGATTGCTCCACTACGCAACTACACGAGTATGTAAGTACAAAACTAGGATAACTGCTCTGCTATGCAACTGCTCCACCATGCAAGTACACAACTACGCAACTGCATACATATGCAAGTACACAAGTACACAAGTACACAAGCACACAAGTACACAACTGGGGAAATGCTCCACTATGCAAATACACAACTACCCAACTGCATAACTATGCAAGTACACAAGTACACAACTGGGAAAATGCTCCACTATGCAAATACACAACTACGCAACTGCATACATATGCAAGTACACAAGTACACAACTGGGAAAATGCTCCACTATGCAAATACACAACTACGCAACTGCATACATATGCAAGTACACAAGTACACAACTGGGAAAATGCTCCACTATGCAAATACACAACTACCCAACTGCAAACATATGCAAGTACACAAGTACACAACTATGCAACTGCATACATATGCAAGTACACAAGTACACAACTGCTCCACTACGCAACTTCACAACTACGTGACTACAAACAACACAACTAAGCAACTGCTCTACTATGCAACTACAAAAGTACGCAAGTACACAAGTAGGCAAGTAGGCAAGTAGGCAACTACTCCACTCCAGAACTGCTCCACTATGCAACTACAAACTAACCATAGATACAATGGCTCCCCCAGGTTCAGGCGCAGGTGGTGTAGGACAAAGGCCTAGGTCAATTGGCGTGGATCCTTACCCACATCCATACCAACACCAACATCCATACCAACACCAACGTACTCCGCAGCTGGGGAAAGTCACCATGGCAGACATGGTAAGTGTCACCCTCCAGGCGGTAGGGACTCCTTCATGCAGCAAACACAACACTGCTAAAACATGTAATGAGAATCATACAATTAAATGATCTATGTAGCACGAACTCAGGGCCTCCGTCGGAAAATTGATTCGCTGGGGCCCAGTTCATCAGTGCTTGTTTTCGCTCTAGACCCTCCTGATATCGAGGTTGGGCAAGTTCCTTAAGCCTATTTGGCTACCCGGAAAACAAAAGTCCGGTATTGCCAGCACATTTCAGGAAGGCCATTGTCCTACCCTGCCTACCCTTGGACTGTAACATAAATTATCACTGTAGCACGAACTCAGGGCCCCCGTCGGTTAAACGATTGTTCGGGGCTCAGTTCATCAGTGCTTGTTCTTTTTAAGCCCTTCATATACTGTTGGGCAAGTCCCTTTAGCCTATTTGGCCTACCCCTGGACTGTAACATACATACATACATACATACATACATACATACGTACATACATACGTACATACGTACATACATACATACATACATACATACATACGTACATACGTACATACGCACATACATACATACATACATACATACATACATACATACATACATACGTGCGTACGTGCATACATACATACATGCATACATACATACATACATACGTACGTACGTACGTACATACATACATACATACATACATACGTACGTACGTGCATACATTCATACATACATACATACATACGTACGTACGTGCATACATACATACATACATACATACATACATACATACATACATACATACATACATACGTACATCATACATACATACATACATACATACATACATACATACGTACATCATACATACATACATACATACATACATACATACATACATACATACATACATACATACATACATACATACATACATACAAACAACACCAGGCCAGTCCCATTTGTTCCCACAGCTGAAGTACCTGTTGAACCTAGCTTGCACCATGGGGCCCATCAGCCTCACGCCTCGCAATAAGGCGTAATATATATTTAAAAAATGGTTGATGGTGGTCGACCCCAGTGCAAGCAAACAGGCTGGCCCCCTGAACCTCACGCCTCGTAATAAGAGGCGTACTATTGATTTATTATCATGTATGATCAATCAGTCACAGGTCTGGAAGTACCTGAGGAACAAGTACTGGTGAAAAATGTGTGTGTGTGTGTGAGCTTGCACCATGCAGTATATAAACACATAAATGAATAAATAAATTGGAAGCCTTAAAAGGCGTGAGGTTGAGGGGGCCAGCTGCCCAGCTCGTTTGCTTGCACTGGGGCCAACTGCAAAATTGTTGGATGCATGAAGCATGGCAAACCATGGGGAACCCAATCACCGCAGGGAGCCCAATCAGGACGGGGAACTCAATCACCACAGGGAACCCAAGCACGAAACTCTAGCTGACGCTGCTTTGCGTGCCAGCACGCAAGGTTTGGGAGCCTTACTGCGCGATTGACGCAATTTTGAAACCCCTCTGGCCGCGGCGCGCAGATTTCTGTTTTCAGCAACGTCAAAAGCTCAACCAAAAGGAGGCAGTTGCGTCAGAAGCGCAAACCAAAATGACACATTGTAGTACCCTGAACCCAATCACCATGGGGGACCCAATCACGAAACTCTAGCTGATGCTGCTTTGCGAGGCTTGGACATTTTTTCCAGCGCAACCTGTACATTGGGGCGTACTTCAGGTACCTCATTTTTGATGGCTGCCTGGCGCTCCAACTCCTTGCTCCAAAATTCAGTGTACTGTGTTTTGAGGTGGTAGGTGGTTGGTTAGTTGAGAGGTGGTTGGTTGCTTGGTTGTTGGTTGCTCCAAAAATCAGTGTAATTTGTTTTGAGGTGGGAGGTGGTTGGTTGGTTGTTGGTTGCTTTACAAGTCAGTGTACTGTGTTTTGAGGTGGGAGGTGGTTGGTTGGTTGGTTGTTGGTTGCTCCAGAATTCAGTGTACTGTGTTTTGAGGTGGGAGGTGGTTGGTTGGTTGAGAGGTGGTTGGTTGGTTGTTGGTTGCTCCAAAAGTCAGTGTACTGTGTTTTGAGGTGGGAGGTGGTTGGTTGGTTGGTTGGTTGTTGGTTGCTCCAAAATTCAGTGTACTGTGTTTTGAACGGAGGTGGTGGTTGGTTGGTGGTTGGTAGTGGGTGAAGGGAGGTGGTTGGTTGGTTGGTTGGTTGGTTGTTGGTTGGTGGTTGCTTCAGAAGTCAGTGCACTGTATTTTGAACGGAGTTGGTGGTTGGTTGGTGGTTGATAGTGGTTGAAAGAAGGTGGTTGGTTGATTGTTAGTTGCCCCAGAAGTCAGTGTACTGTGTTTTGAACGGAGTTGGTGGTTGGTTGGTGGTTGGTGGTGGGTGAAGGGAGGTGGTTGGTTGGTTGTTGGTTGCTCCAAAAGTCAGTGTACTGTGTTTTGAACGGATGTGGTGGTTGGTTGGTGGTTGGTAGTGGTTGAAAGAAGGTGGTTGGTTGGTTGTTGGTTGCTCCAGAAGTCAGTGTGCTTTGTTTTGAACGGAGTTGGTGGTTGGTGGTGGGTGAAGGGAGGTGGTCGGTTGGTTGTTGGTTGTCAAAGAAGTCAGTGTAGTGTGCTATTAATGAAGGTGGTTGTTGGTTGGTGGGTGAAGGGAGTTGGTTAGTATTGGGTGAAGGGAGTCGGTTGGTTGGTTGTTGGTTGTCCAAGAAGTCAGTGTAGTGTGCTATTAATGAAGATGGTTGTTGGTCGGTGGGTGAAGGGAGGTGGTTGGTTGGTTGGTTGGGTTGCATTTTGAATTGAAGGGGTGCAGGAGTAGTGGTTGTTGGTTGTTGGTTTGTGGGTGGGGGATGTTAGGTGTTGGGTATTGGTTGTTGGTTGTTGGGTGGTGGCTGGTAAGTGTTGGGTGTTGGATGGTGGATGTTGAGTGTTGGGCGTTAGGTGTTGGGTGTTGGGTGTTAGGTGTTGGGCGTTGGGTGTTGGATGTTGGGTGTTGGATGTTAGGTGTTGAGTGTTGGGCGTTGGGTGTTGGGTGTTAGGTGTTGGGTGTTGGATGTTGGGTGTTGGATGTTGGATGTTGAGTGTTGGGCGTTAGGTGTTGAGTGTTGGGCGTTGCGTGTTGGGTGTTAGGTGTTAGGTGTTGGGTGTTGGGTGTTGGATGTTGGGTGGTGGATGTTAGGTGTTGGGTGTTGGGTGCTGGGTGTTAGACATTGGGTTTTTGATGTTGGTTGTTGGGTGTTAGGTGTTCTGTGTTGTGTGTTGTGTGTTAGGTGTTAGGTGCTAGGTGTTGGGTATTAGATGTTGTGTGTTATGTGTTAGGTGTTGGGTATTGGATGTTGTGTGTTGTGTGCTGTGTGTTGTGTTCAGCTCAACCAGCTCAACCAACTCACCAGCTCCTTGTTGCACTGATGCTGATGCTGCAGGTCATTCATTCGAACCCCCCCCTCACTCCCCCGCCCCACCCCAGCCCCTCAGTCAGCTCAACCAACTCAACCAACTCACCAGCCCCTTCTTGCACTGATGCTGATGCTGCATCTCTCTCATTCGGACCCCCCCTTCACTCCCCCACCCCACCCCACCCCCTCACTCAGCTCAACCAACTCAACCAACTCACCAGCTCCTTGTTGCACTGATGCTGATGCTGCATCTCTCTCATTCGGACCCCCCCCTCACTCCCCTGCCCCACCCTACCCCCTCAGTCAGCTCAACCAACTCAACCAACTCAACAGCTCCTTGTTGCACTGATGCTGATGCTGCAGGTCTCTCATTTGGACCCCCCCCCCCCTCACTCCCCCACCTCACCCCACCCCACCCCCTCAGTCAGCTCAACCAACTCAACCAACTCAACAGCTCCTTCTTGCACAGATGCTGATGCTGCAGGTCTCTCATTCGGACCCCCCCCTCACTCCCCCACCCCACCCCACCCCCTCAGTCAGCTCAACCAACTCAACCAACTCAACAGCTCCTTCTTGCACAGATGCTGATGCTGCAGGTCTCTCATTCGGACCCCCCTCTCACTCCCCCACCCCACCCCCTCAGTCAGCTCAACCAACTCAACCAACTCACCAGCTCCTTCTTGCACTGATGCTGATGCTGCATCTCTCTCATTCGTGACCCCCCCCTTCACTCCCCCACCCCACCCCACCCCCTCACTCAGCTCAACCAACTCAACCAACTCACCAGCTCCTTGTTGCACGGATGCTGATGCTGCAGGTCTTTCATTTGGACCCCCCCCTCACTCCCCCCGCCCCCCCCCCCCCCCCCCCCCCCTCAGTCAGCTCAACCAACTCAACCAACTCACCAGCTCCTTCTTGCACTGATGCTGATGCTGCAGGTCTCTAATTCGGACCTTCCCCTCACTCAACTCCACCTCCCCCCCCTTTCCACCCAACGCACCCCCCCCCCCCCCCCCCCCTAAACCCTAACACCCCACCCCCGCCTAACCAACTCCCCTCCACACCCCCACCCCCCCTTCGAACTCCCAAAACTCCATCCCCCACACCCTTCCACCCTAAACCTTAACCCCCCGCCCCCGCTTAACCAACCCAAACCAACTCACCAGCTCCTTGTTGCACTCATGCTGATGCTGCAGGTCTCTCATTCCCCCCCCCCCCTCCCAACACCCCCCCAGCCACTCAACCAACTCAAACAACTCACCAGCTCCTTGTTGCACTCATGCTGATGCGGCGGGTCTCTCATTCCCCCCCCCTCCCACCCCCCCAGCCACTCACCAACTCAACCAACTCACCAGCTCCTTGTTGCATTCATGCTGATGTAGCAGGTCCCTCATTCCCCCCCCCCCCCCCCCCCCCCCAGCCAGCTCAACCAACTCAGCAGCTCCTTATTGCATTCATGCTGATGTTGCAGGTCTCAACCAACTCAACCAACTCGCCAGCTCCTTGTTGCACTGATGCTGATGTAGCAGGTCCCTCCCTTGAGCCCCATCCCACCCAACCCCAGCCACCTCAACCAACTCACCAGCTCCTTGGTGCACGGATGCTGATGTAGCAGGTCCCTCACTTGAGCCCCATCCCACCCAACCCCAGCCACCTCAACCAACTCACCAGCTCCTTGATGCACGGATGCTGATGTAGCAGGTCCCTCATTCCCCCCCCCCCCCACACCCCACCCACCCAACCCCAGCCACCTCAACCAACTCACCAGCTCCTTATTGCATTCATGCTGATGTAGCAGGTCTCAACCACCTCGATCAACTCACCAGCTCCTTGTTGCACTGATGCTGATGTAGCAGGTCCCTCACTTGAGCCCCACCCCACCCAACCCCAGCCACCTCAACCAACTCACCAGCTCCTTGTTGCATTCATGCTGATTCTGCAGGTCTCTCATCCCCCCCCCTCCCAACCCACCCAACCAACTCCAACCAACTCACCAGTTCCTTGTTGCACTCATGCTGATGTAGCTGGTCCCTCACTTGCCCCCCCCCCCCCCACACACACACCCAACCAATTCCAACCAACTCTCCAGTTTCTTGTTGCATTCATGCTGATGTAGCAGGTCCCTCACTCCCCCCCCCCCCCAACCAACCCACCCAACCAACTCCAACCAACTCACCAGCTCCTTGTTGCATTCATGCTGATGTAGCAGGTCCCTCATCCCCCCCCCCCCTCTCCCCTCCCCCCCCCAACCCCAGCCACCTCAACCAACTCAGCTGCTCTTTATTGCATTCATGCTGATGTTGCAGGTCTCAACCAACTCAACCAACTCACCAGCTCCTTGTTGCACTGATGCTGATGTAGCAGGTTCCCTCACTTGAGCCCCATCCCACCCAACCCCAGCCACCTCAACCAACTCACCAGCTCCTTGGTGCACGGATGCTGATGTAGCAGGTCCCTCATTCCCCCCCCCCCCCCCCACCCCCCCACCCCACCCACCCCAGCCACCTCACACAACTCACCACTCCTTATTGCATTCATGCTGATGTAGCAGGTCTCCAACCACCTCAACCAACTCACCAGCTCCTTGTTGCCACTGATGCTGATGTAGCAGGTCCCTCACTTGAGCCCCACCCCACCCAACCCCAGCCACCTCAACCAACTCACCAGCTCCTTGTTGCAGCCATGCTGATTTCTGCAAGGTCTCTCATCCCCCCCCCTCCCAACCCACCCAACCACTCCAACCAACTCAACCAGTTCCTTGTTGCACTCATGCTGATGTAGCTGGTCCCTCACTTGCACTGCCCCCCCCCCCCCCCCCCCCCACCCAACCAATTCCAACCAACTCTCCAGTTTCTTGTTGCATTCATGCTGATGTAGCAGGTCCCTCACTTCCCCCCCCCCCCCACCACCAACCCACCCAACCAACTCCAACCAACTCACCAGCTCCTTGTTGCATTCATGCTGATGTAGCAGGTCCCTTACTTGAGCCTCCTTCTGCCTCTTTATGTTGTTCTCTCGCAGCAGGTTCTGTTGAACCAATAGGGCCATCTCCTTCTTCTTCTGTATTTTATCCTGTGTGTGTATTTATGTGCGTGCGTTTGTGTTTGTGTGTGTGTGTGTGAATGCAAACGTGACTTGGTGTGAATGTGAGTGTGGATGCGTCTGTGTGTAGTGCACTTCTGTCAGTTTAGGTTGTTCTCTCGCAGCTGGTTCTGTTGGACCAGTAGGGCCATCTTCTTCTTCTGTATTTTGTCCTGAGTGTGTGCGTCTGTGTTTGTGTGCATGATTGTGTGTGTTTGAATGTAACCAAACCAAACCATACAAAACCAAACCAAACCAAATGTAACCAAACAAAACAAAACCAAATGTAACCAAACAAAACAAAACGAAACCAAAAGTAACCAAACAAAACCAAACCAAATGTAACCAAACAAAACCAAACCAAATGTACCCAAACAAAACAAAACCAAATGTAACCAAACAAAACAAAACAAAACCAAATGTAACCAAACAAAACAAAACCAAATGTAACCAAACAAAACAAACCAAACCAAATGTAACCAAACAAAACAAAACCAAATGTAACCAAACAAAACAAAACAAAACCAAATGTAACCAAACAAAACCAAACCAAATGTAACCAAACAAAACAAAACCAAACCAAATGTAACCAAACAAAACCAAACCAAATGTAACCAAACAAAACAAACCATGTTAACCAAACAAAACAAACCAATGTAACCAAACCAAACAAAGACCCCACAAAGTAACCAACCAAACAAAACCAAATTTAACCAAACAACAAAACCAATGGTAACCAAACAAACTAAACCAAATGTAACAACCAAACACACACCAAATTAAACCAACAAAACAAACCAAATGTAACCAAACAAAACAAAACCAAATGTAACCAAACAAAACAAAAACCAAATGTAACCAAACAAAACAAAACCAAATGTAACCAAACAAAACAAAACCAAATGTAACCAAACAAAACAAAACCAAATGTAACCAAACAAAACAAAACCAAAGTAACCAAACAAAACAAAACCAAATGTAACCAAACAAAACAAAACCAAATGTAACCAAACAAAACAAAACCAAATGTAACCAAACAAAACAAAACCAAAATGTAACCAAACAAAACAAAACCAAATGTAACCAAACAAAACAAAACCAAATGTAACCAAACAAAACAAAACCAAATGTAACCAAACAAAACAAAACCAAATGTAACCAAACCAAACAAAACCAAATGTAACCAAACAAAACAAAACCAAATGTAACCAAACAAAACAAAACCAAATGTAACCAAACAAAACAAAACCAAATGTAACCAAACAAAACAAAACCAAATGTAACCAAACAAACCAATAACCAAACCAAACAAAACCAAATGTAACCAACAAAACAAAACCAAATGTAACCAAACAAAACAAAACCAAATGTAACCAAACAAAACAAAACCAAAGTAACCAACAAACAAACCAAATGTAACCAAACATCAACCAATACAAAAACAAAACCAAATGTAACCAAACAAAACAAAACCAAAATGTAACCACAAAACAAAACCAATGTACCAACAAACAAAAGCAAAATGTAACCAAACAAAACAAAACCAAATGTAACCAAACAAAACAAAACCAAATGTAACCAAACAAAACAAAACCAAATGTAACCAAACAAAACAAAACCAAATGTAACCAAACAAAACAAAACCAAATGTAACCAAACCAAACAAAACAAAACCTAACCAAAACAAACGAAATTTAAAAATTTAAAAAGCAAGCCAAATATAACCAACCAAACCAAACCCAATACAAGGCAGATAACAGAAAGCTTGCTCTCGCTGCTTCTCATACCAAAACAAACCAAAACCAAGCCAAGCCATACCAGGTTTGCAGCTTGCTCCTGCTGCTTATCATACCAAAACAAAACAAACCAAAACTAAGCCAAGTCCAAGCCAACCATACCAGGTTTGCAGCTTGCTATTGCTGCTTGTCATACCTAACCAAAACAAACCATAACAAAAATAAACCAAGCCAAGCCAAACCAAACCATACCAGGTTTGCAGCTTGCTCTTGCTGCTTCTCATACCAAAACAAAACAAACCAAAACTAAGCTAAGCCAAGCCAAACCAAACCATACCAGGTTTGCAGCTTGCTCTTGCTGCTTCTCATACCAAAACTAAACAAAACAAACCAAAACTAAGCTAAGCCAAGCCAAACCATACCAAGTCTGCAGCTTGCTCTTGCTGCTTCTCATACCAAAACAAACCAAACCAAACCCAAACTAAGCTAAGCTAAGCCAAGCCAAGCCAAACCGTACCATGTCTGCAGCTTGCTCTTGCTGCTTCTCAAACCAAACCAAAACAAAACAAAACAAAACAAAACTAAGCTAAGCCAAGCCAAACAATACCAAGTCTGCAGCTTGCTCTTGCTGCTTCTCATACCAAACCAAACCAAACCAAAACTAAGCTAAGCCAAGCTAAACCATACCAAGTCTGCAGCTCCGTCTTGCTGCTTCTCATACCACACCAAAACAAACAAAACAAAACTAAGCCAAGCCAAACCATACCAGATATGCAGCTCGTTCTTGCTGCTTCTCAAAACGCTGCTGGTTATCAATGATCAGGGATTGTGTTCGCTGCTTCACTTGCATGTCTCTTGATTTACACACTTGCTGGATGTTGGCTGAGATATGGGTGAACTTGCGCTCGTAGAAGTCCTGCAGGCGGTACAGATTTGTTTTCTTGTTACCAAGGTAGTTTGAGTGAGGTACAGTACTCAGAACGTTGGGTTTCGCCCAAAACTACAAACTTGCTGGATGTTGGCTGAGATATGTGTGAACTTGCGCTCGTAGAAGTCCTGCAGGCGGTACAGATTTGTTTTCTTGTTACCAAGGTAGTTTGAGTGAGGTACAGTTCTCAGAAAATTGATTTCCCCCCTAACTACAAACTTGCTGGATGTTGGCTGAGATATGGGTGAACTTGCGCTCGTAGAAGTCCTGCAGGCGGTACAGATTTGTTTTCTTGTTACCAAGGTAGTTTTAGTGAGGTACAGTACTCAGAACGTTGAGTTTCGCCCAAAACTACAAACTTGTTGGTTATCAATGACTAGAGATTGTGTGCACTGCTAAAGTAGCGTCCCCCTTGATTTACACACTTGTTGAATGTTGGCTGAGATATGGGTGTACTTGCACTCGTATGGCGGTTGACAGCGACCGCGAACACTAAGAAACCAAATATGTACTGCCAGCAGGACTTCTACGTGTGCAAGTACACCCACATCTGTACTGACTTCTATGAGTGCAAGTACACTCATATAACAGCCAACATCTAGCAAGTTTGGAGTTTTGGGCTAAACCCAACATTCGAAGTACTGTACTGTACCTGTAATAACTGCCCACCTGTGACTTCTCCGCCTTCTCGTGCCCACGCCTCATGGCATGCGCACCATGATTACGCTGCTGTAGACTGTGAATAGCCTGAAGGCTGACAGACCATGTAATAAAACCAAACCAAACCAAACCAGACCAGACTAAACACCACCACCCACCTGTGCCTTCTCCGCCCTCTCAACAACATGCGTTACAAACACCACCACCCACCTATGCCTTCTCCGCCCTCTCAACAACATGCGTTACAAGCACTAGCACCCACCTGTGCCTTCTCCGCCCTCTCATGCCCACGCCTCACAACCTGGGCACTGCGCAGGTTTCGGCTATGCACCAAGTTGGTTGAGGTCCTCAACTGAATTTCCCGCCTCTGCAGTTCACAAGGAAATTGATACTGTATGTGTGTGTGATGGTGGTGGATGTGGTGTTTTGTGTGTGTGTGATGGTGGTGGTTGTGCTGTTCCAGCTGTGCACCAAGTTGGTTGAGGTCCTCAACTGAATTTCCCGCCTCTGCAGTTCACAAAGAAGTTGATAGTGTGTGTGTGTTGTGTGTGTGTGTGTGTGTGTGTGATGGTGTGTGTGTGTGTGATGGTGTGATGGTGTGTGTGTGTGTGTGTGATGGTGTGTGTGTGTGTGTGTGTGAGTGTGTGTGATGGTGTGTGATGGTGTGTGTGTGGTGTGGTTGTGGTGTGTGTGTGTGTGTGTTTTTGTGTGTGTTTTGTGTGTGTGTGTGTGTGTGTGTGCGTGTGATGGTGTGTGTGATGGTGTGTGTGTGTGTGTGTGTGTGTGTGTGGTGATGGTGTGTGTGTGTGATGGTGGTGGGGGTGGTGGGGTGCTTGATGGTGGAATCACGATACTCCCCCCCCCACACACCCCCCACACACACCACCCCATACACACCGCCATACCCACCCCCCACCCCCATACCCACCGCCCACCACCTCCATACCCACCCACCCACCCCCCTGACCCCCTCCTCCGCCCGATATATAGGCACTCTTTTGTATCCGCGCCCTCGTCTTGTCCATCTTAGCCATCCTCTTCCTCCCTCTCCAACTCTCACTCACACCCACCCACCCACCCACCCCTCCGCGCACACACACACACACACACACACACACCCCTCCCAACCCACACGCACACCACCCCTCACACACAGGTCCCAACCTACCTCAGTCGAGGTGGATCGCTTCCCTTGATGGACGACATAGGCACTCTTTTGTATCCGCGCCCTCGTCTTGTCCATATTAGCCACCTTCTCCTTCGCAGCAGACTGGAGCTTGAGCTGGACGTTTTTACAGGATTCAGGGTTCAGATTTGGGGTTATGGGTTCAGAGTTCAGGGTTCAGGGTTCAGGAAACTATGTTTTCTCATCTTCTCCTTCGCAGCAGACTGGAGCTTGAGCTGGATGTTTTTACAGGATTCAGGGGTCAGATTTGGGGTTATGGGTTATGGGTTCAGAGTTCAGGGTTCAGGGTTCAGGAAACTATGATTTTCTCATCTTCTCCTTCATAGCAGACTGGAGCTTGAGCTGGATGTTTTTACAGGATTCAGGGGTCAGGGTGCAGATTTGGGGTTTCGCCGTGCAGGGTGCAGGGTTCAGGGTCCAGATTTGGGGTTATGGGTTCAGGGTTCAGAGTTCAGGGTTCAGGGTTCAGGAAACTATGATTTTCTCATCTTCTCCTTCATAGCAGACTGGAGCTTTTGAGCTGGATGTTTTTACAGGATTCAGGGTTCAGGTTTCAAATTTGGGTTTTGCGGTTCAGGGTGCAGGGTTCAGGGTTCAGATTTAGGGTTATAGGTACAGGAAACTATGTTTTTCTATCGTCTCCTTCGCGGCAGACAGGAGCTTGACCTGGATTTTTTACAGGGTTCAGGGTTCAGGGTTCAGATTTGGGGTTTATGGGTTCAGGGTTCAGAGTTCAAGAAACTATGTTTTCTTTCCATCTCCCACTTCACAGCAGACTGGAGCTTGAGCTGGATGTTTTTACAGGATTCAGGATGAAGGGTTCAGATTTGGGGGTTATGGGTTCAGGGTTCAGGGTTCAGGGTTCTGGAAACTATGTTTTTCCATCTTCTCCTTGGCAGCAGACTGGAGCTTGAGCTAGATGTTGTTACAGGATTCAGGGTTCAGGACTCAGATTTGGGGTTCAGGGTTCAGGGTTAGGGTTAGGGGGTCAGGGTTCTGGATCCTATGTTTTTTTTGGGGAGCCCTCCCTTCTGAGCCCCCATGGTCACCGCGTTGCCCGTCTGTCCGACTACAAGAAACAAGTAACCCTGGCACTAACTGTCTAGTTGTTTAACCTGGCTTCCGTCTGCTGCACTCGATTCCGTTGCCACCTGTTTCTCCGATAGCCAACACCCTCTGCCAATTTTCCGTGTCGCTTGCGTCGTGCCTAGGACTTGTTTGCTATCCTGTCCCTCACTACAATATAGAAGCTGGGCTGGAAACACAGGATTCAGGGTTAAGGGTTCAGAATTTGAGTTTCGAGGTTCAAGGTTCTGAGGCCAGGGAGCAATACAAGCACTGGAAGTGGTAGAGGCTACACAAGCAATACAACAGGCACAACAACAGCAATGAGTCACTCACCCTCTCCTGAACCACCTTCTCCACCTCCACTTGTTTCTCTTGACTGATAGTATAAAGCAATGCAAGCAGTACAAGCAGTACAACAGGCACAACAAAAGCAATGAGTCACTCGCCCTCTCCTGAACCACCTTCTCCACCTCCACTTGTATTCATTGACCCTCTCAAGCAATACAAGCGGTACACGCAATACAAGCGGTACAACAAGCACAGCAACAGCAATGATTTACTCACCCTCTCCTGAACCACCTTCTCCACCTCCACTTGTATTCATTGACCTTCTCAAGCAATACAAGCGATACAAGCAATACAAGCGGTACAAGCTGTACAACAGGCACAACAACAGCTATGAGTCACTCACCCTCTCCTGAACCACCTTCTCCACCTCCATTCTTTTCTCTTGACTGTGATTATAAAGCAATGCAAGCGGTACAAGCTGTACAAGCCGTACAAGCTGTACAACAGGCACAACAACACCTATGAGTCACTCACCCTCTCCTGAACGACCTTCTCCAGCTCCACTTTTTTCTCTTGACTGCGAGAATAAAGCAGCTGGGTCTTATGAGCCTCCTTCATGGTCACGTGCTCCTCCCGTTTCAGAATAGTGTGATCATACAGGGCTTGTGCAGTTGCCTGTTTTGGCAACAGGGGCAGTATGTGTGTGTGTGTATGTGTGTGTGTATGTATGTATGTGTGTGTGTACATGTGTGTGTGTGTGTGTGTGCAGTTGTTTTTTCTCTTGACTGCGAGAATAAAGCAGCTGAGTCTTATGAGCTTCTTTCATGGTTACGTGCTCCTCCTGTTTCAGAATAGTCTGAACATACAGGGCTTGTGCAGTTGCCTGTTTTGGCAGCAGGGGGAGTATATGTGTTTATGTGTATGTGTGTGTGTGTGTGTGCAGTTGTTCTTTTCTCTTGACTGCGAGAATAAAGCAGCCGCATCTTATGAGCTTCTTTCATGCTGAAGTGCTCCTCACATTTCAGAATAGTGTGATCATACAGGGATTGTGCAGTTGCCTGTTTTGGCAACAGGGGGAATGTGTGTGTGTGTGTGTGTGTGTGTGTGTGTGTGTGCAGTTGTATTTTTCTCTTGACTGCGAGAATAAAGCAGCTGGGTCTTATGAGCTTCTTTCATGCTTAAGTGCTCCTCCCGTTTCAGAATAATGTGATCATACAGGGATTGTGCAGTTGCCTGTTTTGGCAACAGGGAGAGTATGTGTGTATTATGTGTGTGTGTGTATGTGTGTGTGTGTGAGTGTATGTGTGTGTGTATGTGTGTGTGTGTGTGTGTGGTGTGTGGTGTGTGGTGTGTGTGTGCGCGTGTGTGGTGTGTGTGTGTTGTGTATGTGGTGTGTGTGTGTATGTGTGTGTGTGTGTGTGTGTTGTGTTGGTGTGGTGTGTTGTGTGTGTGTGTGTGTGTGTGATGTGGTGTAGTGTGCTGTGTGTGTGGGTGTGTGTTGGCTGTGTTGTGTATGTGTTGTGTGTGCTAGGTGTGTGTCTTGTGTGTGTCGTGTGTGTGTGTTTGTGTGTGTGTGTGTGTGTGTATGTGTGTGTGTGTGTTGTGTGTGTGTGTGTGTGTGTGTGTGTGTGTGTATGTGTGTACGTGTGTGTGTGTATGCAGTTGTTTTTTCTCTTGACTGCGAGAATAAAGCAGCTGAGTCTTATGAGCTTCTTTCATGGTTACGTGCTCTTCCTGTTTCAGAATAGTCTGAACATACAGGGCTTGTGCAGTGGCCTGTTTAGGCAACATGGGGAGTGTGCGTGTGTGTTTGTGTGTGTGCAGTTGCCTGTTTTGGCAACATGGTGTGTTTGTGTGCAGTTGCCTGTTATGGCAACAGGGGGCGTCGGTGAAACGATTGTTAGAAACCTGCTAGAAAAATTATCTTTGAGAATTTAAAAATTAAACCTGAATTGGTTGATCAAGATTCAGGGCTTGTGCAGTTGCCTGTTTTGGCAACAGAGGGCGTCGGTAAAACAATTGTAAGAACTGGTTAGAAAAACGATTTTTGAGACATTGAAAATTGAACCTGAATTCGGGAGGAGAAATAAAATCAATCCCCCCACCAGGAGTATACAAAAAAAGGGGGACACCTATCCCTAAAAAACCTAAGGGGAGCTGACCCCCCCCCCCACACACACACACATTTAAATCGAAATAGCCCCATTTTGAAAAACTTAGATATGGATTGTGGGGGTTTAAAGTATGGCGCACATGATGGCATCCTCGGAATTTACACACAGGGATTGTCTGATAGTCAAAAATCAGTTTTTAAACCCCATTCACCCACCCACCCATCCAAGGGGTAGATACTTATTGCATTAGGTCTTAAGTGGTGCCAATGGACTGCCCTTGCCAAGGGTAGTACTCTACTCATGGGTGGTCTCAGAATGTCATTTGGAGGTCTGAGTAAAAAGGTGAAAAAAAAACTGAGGAGGGCTGACCCCATTCACGCACCCACCCAAGGGGTAGATACTTATAGCATTCACCTACCCAAGGGGTAGATACTTATTGCACAAGGTCCAAAGTGGTGCCAATGGACTGCCGTTACCAAGGCCAACTCAAGGGTGGTCTCAGAATGTCATTTGGAGGTCTGAGTTAAAGGTTAGAAAAATATAGAAGGAGGGCGGACCCCCCCCCCCCCCCCCCCCCCCCCTAAATGAGGTGCTCAGAATGACCTGAAAAATGTCTCATAATATCGCAATGATACATGCGATTACAGCCCCATTATCAGAAAACATCGATCAGGAGAAGTAAAATTTTGGAGGCCTTGACACCTCCGGGGGCCAGGGCCCCCCGCCCGCCGCAACAGGGGAATACCCCCACGCCTAAAAAACCTGGGGAGGGCTGAACCCCCCCCCCCCCCCCCCCCCCCCCCCCCCTAAATAGAAATACCAAGTTTTACAAATGCCAACACACAAAAAACCAACACACTCAAGACAATGTCTCCCCTCAGAAGCTTCACTTGCCCCCCCCCCCTCCCCTCCCCCCTGTTTTCCTGTTCTTGTCACCCCCCCCCCCCCCCCCCCCCCCTTGTTTCCTGTTCTTCCACACACCACCCACCCCTTCCAATTTTGCCTTCCCTCCCATTTCCATGCCCCTCCCTGGAAGACCTGTATGCATGTGTACAGTCCAGGGGTAGGCTACAGGGACTTGCCCAACCCTGACAGGAATGGCTAAAAAGATACCTACCAAAATTGAGCCCTCTTCAGGGCTTCTTGCTCTTGTTCTCGCCTCAGAAGCTTCTTTTCTTTCACTCTTGCTTAGCTGTCAGCCGTTTATCCTTTCTCAGGGCAAGAAGCCAGTGCTGAACTGCTCCTCCTCTCGTCTCAATAGTCGCGACTGTTCACTCTCGTGCTGGGTGTCTGCGTCCAGCCATCTGCATGGTATGATGGCCTTTCCATAGTGTTTGTGTTTACTGTGATGTGCATTATGGTTATGCTGGGTGTCCTGTATGTACATGTATGTTGGTTGTATTAATACAGTCCAGGGTAGGCTAAATAGGGTAAGGGACTTGCTCCGTTCTGGGTGTCTGCTACATCTATCTGTCTGGTTGTGATTATCTTGTAATTTGTTCTTGTGCCATGCGATGTGCATGTATGGTTATGCTGGGTATCTGCATGTGAATGTATGTGCATGTCTGTGTGTATGCTACAGTCCAGAGGTAGCTAAATAGGGTAAATGGACTAGCTCCGTGCTGGGTGTCTGCTCCGGCCATCTATATGGGTGTGATGGCCCTATAATGTGTTTTTGTTTAATGTGTTGTGCATGTATGGTTATGCTGGGTGTCTGTATGTGCATGTTTGTGTGTAGGCTACAGTCCAGGGGTAGCTCAATATAGTAAATGGACTGGCTCCGTACTGGGTGTCTGCTACGTCTATCTATAAGGGTATGATTGTCTTGTAATTTGTTCTTGTTCCATGTGATGAGCATGTATGGTTACGGCAATATATCTTGTAAAAGCGTCTTGGTCTGTCTGTGTGGCGGTTGGTACTCTCTCTCTCTCTACTATCTCGTCTCTCTTATTCTATCTATCTCTATTCACACACACACACACACAAGCAGCCGCATTACCCTCTCCCACTATTCTCACTGCATGCCCTATATAGACAAACCAACATGTCACTCAACATTACCAGAAAGAGAGAAGAAACAAACAAATAGACAAAAGCACCTAAGCACCAAGAAAGAGAAAGGAAGGAAGGAACTGAAGAATTGTAGGGATGGCGGGAGGAAGGGAGTGGAGGAACGAAGTGCGTTATTTATGGTGTAAGTGAGGGAGGGAGGGAGGGCGTGAGGTTCTGGACGGGAGGGATATGGATGGGAGAGGGGTTTTCCGTGTCCTTTTCCGTTTCTTTTTGTTCCTTTTCTTGCTTTGTCTTTTTAACCAATTTCTTTTTCTCTTTCTTCCTGTCTTTCTCCCTTCCTTTCATTCCTTGCTTCCCCCCTTTTCTTCTTTCTTTTCTTTCTTTCTTTCTTCTTTCTTTCTTTCTTTCTTTCTTTCTTTCTTTACCTTCTCTCCCTTGCTTTCTTGTCTTTTTTTTCTTTTCTTTTCCCCCCTCTTTTCTTTCTTTTCTTCTGTTCTTTTTTTCTTTCACTTTATTTTCTTTCTTATCCCCCCTCTCTCAGTGTTTCTTGTTTTTTTTTTAGACGACAACGGGGTTACTCTGTGGTTCCGGCCCCCAGCGGGGGGGGGGTCCGCGCCATCAAACATTAGCAGAATCATACCAAACCCTCAACAGTGCTGAGATTACATCTCCATTTTTCGCTTCCCCTCCTTTGGTCTCCTTACTCCTCTACATTTCCTTTTTCCTTTCCTCCTCCTGACACTGGTGTCAGAGAGTTAACTGTGCTCTGAGGCAGCCTTGCTGACCTCCTCATGTTGGCCTGCAGGTTGTGTGTGGGTGTTTGCATGTGTTTGTATGTGTGTATACGCATGTGTGTGTTTGTATGTGTGTGTGTTTGCATGTGTTTGTATGTGTGTGTACGCATGTGGGTGTTTGCATGTGTTTGAATTTGTGCGTATGTGTGTTTATGTGTTTGTATGTGTGTGTTTGCATGCGTTTGTTTGTATGTGTGTGTACGCATGCGTTTGTATGCACATGTGTGTGTGAGTGCTCACCGTGTATTGTTCTGCCTATTCAGACAGGTGTGTGTATTTGTGTGTGCAGAGGGAGTCTTATACGTGTGTTTGCATGTGTATGTATGCATGCATGTGTTTGTATGTGTGTGTGTGCTTGCATGTGTTTGTATGCATGCATGTGTTTGTATGTGTGTGTGTGCTTGCATGTGTATGTATGCATGCATGTGTTTGTATGTGTGTGTGTGCTTGCATGTGTATGTATGCATGCATGTGTTTGTATGTGTGTGTGTGCTTGCATGTGTTGAGCATGCATGTTTTGTAAGTGTGTGTGTGCTTGGCATGGTGTTTGATGTGGGTGTTGCATGCGTTTTTGTATGTGTGTGTTGTGCTTGCTGTGTTTGAAATTGTGTGTAGTGTGTTTATTGTGTTTTGTATGTGTGTTTGCATGCGTTTGTATGTGTGGTGGGTGTGCTTGCATGTGTTGAAGTGTGTGTGTAGGTGTGTTTATTGTTTGTATGTGGGTGTTTGCATGCGTTTTTATGTGTGTGTGTGTGCTTGCATGTGTTTGAATGTGTGTGTAGGTGTGTTTATGTGTTTGTATGTGGGTGTTTGCATGCGTTTGTATGTGTGTGTGTGTGCTTGCATGTGTTTGAATGTGTGTGTAGGTGTGTTTATGTGTTTGTATGTGGGTGTTTGCATGCGTTTGTATGTGTGTGTGTGCTTGCATGTGTTTGAATGTGTGTGTAGGTGTGTTTATTTGTTTGTATTTGGGGGTTTGCATCGTTTTGTAGTGTGTGTGTGCTTGCATGTGTTTGAATGTGTGTGTAGGTGTGTTTATGTGTTTGTATGTGGGTGTTTGCATGCGTTTGTATGTGTGTGTGTGCTTGCATGTGTTTGAATGTGTGTGTAGGTGTGTTTATGTGTTTGTATGTGGGTGTTTGCATGCGTTTGTATGTGGTGTGGCTGATGTGTGTGAATGTGTGTGTAGTGTGTTATGTGTTTGTATGTGGGTTGTTTGCAGGTTTGGCATGTTGTGGTGTGCTTGCAGGGTTTTGGAATGTGTGTTGTTTGTAGGTGTGTTTATGTGTCTGTAGGTGGGTTGTTTGCACGCGTTTTGCGGATGTGTTGTGGCGTGCTTGCATGCGTGTTGAAGCATGCATGTGGTTTGTAGTGAGTGGTGTTGCATGTGTATGTATGCATGCATGTGTTTGTATGTGTGTGTGTGCTTGCATGTGTTTGTATGTGTGTGTGTGTTTGCATGTGTTTGAATGTGTGTGCATGCTTGCATGTGTTTGTATGTGGGTGTTTGCATGCGTTGTTTGCATGGTTTGTATTTGCATGCGGGGTATGCACATGTGTGTGTGAGTGCTAACGTGTAATGTTCTGCCATTCGATAGAGGTGTTGTCATTTGTGGCGCCCGAGGGAGTTTCTTGTACGTGTGTTGAGTGTGTTCAAAGTGTGTATGTTTGTGTGAGAGTGTTTGTTAGTGGGTTGTTGTGTGTGTGGTGTGTGTGTTTAGTTGCGAGTGTTTAGTGAGTGTGTTGTGCGTGTTGTTTGGTGGTATTTTGTGAGGTGTGTGCGGGTGTGTGTGGTGTGTGTTTTGTGGTGTGTTTTGAATCTGGTGTTGGTGTTGTGGTATTGTTGTGTTATGTGTGTGTTGTGATGTGTGTGCTGTGTGTGGTGTTGTTTGTGTGTGTGCATGGAATGTGAGTGTTTGTGTGTGGGTGTATGTGGCCAGGAGGGTGTATATGTGTGTGCTTGTGTGCTCCTGGTTTATGTTTGGGGAAGTGTGTATCGTGGGTTGTTTGTGGTGTGTGTGGGGGGGTGTGTTTTAGGTGTGTCTTGTGACATGTGGGGGTGTGTGTGTTGCGTGTGGTGGTGGTAAATGCGGTGGGGGAGTGTTTTTTTCTTGGGCATGTGAGTGATGGGTTGTGTGTGTTGTGGTGAGTGCATTATCGTGTGGCTTGTGAGTGCAAAATGTGGTGTGTTGTGGTGTGGTTTGGTATGCTGTACATTGTGCGAATGGCGTGCGAGGGTACATTTGTGTGTGTTTGTGTGTGAGTGATTGTGTGTTGTGTTTTGTGAATTGTGTTTGTGTGTGTGTACATGTGTGTGTGTGTACATGTGCGTGTTAGTATGTGTGAGTGTGTGTGTATTTAGGAAGCAAGCCAGGGAAGGTGGCCTTGACTACAAAGGACACTGGTGTCAGAGAGATAACTGTGCTCTTCAGCACCCAAGCTGACTGCCTCATGTTGGCCAGTAGGTTGTGTATGTTTGCATGTGTCTGTTTGTATATGCGTGTGCATGTTTTTTGACGTGTTTACTTGTATGTGTGTGTTTGGATGTGGCACCCTAGTTTAGGCACCCTAGCTGACTGCTGCAGGTTGGCCAGTAGGCTTGTGTGTGTTTGTATGTGTGTGGGCTGTGTGTGTTGGCTTTTGCAGGTTGGTTGTATGTGCTATGTCTGGGGGTATGTTTTTTGACGGTGTACTTGTATGTGCGGTGTGTATGTGTGTGCGTGTGTGTTTGTCTTTGCCACATGTGTCTGTGGTGTATGGGGGTGTATGTCTTTTTGACGTGTGTTTGGTTGTGTTGTACTTGTATGTGTTGTGTTTGTATGTGTGCTGTGTTTGTATGTGTGTATTGTATGTGTTGGGTGTTTTAGTGTGTGGATTGGATGTAGTGTGTATTTGTATGTGTTGTGTTTGTAGGGTGTGGATTTGTATGTGTGTTGTATTTGTATGTATGTGTGTTATTTGCATAGTGTGTGTATTTGTATGGGTTGTATTTGTATGTGTGGTTATTTGTATGTGTGGGTATTTGTATGGTTGTGTAAGTGTTGTATTTGTAGGTGTGTGTGTGTGGTATTTGTAATTTGTATGTGCGTGTTGTATTATTTGTATTTGGGTGGGTTTGTATGTGTGTATTGTATGTGTGTGTGTAATTGTCACTTTGTATGTGTGTGTGTAATTGTCACTTTGTATGTGTGTGTGTGTGTGTTCGTATGTGTGATTGTAGTGTGTGTTTGATTGTTTGTTTGTTGTGTTGTATTTGTATGTCTGTGTGTATTGTGTCTGTGTGTGGTGTGTGTGTTTGGATGTGGAGTATTTGTATGTGTGGGTTGTATTTGTATGTGTGTGTATGTTTTGTGAAATGTCGTTGTGGTGGGATGTGTGTTATTTGATGTGTGTGTTTGTATGGTGTGTTGATATTGTGTGTGTTTGTATGTGTGTGCTGTCAGGAGCGCAGGTATGTGTGGGGATGTGGGTGTGGTATGGGTTGTGGGTATGTGTATGTGTGTTGTGTATTTGTGAATGTGTGTGGTGTATTGTAGTGGGTGTGTTGGATGTGTGTTGTTTGTAGGTGGTGTGTGTGTTTGTATGTGTTGTGTTTTTGTGTGTGATATTGGTATGTGGTGTATTTGGTATGTGTGTATTGTATGTGTGGTGTATTGTATGTGTGTGTGTGGTTTGTATGTGTGTATTTTAGTCGTGTATGGTATGTTGTGTGGAGGTGTTTGTCTATGTTGGGATATTTGTCATGTGGTGTGTGAGTGTTTGTATGGGTTTGTCATTTGTATGTGTGTGTGTGTTTGTATGTGTGTAGTTTGATGTCGTGTATTTGTTGTGTGTGGTTGTAGTGGTGTTTGTATCGCGTGCGCTTTGTATGTGTGTGTTTGTATGTGGGTATTAAGTGGCGGGCAAACGTAGCTTAGGCCACCTAGGGATGCTGCAGGTTAGCAGTAGGTTTGGGTCTGTTTGTATGTGTCTATGTTTATAGTGTATGTTTGTCTATGAGTGTGTATGTATTTTAGTGCGTACTGTAGGTGGGTGTTGTGTAAGTGTCTGTTTACGTGTGTTTGAATGTATTTTTATGTGTGTGCATGTATGCGTGTGTGGGTATTGTGTGTAGTTGGTATTGTGTGTTTGTATACGCCTGCTTGTATGTGAGTGTGTGTGTGTGTGTGTGTGTGCATGTTGCAAGCAAGCCAGAGAAGGTGGCCTTGACTACAAAGGACACTGGTGTCAGAGAGATAACTGTTCTCTTAGGCACCCTAGCTGACTGCCTAATGTTGGCCAGTAGGTTTTGAGTGAGTGTGTGGGTATGTTTGTGTTTGTACGTGTTTGTATGTGTGTGAGTGTGTGTTTGTGTGAGTGCATGTGCACGTGCACGTGTGTGTCTGTGTTTGCATGTAGGCGTGCGGTCATTCTGTGTCTATTACTTCTGCTTAGGTGTGGTGTATGTGTGTGGATGTGTTTATGTGTGCCACCTTGCTGTGTGTGTTTGGTCTTTTTTCTTGTGTGGTGATGCGTTTGGGTGTGGTATGTGTGTGTGTGTATGTGTGCTGGTGGGTGATGCGTGTGTGTGTATGTGTGTGTCTGTGTGTGTTGTGTCTGTTGTGTGCATTTTGACTCCACTCACAATTGATCCCCTTCTGCGTAATGGGGCCTGACGGCGGTTCTGTCTGTTACTGCACCTCCCAATACGTTGGTGTGTGCCCATTTGGAATGCTGAGTGATGTGAGTGAGTGTGTGTATGTGTGGTGTTGTGTGTGTGTGGGTGTATGTGGTGAATGTGGATGTGTGTAGTGGTGTGTGTTGTGCTGTGTGTGTGTGTGTGTGTGCGTTGTGTTGTGTGTGAGTGTGGGTGTGTGTGTGGGTTGCATGTCGTGCGTGTGTATGTGTGTGCATGGAGTGTGTGTGTGTGTGTGTGTGTGTGGTGTGTGGCTTTACTCCTCACACCTTGCCCACCTTCTTGCAATGGCGGCTGAGGCGGGCATGTTTCTTTTGCTCCTCCAATAGTGGATGTGCCCGAATGTATGTCCATCTGCTTGCTAGGCACGGCCTTGCCTTGACGGCCAGCGATGGTACTGCCTGTGTACAGCCGCTGGGTGTGGCTGGGGCTGACTGTGTGCCTGCGTGTGTCCATTAGTCATTGGGTTAGTGTCGGGATTTGTAAATATTAAAAGACCAAAAAAAGTACGATAATACAGAGACCATGGCTACTGCTGCTTACTTTGTACCGCCGCTGGGTGTGGCCTGGGGGATGAATTGTGTGCCTGCACATGGTTGGGTCATTCAGTTTTTCGTGTCGGGATGCACGATCACAGAAAAATAATCTTACTAATACCGGATAATGACGTGCATGATACTTCGCTGGTAGGCACACCCCTTGCATAAAAAATCATGTATTAGTATTAGTAGTATTTTTGAACCTCGTAAAGGATTGCTTAGATAGTGGTAACTGTAGTTAATCACTATTGTTACTAAGTCCAAAAAGCCAAAGCCACGACTGGCATAGGCAACGGCAAGGCAAGGCCAAGGCAAGCCAAGGCAACGGAGCCTAAGGCAAGCCAAGGCAACGAGGGCCCTAGGCAAGGCAAAGCCAAAGGTCAGCCAAGGGCAACGAGGCCTAAGCAAGCCAAGGCAAGCCAGGCACCAGAGCGAGGCCTAGGCCAACGAGGCCAAGCAAGCCAAGGGCAACGGAGCCTTAGTCGCAAGCAAAGGCAAGCAAGGTAAGCCAAGGAAGGCCAAGGCAACGAGGGCTAGGCAAGGCAAGCCCAAGGCAGCAAGGCGCCAACGAGCCTAAGCAAGCCAGGCAAGCCAAGGACGAGCATAGGAACGAGCCAAGGAAGCCAGCCAACGAGCCTAGGCAAAGCCAAAGGCAAGCCAAGGTAAGCCAAGGAAAGCAAGGCAAGCCAGGCAGGCACAGCAAGGCAACGAGCCCTAAGCAAGCCAAGGCAAGGCAAAAAGGCCAAGGCAACGACCTAGGAAAAAGCCAAGGTCAGGCCAAGCATAGCCAAGGAAAAGCCAAGGCAAGGCAAAGAGACAAGGCAAGCACAAGGAAGCCAAGGCAACGATGCCTAAGAAGCCAATGGCAAGCCAAGCCAACGAGCTAGGAAAACAAGCCAAGGCAAGCAACGGCGGCAATGAGCCGAGGCAAGCCCAAGGCAAAGCAAAGGTAAGCCAAGGAACGAGCATACGGGCAAGCCAGGAAGCCAAGGTAAGGTAATAAGCCAAGGCAAGCCAAGGCAAGGCAAGCCAAGGCAAGCCAAGGCAACGAGCCTAAGCAAGCCAAGGCAAGCCAAGGCAAGCCAAGGCAAGCCAAGGCAAGGCAAGCCAAGGCAAGCCAAGGCAAGCCAAGGCAACGAGCCTAAGCAAGCCAAGGCAAGCCAAGGCAACGAGCCTAGGCAACGAGCCAAGGCAAGCCAAGGCAAGCCAAGGCAACGAGCCTAGGCAACGAGCCAAGGCAAGCCAAGGCAAGCCAAGGCAACGAGCCTAGGCAGCGAGCCAAGGCAAGCCAAGGCAACGAGCCAAGGCAAGCCAAGGCAAGCCAAGGCAACGAGCCTAGGCAACGAGCCTAGGCAACGAGCCAAGGCAAGCCAAGGCAACGAGCCTAGGCAACGAGCCAAGGCAAGCCAAGGCAAGCCAAGGCAACGAGCCTAGGCAAGCCAAGGCAATGAGCCTAGGCAAACCAAGGCAAGCCAAGGCAACGAGTCTAGGCAAGCCAAGGCAACGAGCCTAGGCAAGCCAAGCCAACGCAAACGAACTGCGAGAGGCATTCTAATACATGACCCCTTTAGCCCCACATATTGTATCCACCCCATGGGCGTTGCCAGTAATACTATGACAGTAGGCTATATCCTCTTGCATAAAATCAGTTATTATGAAACTCTCAATACACGCACCATTAGCCTCCCCGTGATAATCCACCTGGGGTATTACAGTTACACTTTGCGGTGGTCTTCTCTTCTTTGACGTCTTTTAAGCATTATCTCGTCAAGATGCAAGGCAGAATCCTCGTCCCCCCCCTCCATGCCCGAACCACTGATGGTCTCGGCATGCCCACGATCCTGATCAGGCTGATTGGGGTCCTGGGGTTCTTGGGCTTTTTCAGGTTCTAGGGGTGGACCTCCCTCGTTGGGATCTTGGGGCTCTTGGGGTTCAGCAACCCACTGAGGGGGGGGCCCTGCCAGGTCAGCATCATCTGTCCCAGGGGAAATGTCACCTTCTGATGGTCCAGCGATGTCCGCCTCTGCCCCTGTTCTCTTCCTGTCAACAAGCATAAGTGTGTGTGTGTGTGTGTGTGTGTGTGTGTGTGTTGTGTGTGTTTGTGTGTGTTTGTGGTGTGGGCTTGTGTGCTGGGTGTGTGGTGTGAGGTGTGTGTTTGGGTTTGTGTGAGTGTTGTGTATAGATGTCGAGGTGTGTATGGTGTGGGTGTGACCGTTGTACTGTGGGAGGCTGTGTACTGTTGTGTGTGTGTGTGTGTGGGGGTGGTGTGCTGTTGTGTAGTGTGTGTGTGTGTGTTTGTGTGTGGATGTGTGTGTGTGTGTGTCTGTGTGTGGGTGTGTGTGTGTGTTGTTGTGTGATGTGTGTTAAGTGGGTGGTGTGTGTGTGTGTGTATGTGTGTGTGTGTGTTGCGTGTATGGGTGTCGTGTGTGGGTGTGTGTGGTGCCTGTGTGATTTGGGCTTAATGTGTTGTGTATGTGAGTTGGTGTTTGTGGGTGTGGTGTGTGTATGTGTGTGGGTATGCGTGATGTGTTTGTGTATGTGGTGTTGTGTGTGTGAGTATAGTGTGTACGGTGTGTGTGTATGCCAGTTTTTTTTCTCTGACTGCGAGAGAGAGAGGAAGAAAGGCAGCTGAGTCTTATGAGCTTCTTTCATGGTTACGTGCTCTTCCTGTTTCAGAATAGTCTGAACATACAGGGCTTGTGCAGTGGCCTGTTTAGGCAACATGGGGAGTGTGCGTGTGTGTTTGTGTGTGTGCAGTTGCCTGTTTTGGCAACATGGTGGGTTTGTGTGCAGTTGCCTGTTATGGCAACAGGGGGGCGGTCGGGGGGTGAATGTTGGAAACGATTGTTAGAAACCTGCTAGAAAAATTATCTTTGAGAATTTAAAAATTAAACCTGAATTGGTTGATCAAGATTCAGGGCTTGTGCAGTTGCCTGTTTTGGCAAACAGAGGGGCGTCGTTATTTTAAAAACTTTAAAACAATTGTAAGAACTGGTTAGAAAAACGATTTTTGAGACATTGAAAATTGAACCTGAATTCGGGAGGAGAAATAAAATCAATCCCCCCACCAGGAGTATACAAAAAAAGGGGGACACCTATCCCAAAAAAACTGAGGGGAGCTGACACCCCCCCCCCCCCCCCCCCCCCACCCCCAACCACCCACCCCCCCCCCATTTAAAATCGAAATACCCCCTTTTTGAAAAATTAGTAGAATGGAAATTGTGGGGGGTTTGTTTAACGTATGGCGCACATGATGGCCTCCTCGGAATATTACACACAGGATTGTCTGATAGTCAAAACTCAGTTTTTTAAACACATCACCACCCACCCATCCAAGGGGTAGATACTTATTGCATTAGGTCTTAAGTGGTGCCAATGGACTGCCCTTGCCAAGGGTAGTACTCTACTCATGGGTGGTCTCAGAATGTCATTTGGAGGTCTGAGTAAAAAGGTGAAAAAAAAACTGAGGAGGGCTGACCCCATTCACGCACCCACCCAAGGGGTAGATACTTATAGCATTCACCTACCCAAGGGGTAGATACTTATTGCACAAGGTCCAAAGTGGTGCCAATGGGATGCCGTCGTACCAAAGGCCAACTCAAGGGTGGTCCAGCAGTCAATTTGGAAGGTCTGAAGTTTAAAGGTTTTGAGTTAGAAAAATCTAGAAGGAGGGCGGACCCCCCCCCCCCCCCCCCCCCCCCCCCCTAAATGAGGTGATTCAGAAAGACCCTGAAAAAATGTTCGATAATATCGCAATGATACAGGCGATTACAGCCCCATTATAAGAAAAACCCACGATCAGGAAAGACGGAGAAGTAAAAATGTGGAGGCCTCATGACACCTCAGGGGGCAGGGCCCCCCGCCCGCCGCAACAGGGGAATACCCCACGCCTAAAAAACCTGGGGAGGGCTGCTGAACCCCCCATCCCCACCCACCCCCCCCCCCACACCCCCCCCTAAATAGAAATACCAAGTTTTGACAAATGCCAAAAACACAACAAAAAAACAAAAACATCAAGACAATGGTCGACCAACCGAAGCTTTTAAAATTGCCCACCACCCCAGAAACGAAAAAAGGGTGGAAGGTGAGGGGAAAAAAAAAAAAAAAATCCGTCCATCTCCACACACCACCCACCCCTTCCAATTTTTTCCTTCCTCCCCTTTCCGGCCCTCCCTGTAAGACTCTGTATGCTGTTTATCGTCCATGGGGTAGGCTACAGGGACTTGCCCAACCCTGACAGGAATGGCTAAAAAGATACCTACCAAACTTTGAGCCCTCTTCAGGGCTTCTTGCTCTTGTCTCGCCTCAGAAGCTTCTTTTTCTTTCACTCTTTGCTTAGCTGTCAGCCGTTTATCCTTTCTCAGGGCAAAGAAGCCAGTGCTGAACTGCTCCTCCTCTCGTCTCATCGTCGCGGACTGTTCACGCTCGTGCTGGGTGTCTGCTCCAGCCATCTGCATGGGTATGATGGCCTTGTCATATGTTTGTGTTTACTGTGATGTGCATGTATGGTTATGCTGGGTGTCTGTATGTACATGTATGTGTGTATGATACAGTCCAGGGGTAGCTAAATAGGGTAAATGGACTTGCTCCGTTCTGGGTGTCTGCTACATCTATCTGTCTGGTTGTGATTATCTTGTAATTTGTTCTTGTGCCATGCGATGTGCATGTATGGTTATGCTGGGTATCTGCATGTGAATGTATGTGCATGTCTGTGTGTATGCTACAGTCCAGAGGTAGCTAAATAGGGTAAATGGACTAGCTCCGTGCTGGGTGTCTGCTCCGGCCATCTATATGGGTGTGATGGCCCTATAATGTGTTTTTGTTTAATGTGTTGTGCATGTATGGTTATGCTGGGTGTCTGTATGTGCATGTTTGTGTGGTAGCTACGCCAGGGTAGCTCAATATAGTAAATGGACTGGCTCCGTACTGGGTGTCTGCTACGTCTATCTATAAGGGTATGATTGTCTTGTAATTTGTTCTTGTTCCATGTGATGAGCATGTATGGTTACGGCAATATATCTTGTAAAGCGTTTGGTGTCTGTGTGGGTTGGTACTCTCTCTCTCTCTCTCTCTCTCTCTCTCTCATCCCTCCCTCCTCTCACTCATCCTCTCTACTCCCCCCCCCCCCTCGCCCCCTCTTCCTCTCCTCTCTCTCTCTCTCAACATCTCTTCTCCTCTCTCTCTCACACACACACACACACAAGCAGCCTCATACCCTCTCCCCCTCTCTCCCTGCCTTGCCCTCTATAGCCCAACCAACATGTCACTCACATACCAGAAGAGAGAAACAAACAAATAGACAAAGCAAGAACGACAGGAAAGAAGGAAGGAAGGAAGGAAGGAAGGGAGGGAGGGAGGGAGGAGGAGGGAGAATTAAGGGAGGGAGGATGTTGTGGTGTGATGAGGGAGGAATGGCTGTATGGGAGGGAGGTCCCGGTGGTAGGTTCTTTCATTTACTTTTGTTTGTATTTAGTGCGTTCTTCCGTTCGTTTCTCCATTCCTTTTATTCCTGGCATTCCAGCCCTTTCTTTTTTCTTGCATTTATTTATTTCTTATTTCTTATCGTTCTCTTCTTTCTGCTTCTTTCTTTTTTTTTTAATCTCTCTTTTCGCTTTCCTTCCCTTCTCCCCATTTCTTCCCCTTTCTTTCGTTGTCTTTTATTTCTCCCTTTCTTTCTTTCTTTCTTTTCTTTCTTTCTTTCTTTCTTTTCTTCGTGCTTTCTTTTTCTTTCCTTCTTTCTTTTTTCTCTCTCTTTTTGATTTACCACCGACTCGTTCTGTTGTTTTACCGCCATCCCCCTTGTTACCTTTGTTCCCTGTCCCCCGCAGGGGGGTCCGCCATCAAACAGTAGAAGAAGCATACCAACCTCACGAGGGCTGAGAGTACTCCATGTTTCCTTCCAATCCTTTGGTCGAGGAGCATAGCCAGGGAAGGTGGCCTTGACTACGAAGGACACTGGTGTCAGAGAGTTAACTGTGCTCTGAGGCAGCCTTGCTGACCTCCTCATGTTGGCCTGCAGGTTGTGTGTGGGTGTTTGCATGTGTTTGTATGTGTGTATACGCATGGTGGTTTGTTGTTGGTTTGTGGTGTTTCATGTGTTTGTATGTGTGTGTACGCATGTGGGTGTTTGCATGTGTTTGAATTTGTGCGTATGTGTGTTTATGTGTTTGTATGTGTGTGTTTGCATGCGTTTGTATGCACATGTGTGTGTGAGTGCTCACCGTGTATTGTTCTGCCTATTCAGACAGCCGTGTGTATTTGTGTGTGCAGAGGGAGTCTTATACGTGTGTTTGCATGTGTATGTATGCATGCATGTGTTTGTATGTGTGTGTGTGCTTGCATGTGTTTGTATGCATGCATGTGTTTGTATGTGTGTGTGTGCTTGCATGTGTATGTATGCATGCATGTGTTTGTATGTGTGTGTGGTGCTGCATTGTGTATGTATGCATGCATGTGTGGTATGTGTGTGTGTGCTTGCATGTGTATTGTATGCAGGCTGTTTTTGTCATGTTGTTTGTGTGTGCTTGCATGTGTTTGAATGTGGGTGTTGCATGCGTTTTATGTATGTGTTTTGTTGCTTGCATGTGTTTGATTGTGTGTGTAGGTGTGTTTATGTGTTTGTATGTGGGTGTTTGCATGCGTTTGTATGTGTGTGTGTGCTTGCATGTGTTTGAATGTGTGTGTAGGTGTGTTTATGTGTTTGTATGTGGGTGTTTGCATGCGTTTGTATGTGTGTGTGTGCTTGCATGTGTTTTTGAAATGTGTGGTAGGTGTTTTTATGCCGTGTTATGGGTTGTATGTGGGGGGTTGCATGCGTTTGTATGTGGTGGTGTGTGCTGGAATGGGTTGAATGTGTGTGTAGGTGTGTTTATGTGTTTGTATGTGGGTGTTTGCATGCGTTTGTATGTGGGTGTGGTGCAGTGTTTGAATGTGTTGTAGGTGTGTTTATTGTTGTTGGGGTGTTTGCATGGTTTGTATGTGTTGTGTGGTGACTTGCATGAGTGTTGAATGTGTGTGTAGGTGTGTTTATTGTGCCCGTTGTCCCCCCTCCCCCCCCCCCACCCCTGCTGGGTGTCTTGCACGAGTTTGTACGGTGGTCGTTGTGCTTGCATGTGTTTGACATGCATGGCAGTGTTGGAGGGGTGTGTTGTGGCAGCATGTGTATGTATGCATGAATGTGTTGGATGGGATGGTGTGTGCTGCATGGTTGTATGTTGGTGTGTGTTTGCATGTGTTTGAATGTGTGTGCATGCTTGCATGTGTTTGTATGTGGGTGTTTGCATGCGTTTGTTTGCATGTGTTTGTATGCATGCGTTTGTATGCACATGTGTGTGTGAGTGCTCACCGTGTACTGTTCTGCCTATTCAGATAGATGTGTGTGTATTTGTGTGCGCCGAGGGAGTCTTGTACGTGTGTTTGTGTGTGTTCACGTGTGTATGTTTGTGTGAGAGTGTTTGTTCGTGTGTTTGTGTGTTTTGTGTGTGTGTGTGTTTAGTGCGTAGTGTTTAGTGCGTTGTGTTTTGCGTGTTGTTTGTGTGTATTTTGTGCGTGTGTGTGTGTGTGTGTGTGTGTGTGTTTTGTGCGTTGTGTTTTGCATCTTGTGTTTGTGTGTGTTATGTGTGTGTGTGAATGTGTGTGCTGTGAGAGTGCCTGTGTGTGAATGTGTGTGCTGTGTGTTGTGTTTGTGTGTGTGTGTTCATGTGCATGTGAGTGTTTGTTTGTGTGTGCTTGTGTGTGAGTGTGTATATGTGTGTGTGCTTGTTTTTGTTTGTGGGTAAGTGTGTATGTGTGTGTGTGTTTGTGTGTGGTTGTGTTTTAGTGTGTACATGTGTGTGTGTGTTTGTGTGTGGTTGTGTGTGAGTGTTTTTTTCTGTGCATGTGAGTGATTGTTTGTGTGTGATTGTGTGTGAGTGTGTGTGCGCTTGTGAGTGCAAATGTGTGTGTGTTTGTGTGTGTTTGTGTGTGTACATGTGAGTATGTGTGCGCGTGTACATTTGTGTGTGTTTGTGTGTGAGTGATTGTGTGTTGTGTTTTGTGAATTGTGTTTGTGTGTGTGGTGTGGGACATGTTGTGTGTTGTACATGTGAGTGTTAGTATGTGGTGAGTGTTGTGTTGTATTTCGGAAAGCAGCAAGCCAGGGAAGGTGGCTTGAATACACAGGACCCAATGTTGTCAGAGAGCAGAGAGTAAACTGTGCTCTTCAGCACCCAAAGCTGACTGCCTCATGTTGGAGCAAGTAGGTTGTGTATGTGGCAGGTGGCTGTGTGTATATGCGTGTGCATGTTTTTGAGTATTGTTTTACTTGATGTGTGGTGTTTTTGAATGTGGCACCCTTAGCGTTTAGGCACCCTAGCTGACTGCTGCAGGTTGGCCAGTAGGCTTGTGTGTGTTTGTATGTGTGTGCGTGTGTGTGTGTCTTTGCATGTGTCTGTTTGTGTATGTGTGGGTATGTTTTTTGACGTGTGTACTTGTATGTGTGTGTTTGTATGTGTGTGCGTGTGTGTGTGTCTTTGCATGTGTCTGTTGGTGTATGTGCGTGTGTATGTTTTTTGACGTGTGTACTTGTATGTGTGTGTTTGTATGTGTGTGTTTGTATGTGTGTATTTGTATGTGTGTGTGTTTTATGTGTGTATTTGTATGTATGTGTGTATTTGTATGTGTGTGTTTGTATGTGTGTGTATTTGTATGTGTGTGTATTTGTATGTATGTGTGTATTTGCATGTGTGTGTTTGTATGTGTGTATTTGTATGTGTGTGTGTATTTGTATGTGTGTGTATTTGTATGTGTGTGTTTGTAAGTGTGTATTTGTATGTGTGTGTGTTTGTATGTGTGTATTTGTATGTGTGTGTGTATTTGTATGTGTGTGTGTTTGTATGTGTGTATTTGTATGTATGTGTGTATTTGTATGTGTGTGTGTATTTGTATGTGTGTGTGTGTGTGTGTGTGTGTTTGTATGTGTGTATTTGTATGTGTGTGTTTGTATGTGTTTGTTTGTATGTGTGTATTTGTATGTCTGTGTGTATTTGTATGTGTGTGTGTGTGTGTGTTTGTATGTGAGTATTTGTATGTGTGTGTGTATTTGTATGTGTGTGTATTTAAATGTGTGTGTTTGGATGTGTGTATTTGTATGTGTGTGTTTGTATGTGTGTGTTTATATGTGTGTGTTTGTATGTGTGTGTGTATTTGTATGTATGTGTTTGTATGTGTGTGTTTGTATGTGTGTGTGTATTTGTATGTGTGTGTTTGTATGTGGGGTGGACTTGTATGTGTGTTTGGTTTGTATGGGGTTGTGTGGTATGTGTGGGTGGGTTGTTTGTAGTGTGTGTTTGTATGTGTGTATTATTTGAGGTGTGTGGTTTGGTTTGATTATGGTGTTATTTGTATGGTGTGTGTAGTGTTTTGATGTGTGTATTTGTATGTGTGTATTTGTATGTGTGTGTGTGTGTTTGTATGTGTGTATTTGTATGTGTGTGTGTGTGTGTTTGTATGTGTGTATTTGTATGTGTGTGTGTGTTGTATGTGTGTATTTGTATGTGTGTATTTGTATGTGTGTGTTTGTATGTGTGTGTTTGTATGTGTGTGTTTGTATGTGTGTGTTTGTATGTGTGTGTTTGTATGTGTGTATTTGTAAGTGGCAACGTAGCTTAGGCACCCTAGCTGACTGCTGCAGGTTAGCCAGTAGGTTGGGTATGTTTGTATGTGTCTGTGCTTTATATGTGTCTGTTTGTATATGAGTGTGTATGTATTTTTTATGTGCGTACTTGTATGTGTGTGTCTGTATGTGTCTGTTTACGTGTGTTTGAATGTATTTTTATGTGTGTGCATGTATGCGTGTGTGGGTATTGTGTGTAGTTGGTATTGTGTGTTTGTATACGCCTGCTTGTGTGTGAGTGTGTGTGTGTGTGTGTGTGTGCATGTTGCAAGCAAGCCAGAGAAGGTGGCCTTGACTACAAAGGACACTGGTGTCAGAGAGATAACTGTTCGCGTAGGCCACCCTAGCACGACGGCACTAATGTTGGCCAGTAGGTTTTGAGTGAGTGTGTGGGTATGTTTGTGTTTGTACGTGTTTGTATGTGTGTGAGTGTGTGTTTGTGTGAGTGCATGTGCACGTGCACGTGTGTGTCTGTGTTTGCATGTAGGCGTGCGCGTCATTCTGTGTTCTATACTTCTGCTTATGTGTGTGTGTATGTGTGTGTATGTGTTTATGTGTGCATGTGTGTGTTTGTGTGTGTGCATGCGTGTGTGTGTATGTGTGTGTGTGTGTATGTGTGCTTGTGTGTGTGCATGCGTGTGTGTTTATGTGTGTGTCTGTGTGTGTCTGTGTGTGTGTGCTTTTGCTCCTCACCTGCTCCACCTTCTGCGTAATGGCCTGACGGCGGTCTGTCTGTTACTGCACCTCCAATAGTTGGTGCTGTGGCCCATTTGAATGGGGTGAGTGCGTGGGTCTGTGTGTGTGGGGCGTGTGTGTGTGGATGTGTGGGCATGTGTGGTGTATGGTGTGTGTCGGGGGTGTGGTTTGGGTGGTGATGTGTGTGTGTGTGTGTGTGTGTGTGTGTGTGTGTGCCATGTGGGCGGTGTATGTGTGTGCAATGGGGTGGGTTGGGCCTTGTGTGTGTGTGTGTGCCTTTTTAATCCTTCACGGCTACACTTCTGTGAATGGCGGCAGAAGGCGGTGGGTCTGTTTCTTTTTGCTCCTCCAATAGTCGGTGTGCCCACGAATGTATGTCCATCTGCTTGCGAGGCACTGCTGCTTGACGGCAGCGCATGGTACTGCTGCTGTACCGCCCGCTGGGTGTGGCTGGGGCTGACTGTGTGCCTGCGTGTGTCCATTAGTCATTGGGTTAGTGTCGGGATTAAATATAAAGACAAATAAAGTACGCATAATACAGCGCATGGTACTGCTGCTGTACCGCCCGCTGGGTGTGGCTGGGGCTGATTGTGTGCCTGCACATGTTAATGGGTCATTCAGTTAGTGTCGGGATGAGATATACAGAAAAATAAATAATACTAATACCGGATAATACAGTGCATGATACTTCGATGGTAGGCTACACCCTCTTGCATAAAATCATGTATTATTATTAGTAGTATTTTGAAACTCGTAAAGGCATTTGCTTAGATAGTTGGTAACTGTAGTTAATCACTATTGTTAATAAGTCCAAAAGCCAAAGCAACGACTGGCATAGGCAAGGCAAGGCAAGCCAAGGCAAGCCAAGGCAACGAGCCTAGGCAAGCCAAGGCAACGAGCCTAGGCAAGGCAAGCCAAGGCAAGCCAAGGCAACGAGCCTAAGCAAGCCAAGGCAAGCCAAGGCAACGAGCCTAGGCAACGAGCCAAGGCAAGCCAAGGCAACGAGCCTAGGCAAGCCAAGGCAAGCCAAGGTAAGCCAAGGCAAGCCAAGGCAACGAGGCTAGGCAAGGCAAGCCAAGGCAAGCCAAGGCAACGAGCCTAAGCAAGCCAAGGCAAGCCAAGGCAACGAGCCTAGGCAACGAGCCAAGGCAAGCCAAGGCAACGAGCCTAGGCAAGCCAAGGCAAGCCAAGGTAAGCCAAGGCAAGCCAAGGCAAGCCAAGGCAAGGCAAGCCAAGGCAACGAGCCTAAGCAAGCCAAGGCAAGCCAAGGCAACGAGCCTAGGCAAGCCAAGGTAAGCCAAGGCAAGACAAGGCAAGACAAGGCAAGGCAAGCCAAGGCAAGCCAAGGCAAGCCAAGGCAACGAGCCTAAGCAAGCCAAGGCAAGCCAAGGCAACGAGCCTAGGCAACAAGCCAAGGCAAGCCAAGGCAATCGTGAACGAGGAAGCCAAGGCATAGCCAAGGTTGTAAGCCAAAGGCCAACGAGCATAGGCCAAGCCAAGGCAAGCCAAGGTAAGAAAAGGCAAAGCCCAAGGAAAGGCAAAAAGCCAAGGCAAGCCAAGGAAAACGAGCCTAAGCAAGCCAAGGCAAGCAAAGGAAAGGCCAAGGGAAGCCAAGGAAAGGCAAGCCAAGGCCAAGCCAAGGGCAGACAAGGGCAACGAGCATAAGCAAAAGCCAGGCAAACGCCAAGGGCACAAACGAGCCTAGGAACGAGCCAAGGCAAAGCCAAAGGCAAGCCAACGGCACAACGAGGCATAGCAACGAGGGCCAACCAAGGCAAGCCAAGGCAAGCAAACGCAGGGCGGCAACGAAGGCCAAACGGAGCCTAGGCCCAGGAGCCAAGGCAAGCCATGGAACGCGCCAAGCACAAGCCAAGGCAAAAGCCAAGGGCAACGAGCATAGGCAAACGAGCCTAGGCAACGAAGCCAGCAACGAGCAAGGAAAGCCAAGGCAACGAGCCTAGGCAACGAGCCAAGGCAATAAAACAAAAAAAAGCCAAGGCAAGCCAAGGCAACGAGCCTAGGCAAGCCAAGGCAATGAGCCTAGGCAAGCCAAGGCAACGAGCCTAGGCAAGCCAAGGCAACGAGCCTAGGCAAGCCAAGCCAAGGCAACGACTGCCGATAGGCATTCTAATACACTGACCATTAGCCCCCCCATTGATATCCACCCCATGGGCGTTGCCAGTAATACTATGACAGTAGGCTATATCCTCTTGCATAAAATCAGTTATTATGAAACTCTCAATACACGCACCATTAGCCTCCCCGTTGATATCCACCCTGGGGGTCTTGCCAGTTACACTTTGCCGGTAGTCTTCATCTTCTTCTTTCCGTTCAGCATTACTCTCGTCAAGATGCAAGGCAGGATCCTCGTCCCCCCCCTCCATGCCCGAACCACTGATGGTCTCGGCATGCCCACGATCCTGATCAGGCTGATTGGGGTCCTGGGGTTCTTGGGCTTTTTCAGGTTCTAGGGGTGGACCTCCCTCGTTGGGATCTTGGGGCTCTTGGGGTTCAGCAACCCACTGAGGGGGGGGCCCTGCCAGGTCAGCATCATCTGTCCCAGGGGAAATGTCACCTTCTGATGGTCCAGCGATGTCCGCCTCTACCCCTGTTCTCTTCCTGTCTACAAGCATAAGTGTGTGTGTGTGTGTGTGTGTGTGTGTGTGTGTGTGTGTGTGTGTGTTGTGTGTGTTTGTGTGTGTGTGTTTGTGTGTGTGTGTGTGTGTGTTTGTGTTTGTGTGAGTGTGTGAGTGTGTGTGTGTGTGTGTGTGTGTGTGTGTTTGTTTGTGTGCGGGTGTGTGTTTGTGTGAGTGTGAGTGTGTGTGTGTGTATGTGGTCCAGCTGTCTCTGCCTCTGCCCCTGCTCTCTCCGTGTCTACGAGCATAAGTGTGTGTGTGTGTGTGGTCCAGCCGCCTCTGCCTCTGCTCCTGCTCTCAGGGAATTTTTGTTTACACCTGAAAGTAGTTTTTTTCTAGCTTGATGGTTCTAGGCCCCCTCCAGGGACAGCTCTTGTATAGCTTTTTATAGCTTTTTATGGCTTTTATAGCTTTTATAGCTCCTCTAACTTTTTACAGCTTTTTAGGGCCATTTAGGGGGGGGGGGGGGCTTTTTTGTAACAACTTGTACACCGGCAATTTGGGTCATGGGTGGTGGTGGTGGGTGGTGATGGGTGGTAGTGGTGGTGGTGGGTGGTGATGGGTGGTGAGTGGTGGTAGTGGATGGTGATGGTGATGGTGATGGGTGCTGGGCGTGGTTAAGTATTAACAGTACTAGGTGTAGTATGTGGTCTACGTGGTCAAAAGTTGCGATCGCTATATATACCGGGGGGGGGGGGGGGGGATCCTTGCCTGCCCTTTCCGTATCTGCAAGCACATGTGTGTGTGTGTTTGACAGTCAAGCCAGTTAAGGCCAATGTTTATTTTTTTAGCTACGAGTAGTAGCTTCTAGGCAGCTCCCTTTCCCCGTCCTTTGGCCAAACCTGAAGCTAGCTAGTGTGTCTCCAAGCTGGCACCCCTGCAAGTGCAAAGCCAAGACTGACTCCTACAAGTCAGGGTACTTCAAATGGCCAAATTGGCCAGCGCTTTAGCGCACTTGAAAAGAAAAAAACTGCGCTTTGTAGTGCAAAAAGTGAAAAAATGCTTGCTGCCCCCACAGGGGGTTGCAAAAAACTGCGCTTAAAGCGCAGAGGGGGTCAAAAAGTCAGCGCTCAAAAGCGCAAAAGCGCGCGCTTTGAATTACCCTGCTTCAAGTCCCATATTGGGGAGAAGGTTTGCCTTAAGGGGCTAAGGGAGCAGGAGCTGTCCCCGGTGCTTCTCACAGATTTGCAGTGGAGATGTACTTGAAGCACCAGCCGCACACTACAAAATCCGGTGGGCTACTCAACTTTTCTGAAATCAGGTTTGAGTAGCCCACTCTGGTGGGCTACTCAACTTTTCTGAAATCAGGCTTGAGTAGCCCACCCGGCTACACAACCTTGCCTAGAAATATCTGAAATAAAAAACACTGATCTCCAAGCTGACATTACAGGCATTCAAATGCAGCTGCAAGCTTTGGGCTTGCCCCAGTGGCTGGCTAATGGAGCTGGTTGGAAGCTGCTGCAAGTAGCCCCAAAAAGAAGCATAGGTTACCTTTGGTCAACAGCATATATGTAGGGAACGGCAAATCATATGATGTTGACCAAAGACGAGTATGATATCGTATGATATCATACAAAAATCATATGATTTAATATCATATGATATGATATGATGCCCCAGGCCAAAGTTACCTAGTCAGACCGCCGGCATCAGATGATATTATATGACATCATATCATGACATGATATCATATGATGGCATGATATCATATTGCCGACCCCTACATATATGTCGGTCCCTACAGATTGGGCCTTGCACAAAGCTACCAAATATATTTGCTTCCCTCAAAGCTTTACCTTCACATATTGAATGACGGTATCACTAGACACACTTGCGTTCAGGCCAAATAGGCTAAACAGACTTGCTCAACCTCAATATTGGGAAGGGCTGTTTGCGAAAAAAGCAGTGGTTAACTGAGCCCCAATAATGTGTAAACGATGGGGACCGGAGTTCTTGTAATGGAGATAATTTACACTATTTTTCTTCTTGGCTGCTAGCAGCAGCTTTTAGGCAGCTCCCTGAGCCAGCCGCTAGTCTAAGCCTCAAAATTTCAGCAGCGCCAGAAATCTGATTTTGTCAGCTTCAAGGTGCGCTAGGTTGCTTTAGGCTTGGCTGATAAGCCAGCCAGGGGAGCTGCCTAGAAGCTGCTGCTCGTAGCTGAAAAGAAAAAATTGACGATTTAACTTAATGTTCTGCACATGGGGGTGTCAGGTGTGTATATCTTTGGGAGTTCGTGCTATGCAGATCATTTATCTTCAAGGTCTGCGAGCACATGGGAATAACTGGGTGTGAATCTTTGGGAGTTAATATATTTGTGAGTGAATATCTTTGTACGTGAATATATTTGGGGGGTGTTGGGGGGGGGGGGTATCTTGGGGAATTTGTGCAATGCAGATTATTTATCTTTAAGTTCTGCGAGCACATGAGAATAACTGGGTGTGAATCTTTGGGAGTTAATATCTTTGGAGGTGGATATCTCTGGGGGGTGTCAGGTGTGTATATCTAAGGGAGTTCGTGCCATGCAGATGATTTATCTTCAAGTTCTGCGAGCACAAGGTAATAACTGGGTGTGAATCTTTGGGAGTTAATATCGTTGTGAGTGAATATCTTTGGAGGTGGATCTCGTTGAATGGTGTTGGGTGTGCATATCTTTGGGAGCTCGTGCTATGCAGATGATTTATCTTCAAGTTCTGCGAGCACAAGGTAATAACTGGGTGTGAATCTTTGGGAGTTAATATCGTTGTGAGTGAATATCTTTGGAGGTGAATCTCGTTGAATGGTGTTGGGTGTGCATATCTTTGGGAGCTCGTGCTATGCAGACGATTTATCTTCAAGTTCTGCGAGCACAAGGTAATAACTGGGTGTGAATCTTTGGGAGTTAATATCGTTGTGAGTGAATATCTTTGGAGGTGAATCTCGTTGAAGGGTGTCGGTGTGTATATGTTTGGGAGCTCGTGCTATGCAGATGATTTATCCTCAAGGTCTGCTAGTACATGGGAATAACTGGGTGTGAATATTTGTGAGTGAAAATCCTTGGGAATGTTTATCTTTGGGGGTGCATATCGTTGGGTCTGAATATCGTTGGGGGTGAATATGTTTGGGTGAATATGTTTGGGTGAATATGTTTGGTGGGTGAATATGTTTGGGTGAATATGTTTGGTGGGTGAATATGTTTGGTGGGTGAATATGTTTGGTGGGTGAATATGTTTGGGTGAATATGTTTGGTGGGTGAATATGTTTGGTGGGTGAATATGTTTGGGTGAATATGTTTGGTGGGTGAACATCTTTGGGAGTGAATATCTTGGGGTGAGAGTCTTTGGGAGTTAATATCGTTGGGAGTGAATATATTTTTAGGTGACTATAGTTCGGGTGAATATCTTTGGGGACGAATATCTATGGAGACGAATATATATTTGTAGGTGAATATCTATGGGATGCCTACAAATTTCCCCTACAAATTGGGCCTTGCACAAAGCTACCAAATACACTTGCTTCCCTCAAAGCTTTACCTGCACATATTATAGCAATTCAGGGGATGAACTGGACAAACGTTTCGTACTTCGTCGAGAATTCTCGAGAATTCCAGGCCAAATTGTCGAGAATTCTCGGATTTCTAGGCCAAAATTCTCGACAAAGTACTAAGTACGAGCTCTCGCGGAAACGTTTTGTCGAGTTCATCCCCTGAATTGCTATAAATGACGGTTTCACTAGACACACTCGTGTTCAGAAGTGTACTAACATGCAGGTAATGCCAATTACCAGTTTTATTTTGAGCTGTAAGCAGCCGCTGCTAGGCAGCTCCCCTGACTGGCTATTCAGCCAAAGCTGGCGCAACCTAGTGTGTCTGGAATCTGACAGAATTCTCTGTCCAGAAGTGTCGAAATCTTGGCGCTTGGCCTAGTGGCTGGCTCAGGGAGATGCCTAGAAGCTGCTGCTCGTGGCTGAAAAGAATAACTGTGCCAATTACCTGAAAGCTTGCTTGCTTGAGGCCTATCTGCACCGAAGGGCCTGCGTCTGGGCTCACCCAGGCCTAGAGTGGTGAGTAGTTTTCTAGCTGGCTGTCGAATTGTTTCTGAGTTCTGAAGTAAGGTGTTTACTGTGCTGCTGGGCTGATGCAACGTAGATGTTGAGAACAGGTACTTCTGATAACTTATATTTGAAGTACACTTGAACAACCCTGCTGCCTACCATTGGCTCCCTCATCCCCTGCGCCAGTCACATCGTCTCCTGTGGGACCGGCATCAGCTGCATCAGCTGCATCAGTACGCGGCTCCAGGCTTCCAGACGCGTCCTCACCTCCTACAGGGGCATCCTCACCACCGGTCGCATCCGCAACGACACCACCTATATCTGCTGCGTCGGGGCTCGACACCTCATCATTGACATGTGTGCCCTCTATGGGCGCAGAGGCTACCAATGCACCTTCCGAAGCAGCAATAGGCGCAACGCCTTCAAGTTCCATTGATGCTGCCGACAAGGGTGGCTCAAACCTCGGAAAACAAACCCACTCTTGGGGGTATAATGCGCAATAGGGGCTTAAAGCTTTGGGATCTGTACAACTAACTATCTCTCCAAATAGTGGAGAAGGCCTCAACTAGATGCAGGAAAAAAGGGTGTCTCTGGATTATTCGTGGGCACCACACCGATGTACAGGAATTTCACAATTGCCAGCCTGGCGGTACCACAATTGCCAGTCTGGCGGAGAACGGTTTAGCCATCGACAAGCTCCCCATCGTCGCCCCGTAAGTACCGAAAGCAGTAGTTTCGCATCCGTTTTCGCTCTGTCGGGTTCCAAGAGAGAGGATTCGTTACATAAACTCAGCAAATCACTGCCGTGGTTCCAGCCGTGTTGACCTGAAAAACCCTTGTTGACTTCTTGATCACAGGCACTGGAGTTCCTTGGCATCATCATCACTGTGGCTACGCATACAAGTACATCACCGAGCCCGAGGAGAGGTGGATGAAAGTGCATTGTCACGGCTGTATGCGTGCTCCTTAGGATAGGTATGTTACCACTGCAATTGCTATGTGATTGGCAATAGTTGGGCTGACTCTCTTGATCCATTGAGCGCGCTCCAGGAGAGTGTCTGTCAGAGCTTGCACCTGTGTGCTGTCTGTCAGGTCAGGCAGCGGCGCTGTCATGGCAAGCTGTGCCTCAGGGTTGTTCATGACGGGAGCCCGGGCGTACAGCAGAGTGAAGGGGGCGCACTTAGTAGTCTCCTGAGGGCTACAGTTGTACGCTGTAACGACCTTGGCTATGTCAATGTCCCATGTGTCAGTGGCCAGGTTTTCAGAGCAGATCTTGGTCAAGGCTGCCTTGATGGTACCTACGCTTCGCTCCACAAAACCGTTGCCCTGAGGGTGGTTAGGGTGGATCGTCCTGTGGTCAATGAAGTTGTGAAGCAGATGTTCCTTGAATTTGCCTTGGAACTCTGGTCCATTGTCAGAGATGCAGAGCGCATATGCGCCAAAGTGTGCCAAGACTCCATGAGAGTGCGCGTATACCGTATGTATGGCCTCCTTGGCTGGGATTGGGACCACTACGAGTGCGGCGCTGAAATACTCCACGGCGTGCATGAGCATAGTGTTGCCCCTGGCTGTCTTGTTGTAGGGACCAGACAAATCAATTCCCCAAGCGAAGAAGAGGCCACGAATCGGGTGGGATTGCAATGTGGCTGTTGGCTGGTTGAAGTAGGCCATGGCTTGGTCACAGATCTTGCATGTCTTGACCAGAGCTTTGACTTGTTTGACCACGCCGTGCCACCAGAAAGAGCTGACCACTAAGTAAGCTGTTCTGCGTGCCCCAAAGTGTCCGCTGGTCTCGTGGGCCCTCTGAATGAGGATGGACCTCTGGCTGGGGGCTGGGACGATGCGTTCAATGCCGTTGGCCAGGATGCGTATGATCCTCTCTTCTCCAGTTGGAGATGCGCCAAGCCTGTACTTTCTTGACCTTGCCAGTACCCGCCTAGTACGAGATGTCGTCCAGTTGGATCCGAGGACTCCACGCCTCAAGTACTCTAAGACAAACTGATCAGAGTGGATGTCTAGACCGTCAGTGTCCTTGGACATTGCAGCAAGGCGCAGGTCAGTATCCAACTGTCTGCCTGGGGCGAGTGGAGGACTTGGAGCTGAAGATGGTAGAAGAGGCAAAGGAGGGGAGTGTTGCAACGGCTGAGGGTCGGTGGCTGTTGGCTGTTGGCTGTTGGTTGGGGGCTGTTGGCTGATGGCTGGTGGTTGTTGGCTGTTGGCTGGTGCAGGTGGTTTTGATGGCCAGATGTGTGGCTTGACAGTCTTGCTCCTGGTGACTGCCAGCAGGCAAGCAAGCTCAGTGCCATAGAACTGGCGTGTCGGAGGTGTGGGGTCTGATATGCGACCGCCAGAATTGCTGGGATAGCTGGGAGAAGTTGTCAGAAGAAGAGCAGGACTCGGAGAAGGTAGCAACTCAGGCCTGGGGGGTGGCTTAAATTCTAGCATAGATGTTAGACGTGTAGGGATTGCCATTTCCAAGGTCTTTCTGATGATTGCTACCAAGGCTCGCTGATCCATGCTGTTGCCTGTGAGGATATGCCTCTGGTTTTGAGTGAGACCTGGTGCTGCTGTTGCTCCTGTGTAGTATCCGAGCATGCGTTCTCTCTCAGAAGGGTTTGGTTCAGACCATGCGCCGCCCTGGAGAGAGTAGATGCTGCCTGGCTTGTCAGGTCTGAAGGCTCGAGACAGAGGGTACGCTACTAGAGTAGGCAGTACGTTGCGCTCTTGTCCGATCTTGTTTGCTAAGCAAAAAGGGGCTGTGTCTGATCTGTAGACCCTTGTAGTGCTCCGTCCTGGATCCAAGAAGGCGTTGGCTGAAATGTTGGCAGTCCGACGGGTCTTGTTGAGCTGGAGCTGGATATCAAGGGGGTCAACCAAGTTCTGCCACTTGTTGCGGAGTCTGTGCGCTCCTGAGTCGAATGTTGCAGCATCCACGCAGATAGGGAGGCCAAGAGTTCTGTTGACTGCGTTGAAGTCTTGGGTAGCAATATGTTGTGATCGAAAGTTGTGCTGCATTGCTGCATTCTCCACGATGTAGAGGGGTTGCCGAGGATGCTGTAGCTGCTGGATGTACCCTATGACGGTGGTACAAGCCTGCAGGACGGCGGCCCGGGGTCCCTTGAGTCCTCTGTTGCCTCCTGCTGGGCTGAAGTCTTGGCACTCTGGACCGGCTATGATGAGCCACTGTGATTGGTCGTTCACAGCTGCGGTCATGAGCTGTTCTGGTGTGATCTTGGTCACATCCTGGGGCAGCGTCGTGAAGGCATGGTCGCAGGCGTATGACTTGAGCAGATGGGGGTAGAGGTTGGTCAAAGCTTGTGTCCTATAGCGGGCGACTGTCTGAGCAGCGGGCGAAATGTCGCTGTAGATATACCTGTTAACTTGGATGCCATTGCGCAGTGCTGCTTCCAATCCTGCACACATTCCCCCGCACATCTCGTATAGAGTGATGCCATTCTGGGCCATGTATGTGACGGCGGCAGGCAAGGGTGTTGTGCAGATGGATAAGACAGATCTGACGTCAAGGACGTAGTCCACGATGTGCCCTAGTGTCAAGTCTAGGGGCACATAAGGGGTGGTGGGCACTGTTGGAAATGCTGCGTATAGGTCGCTGTCCAGGTCAATGCGAGCGCCAGTGTTGTCCTCTGCAGTGGGGCTGGGAAACCTAGACAGTGCGTCAGCGTTGCCATGCTGTGCACCTGGTCTGTGCATGATGTCAAAATCAAATGACTGCAGCATGCATGCCCATCGAGCGATGGCACCGGTGACGTTGGCAGAGGAGAACATCCACAGCAGAGGCTGGTGATCAGTGACCAGTGTGAAATGTAGTCCGAAGACATATACGCGGAAGATCTTGCAAGCCCAGCAAGCAGCCAGCATTTCTCCTTTGAAGCTGCTGTATTCTGCTTCATGCTTGTTAAGGCTGCGGCTGGCACAGGCGACGAGGTATTCGTTACCTTCCGAGTCGAGCTGGCCGAGCACTGCTCCTAATCCATGTTGGCTCCAGTCACAGTGGATGAGGGTGCGCGCGTTGATGTCAAAGCGTCGCAAAACCTTGCCTGGTGTGCTGATATTCCTCCTAATGGCGTCCATGGCTGCTGTGTGCTCGGGTCCCCAAGTCCACTTGACATCGTTCTTGGTGAGGTCATTGAGGGGTCTGGCTATGGCTGAAAAGTTTTCACAAAAACAACCGTAGTAGCGCAGCTTACCCAGGATGGTCTTGAGGTCCTTGAGGTTGCTTGGGTAGGGCAGGTCCTGGATAGCTTGGACTTTGGCTGCTTGCGGGGTGAGACCATGGTTGCTGACATCGAAGCCTAAGAAATCGACTGCGTCGAGTGCGAAGCAGGACTTGTCAGGGTGTATGCGGAGGCCAATGTCGATGAGACACTGTAGTACTGCTTCCACGTCCTTGATGTGATCAGCAAAGGTGGCGCTGTGGACCAGAATGTCATCAATGAAAACCTTGCTGAACTTGAGGAGACCACGTTTGCCCAACTCAGTTTCCATGACCTTCTGGAAGTAAGCTGGTGCTTGTTTCAGTCCGAAGGGCACACGCTTGAACCTGTAAAGCTGCTTGTCCCACCAAAAGGCTGAGAAATCTTGGCAGCCGGCAGACAAGTGGACTTGGTAGAAGCCCGAGCGCAGGTCTACTCGTGTAAACCACTTGGAGTCACCCAGGTCTTGGAATAATTCCTCTGCAATTGGGAAACCTGTGTGCATGTCTTTGGTCAGGAGGTTGATGGCCTTGTAGTTGTAGCACACTCTGTTCGCAGTGTACTGGCCATCAGGTCCTTTTTTCAAGGCGACGACAGGATTTGCTGCATGCTGAGCTGAAGGAGCTGGCTCTATGAAGCCTAGCAGGAGCAATTCAGCGCAGACTTTGTCTTGAGCAAGTTTTTCTATAGGTGGCTTGCGGTAGGGACTAGTGAATGCCTGCTTGTCGTTGTCCTTCTCTATGTGCATAGGAGGCACAACCCCTTTGTATCCCTCTCTCAAATCCTCCATAGTCCGCGCTACTGCTGGGGTCATTCTGTTGAGCATGGCTGCCATCTCTTTGCGTTGCGCCTCAGTGCCATCCCGATGATGACCAATGAAGAGGTCACAGTCTGGATGTAGGGCCCCTCTATCTGCATTGGGTGTGACTGCTCCGTCTGGCATACTGTTGTTAATCCCCCCCTCCTGCAGATAGTTGGGGTCCATGTGACTGAGGCAGCTAGTAAGGCCTCCTTGTAGGCGGCCAGGCAGGAGTGAAGCTGGAGTGGGAGGGTCCAGGTGCACTGGTAAAGCGCAAGAAGTGGACGCTTGGTAAACTGCTGCTTGGCCTCCCAGGAACTCTTGACCTGGTCGCCAGTAGACATCATCCAGCTGTGTTGTGAAGAAGTCTTGGGGTTCTTTATAGTTGTCACCGGCTGGGGTGGGAGATGGAGTGCTGGTCATTGTGAGCAAGTAATCAGCAGGGGTGAGGTGGGGCAACGATGAGAGCTAGGAGCAGAGGTGGCTGCAGCGTCGTATTCGAAGTCATCCTCACTGTTGTAGACGGGTGGCCTGCGGATCAAGAAGATGGAGGTAGAATGCAAGCTGGGTGCCGATGTGTCATACCAATTGATACAGCGGTTTTTGGTGGCTCTGTAGCTCTTCTGTATCCTGGAGGGGAAAGAGAAGAGGAGAGTATGCTGTTGTTGGTTGTGTAAGGGGGCGAGCACAGGGCTCAGGTTGCCGTCCTTGCACGACTGCGTACGCGTCCAGCGGCAAACCGAAACCTGGGACAGGTGGGTAGAGGCGGGTGCTTGTGTAGCAACTATCCAAGTAGGGGTAGGAGTTTGAGTACAGACTGTAGGTGCCCTGGATTGAGGGTAGGATGCACACAGAAGCGTCAGTCATAGGTCTGATTGGATCACTTGGGGTGACCAATGGGTGTGAAAGGTGTAGGGATGCCCCGGAGTGCTCCATGCTCCTGGGGTCGAGCACTTCCCCCATACTGCGTGGGTTGAGGGTGACTCGGATTGGCAGGCCTTGTTCCTTTCCCCAGGTGAGGACAGATGAGAAGTTGTCCTGAGCTGGCAAGTCTAGGATGCACCTGTGGAGTAGGTTAACATCTCCAAGGTACAGCGTGTTGTCACTGTTGGTCTCATAGCTGTAGCTTTCCATGCTGTGCGCATGGGTGACCATATGCATGAGCAGGGTCATGTAGAACGCTGATCAGTTGGGGTGGGAAAATCGGATGGAGGACATGTTGAATGGCGTGTGACGACGGAGGTTGGGGAAGAAGCGGAGGATGTCCATCATTAGGTCGATGGGTGCTGTCTGTCCAGATTTGTTCCATATGATGGACTCCGTCGGGTGGGTGGGTGGTCCCTCGAAGGGTGGCCATACCCTGGTTCGTGGCGGCGGCCTAGCATGGAGGGAGCTGCTTGGTTCGAGATACTGGCCTGAATGGCAAGTCCACGGTCAAAGCGCGACCTGTGGCAGTATGCTCTGCGCTGGACAAGTGGAGGAAGGGGCGCAATGTGAGTTTCTCTTGTGAAATGTCAGGTAGGGCAGAAATGCCTGGCATGGCCATGAGTGGGGTACCGATGAGGGCATCGAAGATGGTGTTGTCAGGGGCAATGACAAAAGTTGCCCTGACGCTGATCTCGTTGGGGGTGTCGCTGCAAAAAATGACAGGCATTGGAATCTCCTTGGTGAGGGAGCTTTTGACGTCATTGAACGCAATCGTCTTGTGGTGGCATGGGAGAGGATCGTGTCCCAATGAGTCCGCCATAGATTGCGAGATGAAGTTGAGACCACTGCCGGTGTCGACGAGGACCATAAGGTTGACGCACTGTAGGAGGCCAGTTGTGGACTTAAACGAGAGGCCAGTCTGGTGGGACAGGGTGGCTAGGTACGGTACACCGTAGCTGGGCTCTGTTCCTTGCAGCAAGGTTGCTGTAGAAGGGCTCAGCTGACCAGAAGCAGTGTAGTCGCGTACAAATGTGTCCACTGGGTTGTGCGTGACACAAGCTGCGCGCTGTGCTGTCTCAACTGCTGTGGCTCTGACCTGCAAGGCCCTGTTGAACTCGTGCAGGTTCTGCACTTCTCTGAACATCAAATCAAGATCCCGTTGCAAGACTGTCATCTCATCCATGAGGAGGTCTTGTGATGCCCGATGCTGGGCTTGGGTAACGTGCCGTGATACTCGAGCGCTTGGTAGGGGGATGGCAGCTGTTGACCCAGTTCCGTCAGTGGAAGGATCAAATGTGGGCTTGTAAATTGCCTGTGAGCTAGCTTGTGTCTCGGCGTCTGGAGTTTGTCGGAAGCTGACTACTAGGGCTGCATTGTACCAGTCAGGTTCTGGTAGATCAGATTGCGCAGCTTGTGGAGCCTCTAGTTGTAGTGGCTGGTTGCTACGGCTGTGTTGATCATGGGGGTGTGGGGCATGGCGTCCGCTGATGTTTTGCGAACGAAGTTCCTCACGAATGGCGAAGACCGTGTCATGCAACTGCTGGTTATGCTGTTGCTGCTGCAACTGCATCTGCCGATTGTGTTGTTGTTGTTGTAGTTGCATGACGACGTCTGGCCGTTGGTGCTGCTGCATGCTATTGTCGTTAGCGCTTCTTGTTTGCCCTTGGTAGTTGCCTTGAGTGCCCTGGTTGTTTCCCTGGTAACTTGTTTGGTATCCACCCTGGGTGCCTTGGTTTTTTCCTTGGTAGCCATCTTGATACCCGCCACCATTTCCTCCCATGCTTCTCTGGTTGTTGTTCCCTGGGGTGCCGGCCGAAAAGGGTCGTGGGTTCTTCCCCTTGTACCTGGGATTTTGAGGGGGTAGGGAGGATTGCTGTTGTACTGGAGTCTGTGGCTGTCTGTAATGCTGTGCGGGGGGGTTACGCATTTGTGTATGCGGGCTGTGTTGGACAGCTCCCTGCACTGAGCGGAAGTAAGGCACTCCAGATTTGAGCTGGTCCAAAGTTGGTGGTGGGGCGAAGCCTTGCTGGATTGTTGAGGTGCGCCAGATGGCGTACCGTGCTGGGTTCTTCGGGCACCAGGATGGGTTGGGGGTCCCAGGGTTGTTCAGGTAGCAAGTGTCGGAACCGTGTCCAGTGATGTTGCATGTAGTGCAAACTGTGGAAGACTTGGGTTCACCGTTATTGCCCTTGGGTGCACTGGGGTCCTGGGTGACGGGAAAAGCAGGCGTTTGGCGTGGCATGACAGTTGGCCTCTGTGTTGGTGGTTTGGAGACGCAGAGCAGCATGCCTTGTGCTGTCATATCGTCTCTCTTGGATGCTTCAGTTTGGGCAATGCCAGACAGCCTTTCCAGGGTGTGCTGGTCTTGGTCAAGCTTGTAGAGCTTGGCTATTGCCCAGCAACCGAGGGGGGTGACATCCTTGTAGCTGCCAAAGTTCTCCTTCAGGGTGGGGGCCATGCGATCAAGGAGTTTGGCCACCTTGGCCATGGCCTCCCGGTAATGGGGTTGTCCAGCCCGGATATCAAACTCCTCGTACTTCTTTGTGAATTCTGACATCAAGATGCGAGGCATGGGGTATAAGAGGCCTGCATTGTCGTAGCAGTCAAACTTCTCATACTCCTCCTTGGCATCGAGAGGGGTTACCTTGAGTGCGAGTGCTAGTCCAGTTTTGACCAGCTCGTAGAAATGAATGAGCTTCAGCTTCCAAGTGGCTGGGTTCATGATTGGTTGACCATGCTCGTTGACTTGGAGGACTCCATTCAAGGAGCTTTGTGTCTGGAGAGCATTGCACTCCTGGATCCATGCGGCTCTGTTGTCTGTAAACAAGACGAATGGTTGAGAGTTCTCATAGACCTGTACCATCATCTGTTCCCACAACTCCTCCACTGCAAGGTCTCTCTTGATGTTGACAATGTAGCTCTTCATCATCAGAAGCCAGGCTTTGGTATGTGATACGCTGCCGCCGTGTAGCTGTGATCCTTCTGTTGGAAGTTGCCATGATAGGACGGAACCGACACTGATCATGAGTGCGACGTGACGTTCGCTGTCATTGCTATCAGCGTCGCTCACATCCCCTTGAAAGTTTGGTGGAGGTGGTACCTCATCTTCTTCAGGGGGTGGGGGTGGTTCATCGTCGGAGTCCGGTGGGCTGGGGGGTTGGTCTTCTGGTTGACCAGGTGGTCCTCCAGTATCTGCCTCATCATCGGGGACACCGTCACTGTCAGAAGAACTGGCAGGATCACCCCCTGGATTACCCCATGGTCCATGTGGTGACTGACTGGGGCGGGATCCACTGTTGTCGGAGGAGCTGCTTGACCTGTTGCCGGAAGGTTGGCTTGCAGGAAGCTGGTTGACTGGCGTGGGTTCTGGAAGCTGTCGGGGAGTGCGGGCAAGTCGTTTGCTGGGGCTTTCTACTTCCTCTTCTGAGCTGAAAAGGTTGTTTGTGGTCATGTGTGGAGGGCTTGCTGCTTGTGTCGCAGTTGCGCCAGTGAAGGTCTCCCGAGGGGTTATAAATTCCTGCAGGGGGCTGTGCACTGGCGGCTGGGACGTAGTGGCAGACGATCGCTGGAGTGGGGACAATGGTGGGTACGCATTGTCCTCAGCATCCTCACTGACGGCAACACGAGAAGGCGGGGTGTTCAGCAATGGCCGTTGTGAGCTTCCAAGGGCCAGGCGCATTCCACTCTGCCCGCTCCAGGGCTTGAGTGGTGTGGGTGATGGCTGAAGGGCTGATGGAGGCCTTAGTGCTGGTAGAGTTCCACAGAATTGTCTTGTGGAGGTGCCTGGTAGCTGCGCGATCTGGGCTGGGGGCTGGGGGCTGATAGTAGAAGGCTGGGGGTCGAGGGTTGAAGGCTGGGGGCTGATAGGGTCAGCTGCTGTGGCTGAGGCTGGTAAGGTGGTGGCAAGTGCCATAGGAAGGGGGATGTCGATCTCCGATGACTCCCCCTCGTACCAGGGGTGGCTGCCCCCCAGTGGGAGGGGTGAGTTGGGGATCGTTAGGGGGATGGTTGGGGGAAGTATGTTAATGGGGTTATGCAGATGCAGTTGTGCTATTTGATTTGTGATGGAATGTTCAGAATAAATGTTTCTTATGTCTGAGAGGGCTTGTCGGGCGTCTGATTGAGCTTGTGCTGGATCAGTTGCGTCTGAGCGCGCTTCTGCTTCTGCAGCAGCTCTGACTTGTCCTCGTGTTCCTCGCATTGTGTGTTGTGTTAGTTGTTCAGGGGTGGGTTTGTCATGTGTTTACCAAGGCTTGTGTCCTGATGGTACCTGAACGAATGTGTATGTTGGTAGAGTAGCGCAGATGTATCTGGCTTGGTTTCTTCAGAAGTGTAGTTCTGAAAGAAGGTGTGGTGGAGCAGGGGTCCAATAAAAAAAGGCGGCCCTTCGCCGTTGCTTTTTTTTTTTGTTGTTTGTTAAGTAGGTAGTTGCGAATAGTAGTGCAAGTAAAAAAAGGCGGCCTAACGGCGTGCTTTTTGAAAGATGCAGATGGCGTACTCGTAACAGTAGTCTAACCAAAAATTGGGCAGCCTTATGGCGTGTGTTTTGGAAGAGTGTGGTTGTTTGTATCTGAAACAAGGATTCAACTCAAATTGGGCGGCCCTTCGCCGTTGCCGGATGGCGTAAGCGATAGGTCTGAGGTCAGAGAGTGAGGAAGATGCCCGTACCTAGCGAGGTGGTGGGTAGTCTCCTCCGACGAACTTGAGATCAGGTAGTCCTACGCACGGTGGGAAGGGGTGGGCAACTGATTAGTATAGAGCAGTTGGTCCAATTGAATTGGTGATTTGTTTGGTTAATGGATGCAAATGCTGGTATGAGTTGGAATGTTTGGGTATGTCGGTATCAGCAAGTCGTCCGTATCAGCAAGTCTCCGGTATCAGCAAGTCAGTAATATCCGTCTCGATGTTCAGAAGTACGGTACCGGTACTGTCTCTGAATTGAGAGGGCGGGCTCAAATTGACAAGGTTGTGTGATGGGTTCTCTTTACAGCAAATGTGGTTGCTGGTGTTGGTGAGATCACAAAGCAGGGATCAGAGTGGTTCTGATGTGGGAGTCTTGGGTGGGGAACCGCAAGGTGGGTGGGGTTCTTAAATCCGCTAGGGGCTGCTAGTGAGTTGCGTCGACTCGTAACGTAGGAGGAGCAATGGAGGATAAGTGCGCCCGATCTATAGTTGATCAGTATAGTTATGGAGTCTGTATGTGCGTTGTTAGAATGGGATAATTAATTCCAGACTATGGTTACAGCAAGTAGGTTGGGTTAATTAAGTCCAATCTATATGTATACAGACTTTATCCAATCAGCAGCAAAGGGCTATGGGTTCGCTGCCTCAAAGTGATCGCTTTGCTTGCTGGCTCAAAGTTTGAGAAAGCGTCCCTAGGGTATGTCCCGTGGGTAGCTTTGTGTCCGTCCAGAAAAAAAAATCTAAAGCCCTGGCAGGGAGTACCAAGTGATGGGGTGTTCTGTACTCCGGTAGCCGCGTTACCGAGGGGTTGGAAGCACCGTCGTCAGTACTGACGGTGACGTCTCACCGTTCCGAGGGGTTGGACTTTCGGCAGTTGTGGAGTCGAGGCGAAAGGAGAGGGGTTGACCGGAGTCTCCTTCTGAAGTCCGGCAGACGGGGGTTGTCAATGCTCGGGGAGGGTACTGGAGGCGACCGTAGGTAGACAGGTTCCGGGAGTCGGTAACGACAGGGGCTTGGAGACGCAGACTTTGAATCCGTGGTGGTTCTGGACAAGGGTTTGATAGTAGAATGAGTTACAATTTGTTCTAGGAACAATAGAAGATAAAACTGCGGTTTCTAAGTGAACGCGCGAGTGTCTACATAGCTTGCCGGAAAAGGTCGGCAAGGCGGGATTGCAATGCACGACAGGGGTCAAGCGGCGCAAGAGCTTAAGATGATTATTCACGATGCGTGACAGTTGTATTGGATTGTCGTGACGGGTTGGTGTCACGACAAGGCAAACACTGCATGGGGTAGGTGCGCAAGTAGCGCCTAGCAGTGACTTATCCCGACGACAGCATCGACGCACCTGGACAAGGGTTTGATAGTAGAATGAGAGAGAATTGGTCGTCTCAATCGACTATAAACTCTTCTGTCCTTAGGGTATGGCTTTGCCTGTGCTGGCGAAAGGAGATTTGCTCAGGCGAAAGGAGATTCGCTTAATGGCACAGGATTGTTATGTCTCGTGTTCAGACAAGCGCCCGCGTGTCACTCAAGCTGCGCTTGTGACGCGGCCTGGGCGCGTATGTGTAACCGATCCTAGGTAGCTGTGGGTAGCTGGCCACTAGGCGGAAATGTACGGCGGGTTGACTCAGCCAGATCTGGGCTACCTGGGCACAGGTCTGGTCGGAGTCTGCTCTTGGTGTGTGTGTGCGTGTACAAGGTATTTCCCTTGCTTTTAGTGTTACGTAGGTAAACACGCAATCGCGTGTGACAGCATCGTGCCTTTTGTTCCATGCCATCTGAAGTGTCCTAGGTTTGGTTTTGCCCCTATTTTTGCACGTGACCCCTCTCGTCTCTCAAAGACTTGCATCTAGGCGGGGCCCCCCAGCGTAATTGAAATTGAAATTGAAATCGTTACATCCGTGTAATGCGGTTCCTCACAGGACGTGAAGTTAAGGGCACCACCGCGTAAGCCGGAGCTAGCACTCTAGCAGTAGTCACCGTACGACCACCTCATTAAAAAAGATCAACGGTGCCACGGGCAAGCCCCTAGGCAAGCCCCAGACACCGTTGCCACATCATGCCAATGCAACTTACTACGGGGTTTTTTCACCCCGGTTTGGAAGCACCAACATAATGTAGCAACCAGGCACGCTACTAGAATTAGTAAGCAAGCCTTACTGGCAAAATCTAAAAAATGAGGAGAGGCACGGTCTGTGCTAGTCCCTGGGTATCGAGCCGGGATGTGCCTCCATAAAACGTCGGCACTGTAAAATACTTTGAATGCTAGAGATAGAGTGGGAGTGGACTTAGTCCGCCAGTTTAAGGGCATGCAATCTGTCAAGTCCAAACTTAGTCATAGACTTAGGCATGTTTAATGATGAATTTGGTGGCATGGTTGGTATCAGAGCAGTAACCAAGCTCAAGGAGCCAAATTTCTTTATCAGTTGGGCAGGTGCAAAAGTCTATGTCAGGTAGGATGGCAAGGTCAGATCTCATTCTATTCCAGTCTTCTTCAGTAATGAAGGGGGGGCGTAGCCAGGCGGGGAGACATTTGCCTAGGACCCCCCTGGGGAGCCCCCAGGGTTACCTATTCGTCCATCCGTCCGTCCGTCCGTTCGACAGATTGACTGACCGACCGACCGACCGTCAGACTGACCGTCTGACCAAGATGAAGCCAAAGAAGGAGGGGCGCGTAGAAGATAGTAGCACAGCACTGTTGGCTGTCGTCTTAGCAGTAGAAAGTACTTAGTAGCTGAATAGCTACATGACACCCACGTGCCTGGGGCAAAGCGGGACCATCATCTCACCTGTCACAACAATCTCAATGGTGGTCTCAGAATGTCATTTGGAGGTTTATTTTTTAAAAGAAAAAAACTGAGGAGGGCAGAGTCCCCCCCCGCCCCCCCATAAATTGGTAATGCGGCGAGGAGAACTCAGGAAGTCAGGTACTTTAAAGGGCTCAAATTGTTCAAGGAACTTGGGGGGTGTTTCCAGGGGGCAGAGGCTGGTTCCTCGCGGACGTCAAATTGGCGATGATCTATAAGCCTGAAAACTCATTAAGAGAATCCTCGAGAGAATCATTGGTGCTCGCCGCTGCACGTTGGCAGTAAGGATTGGCGCACGGAAATTGTTTCCAGTGGGGTCTGTCAAATGGTCGTTGAAATGGCTGTCGAACTGTTTGGATTCATTGTGTGTCCAGACCGCCAGCGTGGAGGGTCAGAGCTCCCGCTGAAGTGTCGATTACTTGAATGCTCTTCCTCTCATTCCTGACGTACAGTCGTACGCACGTGCGTGTGTCTACCCCTGTAGCTAAATATGGGGTAGTAGGGTTTGGCTTGGCCTGTCAGCTAGCAAAGACATAGGTAGGTAGGGACCCCGCAGGCTGTTCAGCCTTATAATCGGTTCCTAACCCTGTCGCTGCCCCGTCTGATCATAAATGGTCTAGGTCTTTAACCCATATATAAGTTAATCAACCTAGACCAACGCCGCCTAAACCCCCATTTGCGCGATCGGTGTGTTGCAGTTCTCGACTTATCGCTTCCTCGTGGCGACTCACATCCCAGAACTACAACTCCTCCTCGCAACCAGGGTGATCAGGTATGCCGCACTCCAAACTGTGTTCAGTTTGTAGACACACTTCGCACTTATAACAAGTGTAGCTAATGTAGTCATTTGATGTTGCCAGCCAGTTATTTGGCCTGGTCCTTCCCAAGGTCCCTTTTTTTTTTTTTTTAATGTTGTGATCATACACCATGAGTAGCACAACTAAATTCAAGTGGAAACTCTGTCAAATATTTACAATTGATTGGAATGATTGATGTTGCAACAAAGATCTGCCTCTTCAACTAGTACAAATGCTTTGAATAGGCTGCCTGAAACAATATAGCACACTAATACACTTTATTCCCTCCTGCAGCAAGCTGCCACACCTTCATTATCAGCACAATGTAACGTTGCACTCCTCAAATCTAGCTCACTTATCGATAATTGTTGTATCCGATTATCACAACAACATCTTATGTCACAATCCCATGTTGCACAACTTAGGTATAGCAGCGTTTCCCTTCCATGCTGCCATTCATATAACAACAATAATGCATGTTGTAACTCATTACTCATAGAACAACTAATTCAATAAGTTGTTCACCATACCCTGCTGTAAACTGCAGAGTATGGCTCTTTAGTCTGGACGTGTTGCTCTTAATCAGTAATGCCATGTATCCTTTCACCAAATTGTTTATGTATTGTAAGCTTACTTTGGGACCATAAGAGCAACATGATGCTGCAGCCACAGCCACAGACTTTTAGTAGTATAGATTAAGACCATAGACAACATCATATGTAGATCATGAATTGTTGGGTTGATCAACCCAACTGTCAGGTCCCATGTAGCCTCATACAATCCATCACACCTGAGTTTTGGTCTGCCCCTTTCCTTTACAGGCTCCCTTCCTTGGTAAAGCCCAAGAGCAGCTTCCTCCCTCCCTTCCATTTGCCAACTGCTTCGCCGACCATGTGTTAGCTCAGCTTGCTCCAATCCAGCCTGCCCCATGCCCACGTCCTCTTTCTCTTGGTGCTGCTCAAGAACTCTACACCCGATCCCTTGGGGGAGCTTCTCAGGTCATGGGTAGAGCTATCATGTTAGAAACGGTCTTACGCCGCAATGCTCTTGGTAGGGAACTCCAGGCTTTCCTTGCTACCAACCCCCCTCCTCTACCCAACCTCCTAGCTACCGCTCGTCCTCAAGAGGTGCTAGTCTTCATGCAGAGCCAGTTCATTCTTGGGCATGCTGGTAGCCTTCTTCCTGGTATGACAGACCCCGTGGCTTCTCCTAGTGGTGTATCTGGTGCTTTGAGCCACTTCGCTACTCTCTTTGAGGAATTGGGCCGTCGTGGCCCATATGATGAAACCACTGGCTCTGGCAACCCTTGTGATAGCCATGAAGTCAAGCGGTATAAGCAGGGTTATACCCGGGTTCTCCAAGAGGCTGGCTATCAAGAATCTTCTGCTGTACCCCTTACTAAGCCCAAGGCCGACCTACTGCTGGCCTATCTAGATCAGCAGATAGAACTCTCTGCCTCCCCTTTTCAGAAACTGAGTTTGGCCCGTGATGCCCTCCTTTGCTTGTTTGCCTGGGACAGTGCCATGCGGGGGAAAGAAGGTGGCAAACTCTGCCTTGCCGACTTCCACTACATGGACAAAACTCCCATCTTCCCCTCCACTAGCTATGTCTCTGGCTTGCCCCTGCCAACCAAGGTTATGATCTTGCCTACCCATGGTACCAAGACCAACAAGAGATCCCGTATCCACCAGGAGCCCATCCCCTTATCTGTGGGTCCCCAGCCTCTCCTGTGCTTTCTCACACGGCTCTGGTCCTACATGGAGGAATGCCATGCCGCTGGATTCACCCCTTCTCACTTCCTCTTCCGTCCAGAGGCCCCCAACCACTCCTCATTTAAAGAGGCACCGTACAGCACCTCGAGCTTTATCCACAGGATCCACAAGCACCTTGGAGATAGTGGGCTCGACAACGGAGAGACCAGCCACAGCTTTAGGCGTGGTACCTTGCAGGCTACCTCCCAGGCCGCTATTGACTCCTCCCTGGCCATCTCTGCAGGTCGTGCAGCTGCTGCTCAGCATGGCCGCATCAAGACCCCACACATTGTGGACCTCTACTTGAGCCCTCATCGACACTGGGCCCGTTTCAAACCTTAGGTTTGATCTTGTATTGGAAATGATGACCCTCCTTTCATTACGGTGATTTAAATCATTGTATTGCCCTCTTAGTTACCCAGGATATAGACCTGTCTCTGATCACTTGTATGAGCAAGCACTAGATAGCGCAGTTAAAGTCAAGGAAAGTAAGGTTGCTCGCGACAGTGGCTACGCTGCGTTGTTCGGACTATATTTATATCAGTGTCTAGATTATGTTGAAGGGACATGGGTTTGTTTTGTTACAGTCCTGTTACAGTCCTTGCCTATGAAATATATAAATCCAATCATGTAAGGAATTTGCTCATTGTCATTGTCCATGTTTTGTAAAATGTCTTGCTTCGTTCTTGTCTCATTTGTCCTTCATTCCATGCCCTATGCCCTCCTCATGTAGGGTGGGTGGGTGGCTCTTAAAAATCAATTAGCTTTAGCGCCCTAGTTGAGCTGCTGTCTCATAAAACTGGACAGATCTCCTGCGGAACTTGAAACCTATCTCCCCACAGAATTTGAAACTCAAGCGTACCGCCTGACTGTATTCTTGCAGGATTATACTACAAGACCTTTCAGGCATTCAGGTAATTTTGCATTCCGCTGAAGTCCACGTAGGATCCGCTGAAGTCCACGTCGGTGAAACCCCCCACTGGAAACACTCAGGGGAAAACCGGGGGGGAAACCCCACTGGAAACACACCCTTGGACGAATCTCATTCGCGAGCCACTACCAGCCTCACTCTTCCAAGGCCAAATGAAAGCGTAACCGTACTGCCGGGCAGGGCTAACGGCCGAAATGGGCGGTTCGGAGCAGTCGAGTCATCGGCAGTACATATGACTTGTATTAAAATTCAACGTTGAGTTAGCAGTTCAGTTTTTTTCTGTCACGCTGACAGCGCACTCGGAGCTAACTTTCTCTTTGAATCCACCTCTCCCAAGATGTTCGGCAAGGTAATGCTAGTGTCCCTCGGTCACGTATTTGAATATTGCATGGTTTCGTCCAATATCTCTAGCCAAACATTCCACCCAGGAAGCAAGAAACGACTATCCCCACCCACCCACCCTAACCCCCACCCCACCCCCACCCCATCCATCGCGGCGCGTGGGTCGAATTTAGAATGCGCGCGGGTGCGCCATAGTACTGTGAGCAGCAAACCGCATTGAGGTGCTTAGTGGGATGGTGGGCCGCTTTGAGGAATAGCTTCGGAACGACACCTGCCGTGCGCCTGGGTTGAATGTATAACGCTCGCAGATGTGCCATGAACAGTTAGACGCCACAAAACCCAGGATAGTAACACCGTATTGCATTACTATGGCCCGCTTTCTGTCATTCCTCAGTTCCACGGCGCTGTCATGGCCGAGAATGCTGACAGGGGCTAAGGATTAAAACCCTCGGCTCACACCAAAGATCACTGACTGCCCCCCCACCCCTAGTAAAACCTCAATTTTGCAAGCCAGACTCAGTCTCTATCCTTCAGCTAACCAGTCCTATGCAGCGTTGCAAGCGACGCGGAAAATTGGCGGAGTGTGATGGCAACGGAACGAAAGGTGGCAACGGTGGAGCTCCCTGAAGCGAGTTAGTTACGCGACCGTTGGCTGACGTGTCGGGCTTCAAGTTTTTCGGTTGGACGGACAATTGGGACAAATGGATAAACATGGGGGCTCCCGCCCCCTTGAAGAGGGGGCTCCGCCAAAAAATGATCATGGCCCATCCCGCCCTCACTCTCCTTAGTTGTATCCTACGCGTCTGCATACTTCATGTTTTCGCTTTAGCCCCCTCTGGACCCGTCTGGACCCCCCGGGGTCCCGGGGCTGAAGCCCTAAGTTTCCCCCGTGTCCGCCCGTGTCTCTTTACGCCGTCTGTCTGTCCGTCTGTCCGTCTGTCCGACAGATGTCCAGGCGTTTGAACGATTCCAACCACCTCCGCACCTAAACATTTTGTTCATAGTTGGAGTGCGCATGACTACAGTTATCAGCATCGCAGCAAAAGTTGTTCAATGTTTGTAGCTCTATTCGGCTACGAGTAGCTGCTTTCTCCACTACTTTCGAAACTTCCCTTCCGGTGACTGCTAAAGCGATTTCTCTTAGGACTTGTCTTGAGAGCTGCAGGATTGTGGGTATGGGATAGAGCTGTGCGATTGGGGCGCATGAGGTAGATGACCACCCCGCTTCTCCAGGCACGAACACATCTGGCATGCATGTAGTACACCAAATGCTTTAGACCCGTAGACTAAATTTACCCTCTTTTACCCCACTGTACCACCAATTTACCTGAGGACTAAATTTACCCCACTATACCCCACTCAGCCACCAATTTACCCCACTCAATGTACCTGCAGACTCAATTTACCCCACATTACCCCACTCTACCACCAATTTACACCACTTTAGCCCACTCTACCATCAATGTACCCCACTCAATTTACCTGAAGACTCAATTTACCCCCCTTTACCCGACTCCACCACCAATGTAAACCACTCAATTTACCCCACTTGACCCCACTCCCCCACCAATTTAACCCACTCAATTTACCCCACTTTACCCCACTCTACAACCAATGTACCCCACCCAGTTTACCAGAAAACTAAATTTACACCACTCTACCACCAATTTACCCCACTTTACCCCACTCTTCCACCAATTTACCCCACTTAATTTACCCCACTTTACCCCACTCTACCACCAATTTACCCCACCCAATTTACCCCTCTTTACCCCACTCTACCATCAATTTACCCCACCAAATTTACCAGAAGACTCAATTCACCCCACTTTCTCCCACTCTACCACCAATTTAACCCACTCTACCACCAAGTTAAACCACTCAATTTACCCCACTTAAGCCCACTCTACCACCAATTTACCCCACTCTACCACCAATTGAACCCTCTCAATTTGCCCCACTCTACCACCAATTTACCCCGCCCAATTTACCTGAAGACTCAATTTACCCCATTTCTCTGTGCATTTAGATGAAGAGCATGATAAAGAAGAACACGTTTGTGCCTACTGCTCATTCCGAGCGGAATGAGTGCATGCTTGAGGATTGCAGGAAATTCAAGCATGATATCCTGGTGCTCACTACGGAAGTCACATCATGGGAGAAGACCGCCACTGGTGAGTTAATAAATAAATAAATAAAAAGTACGCCTTATTACGAGGTGCTAGGTTGAGACAAGATATCCATCATGGGAGAAGACTGCCGCTGCTGAGTTAATTAATATATAAATAAATGCATAAATAAATAAATGCATTTATAGTACGCCTTATTACAAGGCAGGAAGTTCAAGCAAGGTATCCATGTGCTCGCCACGGAAGTCACATCATGGGAGAAGACCGCCACTGGCGAGTAAATAAATAAATAAGTAATAAGTAATAAGTAATAAATAGATAATAAATAAATAAACAAACAAACAAACAAATAATTAAATAAACAAATAAAATATATACATAAATAAATTAATTAATAAATAGTATGCCTAATTACGAGGCGTTAAGTTGAGACAAGATATCCAGGTGCTCGCCACTAAAACCACATCGTGGGAGAAGACCGCCACTGGTGAGATAACAAGTACATAAATAAATGAATATATAAATAAGTAAATAAATAAATGCATAAATACATAAATAGATACATAAATAAATGCATAAATAAATAAATAAATACATAAATAAATAAATAAGTACGTAATATGCCTTATTACGAGGCGTGAGGTTGAGACAAGATATCCAGGTGCTTGCCACGGAAGTCACATCACGGGAGAAGACCGCCACTGGTGACTAGGGACGGGCATATCATATGATGGGTTATGACAATCAAGAGGATGTGGGTGCAAGTCATGCTCAGTTGGGATATGACAATTAAGAGGATGTGGGTGCAAGCCATGCTCAGTTGGGTCATAACTAGCGACTGGCATATCATATGATGTTGACAAAAGGCGGGTATGATATCGTATGATATGATACAAACTGCATCATATGATATTGTATTGGTAATTTTAGCCTAGTAAGACTGCCTGCATTATATGATATCGTATGATGATATCATATCATATTGCCCTTCCCTGCTCGCGAGTAAATACATAAATAGTATGCCTTATTACTTAATTATTATTGTAATGCCATCTGGCTCCTTTGCCTGCCTTCCCTCATCCCTCTCCCTCCCATCTGGCACTGCCACCCTGCACCAAGTACTGAACACCACACTACCCGGTCATGCCATTTAACTCCTTTGCCTGCCTTCCCTCATCCCTCTCCCTCCAAACTGGCACTGCCACCCTGCACCAAGTACTGAACACCACACTACCCTGTCATGCCATCTTACTAATTGCCTGCTTTCCCTCATCCCTCTCCCTCCCAGCTGGCACTGCCACCCTGCACCAAGTACTGAACACCACACTACCCTGTACTGCCACCCTGCAACAAGTACCTAACACCACACTACCCTGTCATGCCATCTTACTCCTTTGACTGCCTTCCCTCATCCCTCTCCCTCCCATCTGGCACTGCCACCCTTGCACCAAGCACTGAACACCCCACTACCCTGTCATGCCATCTTACTCCTTTGCCTGTCTTCCCTCATCCCTCTCCCTCCAAACTGGCACTGCCACCCTGCACCAAGTACTGAACACCACACTACCCTGTACTGCCACCCTGCAGCAAGTACTGAACACCACTCTACCCTGTCATGCCATCTTACTCCTTTGTCTGCCTTCCCTCATCCCTCTCCCTCCAAACTGGCACTGCCACCCTGCACCAAGTACTGAACACCACACTACCCTGTACTGCCACCCTGCAACAAGTACCTAACACCACACTACCCAGTCATGCCATCTTGCTGCTTTGTCTGCCTTCCCTCATCCCTCTCCCTCCCAGCTGGCACTGCCACCCTGCACCAAGTACTGAACACCACACTACCCTGTACTACCACCCTGCAACAAGTACCTAACACCACACTACCCTGTCATGCCATCTAACTCCTTTGCCTGCCTTCCCTCATCCCTCTCCCTCCCATCTGGCACTGCCACCCTGCACCAAGTACTGAACACCACACTACCTTGTCATGCCATTTAACTCCTTTGCCTGCCTTCCCTCATCCCTCTCCCTCCCAGCTGGCACTGCCACCCTGCACAAAGTACTGAACACCACTCTACCCTGTCATTCCATCTTACTACTTTGCCTGCCTTCCCTCATCCCTCTCCCTCCCATCTGGCACTGCCACCCTGCACCAATCACTGAACACCACACTACCCTGTCATGCCATTTAACTCCTTTGCCTGCCTTACCTCATCCCTCTCCCTCCAAACTGGCACTGCCACCCTGCACCAAGTACTGAACACCACACTTCCCTGTACTGCCACCCTGCAACAAGTACCTAACACCACACTACCCAGTCATGCCATCTTACTCCTTTGTCTACCTTCCCTCATCCCTCTCCCTCCCAGCTGGCACTGCCACCCTGCACTAAGTGCTGAACACCGCACTCCCCTATAATACCATCTTACTAATTGCCTGCTTTCCCTCATCCCTCTCCCTCCCAGCTGGCACTGCCACCCTGCACCAAGCACTGAACACCACACTACCCTGCCATGCCATCTGACTCCTTTGCCTGCCTTCCCTCATCCCTCTCCCTCCCAGCTGGCACTGCCACCCTGCACAGAGTGCTGAACTGTGCACTGCCCCGCGCCTTCGAAACCACTGATGCTGGTCAGTTTGGTCCCCTCGTGAACCCCAGCCCTATCATGGGCTCTATGGTCAACTTCGGCACATTCACAGCCTCCAACAATGAGATGGCTAAGCGCATGAAGGAGGAGGTAGTTGACCAGCTGGAGGTGTGGATAGGCACATACGATACCATCAAGGTAAGCTTGAACTTGAACTTGGTTACATGCCTCCAGCCAGCAATTTGCTGTGTGGCCCCCTCTTGAATGCCAGCCCTGTGATGGGCTCTATGTGCAAGTTCGACACATTCACAGCCGCCAACAATGAGATGGCCAAGCGCATGAATGAGGAGGTAGTTGACCAGCTGGAGGTCTGGATAGACACATACCATGCCACCAAGGTAAGCTTGAACTTGAACTTGGTTACATGCCTCCAGCCAGCAGTTTGTGGTGTGTGAACCCCTCATGATGCTTGACTGAACACGTAGCAGGGCATCAAGGGAAGCAAGAACTTGAAATTGGTTACATGCCTCCAGCCAGCACTTAGCTGTGCGTGGCCCCCTCTTGAACGCCAGCCCTGTGAGGGGCTATATGTGCAACACACCCTACAGTCCCGACACCCCACCCCACACACACCAAACAGCCCACCCCACACACCACACACACCGAACAACACACCAAACAACAAAAACCAAACAACACACACCCCACACCACACACCAAACAGCCCACCCCACACACCCCACCCCACACACCACACACACCGAACAACAAACACCAAACAACACACACACCACACACCTTGCAGGAGAAGCACAAGAAGAGTGAGCATATGCGTACCGAACTGGACACCCAACGGCTGAAGGTGGATGCCTTGGATGGTGAGTTTTGCAGTGATTGAGGGTGTTGTGCAGTGTTTGGGTGTGGTTTGCAGTGTTTGGGGCATGTAGGTGGGAAGGCAAAGATAGTACAATAGCAAGGTATTGGTTGTTGGCCCCCACTGGAAGCTCAGACTTGGAGGCCCAACGCCTGAAGGTGGACGCCTTGGATGGTGAGTTTCCCAGTGTTTGGTGGTGGTTTGCAGTTTTTGGGTGTATTGGTGGTTGCCATTGCAAGCTCAGATTCGGACATCCAGGAGCTGAAGGTCGACGCCTTGGATGGTGAGTTTTGGGGCATGTGGGTGGTTGGCAGTGTTTGGGTGTATTGGTGGTTGGCCCCATTGCAAGCTCAGACTTGGGCACCCAACAACTGAAAGTCGACACCTTAGATGGTGGGTTTTGCATTGTTTGGGGGTGGTTTGCAGTGTTTGGGGGTGGTTTGCAGTGTTTAGGTGTAGTTCGCAGTGTTTGGGTGTGGTTTGCAGTGGTTGTGAGTGGTTGTCAGTAGTTGGGTGTGTTTTTTGCATTGTTTGGGGCATGTAGGTGGTGAGTGTTCCAGTGTTTGGGGCATGTAGGCGGCAAGGAAAAAACAGTGTGCTAACAAGGTGTTGGTGGTTGGCCACAGTGCAAGCTCAGACTTAGACGCCCAATGGCTGAAAGTCGACACCTTGGATGGTGGGGTTTGCAGTGTTTGGGGCATGTAGGTGGCAAGGAAAAGACAGTGTGCTAGCAAGGTGTTGGTGGTTGGCCACAGTGCTGCAAGCAAAGGCCTGCCCCCCTCAACCTCGCTCAGACTGGGGCACCTGACGACTCGGTCTTCGTCACCCTTCAATTACAATTTGTCGATGGTCGTTTCAAGAGATTAATAGCCTGTCTATTGATTGTATTCAGAGATTGGATCAAGTATATTTTGATAAGATACTTTGATTTGAATTGATTTTGTTACTGCCGAAGAGGGGGTGTACCCTATCCTTGACCTTGACCTTTTTTGATGTAGCCCCCCTAGGACCCCCAGGGTCCTGGGGCTGAAGCATACAGTTCCACCCGTGTCTATCTGTCTGCATATCTGTCTGTCTGTCGCTGTTTAGATAATTCTGACCACCTCCGCACACAAGCAATTTGCTCCTAGTCGGCGTGCGCATGAATAGAGTTATCAGCATCGCAGCGGCCAAGATCCTTCGCAACAGTTGTCAAATGCTTTGTAGCTATTCAGCCACAGAATGCTCATGTGGCTACTAGCTACTTACTTCGCCCGTCTTTGAATCTCCAAGCCCTCCTCCCCCTTTCGCCCCCTGCCCTGCCCGTGACAGCTATAGCGTTTTCCCCATGTCGCTTGCGACATGCGCTTAAGACTTGTCTTGACCTTTCTGATATGAGCTTATGACTTGTCTTGACCTTTCTGAAATGCGCTTGCGACATGCGCTTAAGACTTGTCTTGACCTTATCCTCAACATGATCCATGACCTTGACTCTATCCTTGACCTTATCCTTGTCCTTGACCTTGATCTTGTCCTTGTCCTTATCCTATTTGGCCTACCCCTGGACAAAAATACATTCATTCATTCATCCATCCATCCATCCATCCATCCATCCATCCATCCATCCTTGACCTTGACCTTGACCTTGGCCTTTTTCTATGCCTAATCCTCGACCTTAATCTTAACACAGACCACATTGCCAGGGACCAAGGAGAAGGCTGTGGAAGCCAGGGAGAAGTTGGTCTTCAAGAGGTAGCAAGAGAACGATAAGGCGACACGTGAGTTTTTCAGGGATTTGTTTCCCCGCTATATACAGCAATCACTAGTTGTTGACCCTGTTTTAGCGAAATTATCGCTATAACAAGGAATTCATTTTCTGTTAGTTGCCCTAAATGCACCTAAAAAGCTACAAATAGCTATAAAAAGCTATAAAAAGGAATAAAACGCTGTCCCTGGATCAGGTAACACATGAGTCTTTGGGAATTGTTGAGAGCTTTTTTCTGTTGAGAGGCGGGAAAATAAAAAAAATGGAGGACAACTATCCCTAAAAAACCTGAGGGGGGCTGACCCCCCCCCCCCCCCCCCCCCCCCCCCTCCCCCCCTTAAATAGAAATACCCCTTTTTGAAAAACTTAGATATGGATTCTGGGGGTTTACAATATGGCGTACATAATGGCATCCTTGGAATTCCCACACACAGCAGAGGCCATACCACCCATACTCACCCATTTACCCACCCACTCACCCATTAATTCGCCCAGCCTCCCACCCCATTCACCCACCCACCCACCAAAGGGGTTGATACTTATTGCTCGAGTTCCAAAGTGGTGCCAATGGACTAATCTTGCCAAGGCCTACTCATGGGTGGTCTTAGAATGTCATTTGGAGGTCTGAGTAAAAAGTTAGAAAAAAACCTGAGGAGGGCCGACCCCCCCCCCCCCCCCCCCCCCCCCCCCCTCCTTAATGAGGTGCTCAGAATGACCTGAAAAATGTCACAATTTTGCCATGATACATGCCATTACAGCCCCATTATCAGAAAAATCGATTGGGGGGAGGAAACATTTGGAGGCCTAGACACCTGCTGTGAGAGGCTATGATTTGTTGAGTGGTTTGTTTTTGTTTGTTGCCCTAAAAAGCTACAAATAGCTATAAAAAGCACTAAAACGCTGTCCCTGGCTAAGGCAACACGTGAGTCCTAGGGAATTGTTGAGAGTTTTTTTTGTGTGAGCGGTTATGATTTGTTGAGAGGTTGTGAGAATTGTTGAGTGCTTTTGTTTTGTTGAGAGGTTTTGATTTGTTGAAAGGTTGTGAGAATTGTTGAGATGTTGTGTTTTGTTGAGAGGTTTTGATAGTTGTTTAGGGATTTTGATGAGAGGTTATTTGTTGTTCAGGGGTTTTAATACTTGTCTAGAGCTCTTGTTGAGAGCTTTTGTTTTGTGGAGAGGTTGTGTTTTGTTGAGAGGTCTTGAGAATTGTTTAGAGCTTTTGTTTTGTTAAGAGGTTTTGATAACTGTTTTGTGGAGAGGTTGTGTTTTGTTGAGAGGTTTTGATAATTGCTGAGAGGTTGTGTTGAGATGTTTTGTTTTGTGAAGAGGTTGTGTTGTGTTGAAAGGTTTTGATAATTGCTAAGAGGCTATATTTGGTTTAGAGATGTTGTTTTATAGAGAGGCTCTGTTTTGTTGAGAGGTTTTGAGAATTGTTTAAAAAAGCTGTGCCCGCACTCCATCCATGACCATCCCTGTTTCTTTCATTCTCACAGTTTTGCACCACCACTGCTGAATAAATAAAATAAACGAAACCCTAAACCCCAGGTTTTCACCACTGCTATGCTAAGCCCTAAACTAAAACCCAAACCGACAGGTATGCACCACCGCTACGCTAAACCCTCAACCCAAACCCACAGGTATGCACCACCGATACCTTGAATCTGAGGCAGAAGTGTTTAACACGCTGCTGACGCTCGTTGAAGACAGCTATGCGGTGTACACCTATGCAGTGAAGGCCCTGCAAATCATGGAGGTGAGGAGATTTACCATCATCGTTATCACCACCATCATCATCACCATTATACCATATATCATCATCACCATCATCATTATCACCATCACCACCACCAACATAACCGCAACACCCCTAACCCCATCACCCCCAACCACAACACCCCTAACCACAACACCAACACCAACACCTACTGCCGTTTGCACTTACCCCAACACCCCTAACCCCAACACCGGCCCATTTGCACAGCGCCACTTTACCATGTGCATTGTTGCCTTCGACATGGATAGACACATGCTATCATCATCATCATCACCACCATCATCATCAATATCATCACCCCCCCCACAGCTTCCCCTGGCTCTAACCCATACACCTACTGCCCGTTTGCACCAACCCCAACACCCCTAACCACATCACCAACACCTCCTGCCCGTTTGCGCAGCGCAACGTTACCATGTGCATTGTTGTCTTCGACATGGATAGGCCCATGCTATCACCATCAGCAGCAGCATCACCATCACCCCCACAGCTTTCCCTGGCTCTTACCCATACACCTATTGCCCGTTTTCACCAACCCCAACACCTCTAACCCTAACACCAACACCTCCTGCCTGTTTGCACCAACCCCAACACCCCTAACAACAACAACACCTCTTGCCCGTTTGCACAGCGCAATTTTGCCATGTGCATTGTTGCCTTCGACATGGATAGGCCCATCGTGAAGCCCACATTACCCCCCATGGCTGAGGTGGCACCTGCTGCAGAGCTAGAGCTCCACACAGCAGAGGTGAGTGCTGCCCCCTTTTTTAATGAGTGTTTTTGGTTGTAGTTTGCCTTCGACATAGATAGGCCCATCGTGAAGCCCACACTTCCCCCCATGGCTGAGGTGACACCTGCTCATTATTTAGAGCTCCACACAGCAGAGGTGAGTGTTGCCCCCTTTTTTAATGAGTGTTTTTGGTTGTAGTTTGCCTTCGACATGGATAGGTCCATCGTGAAGCCCACACTACCCCCCATGGCTGAGGTGGCACCTGCTCATGGGCTACCCTCAGCAGAGGTGAGTGCTGCCCTTTTTTAATTTTGCGTGGTTTTGTATTTGTTGTTGTTTGTGTTTTTGTTTGGTAGTGTGTTTTTCTGGTTGTTGTTGAGTGTATGTGCATGCGGTTTTGGTTGTTGTTTGTGTTATGTGTTTGGTTTGGTGGCACTGGGTTCAGAGATACCTTCAGCAGAGGTGAGTGCTGCCCTTTTTAATGTGTGTTTTGGGTTGTTGTTTGCCTTCGACATGGGTAGGCCTGTCGTGAAGCCCACACTACCCCCCATGGCTGAGGTGGCACCTGCTCATGAGCTACCCTCAGCAGAGGTGAGTTCTGCCCCCTTTTTATATGTGGTTGTTTGTGTTTTTGTTTGTTATTGTGTGTGTTTTTGGTTGTTGTTGTGTGTATGTGCGTGCGATTTTGGTTGTTCTATGTGTTGTGAGTTAGTTTTGGTGGCACCTGCTACAGAGATAACCTCAGCAGAGGTGATTCCTGCCCTTTTTGTTGCAGGTTTTTAATGTTTTTTTGTTGTTGTTGTGTATATTTGTGTGTTTATGTGTTTTTGTTTGTTGTTGTGGGCATGTGTTTTTGGTTGTTGTTTGTACGTGTTTTTTTGTTGTTGTTGCGTGTGTATGTGTGTTTTTGGTTGTAGCTTGTACGTGTGTTGGTGTTGTGTGCTTGTTTTGGTGGGACCTGCCTCAGTGGTACCCTCAGCAGGGGTGAGTCTTCCCATTATGTTGCGTGATTTTGTTTTGTTGTTGTGTGTGCTTTGTTGTTGTTTGTATGTGTGTGTTTTTGTATTTGTTGAGTGTATGTTTTTTGTTGTTGCTGTGTTTATGTGTTTGTTTGTACTTTTTTTTGTGTGTGGCACCTGCTCCAGAGGTACCCTCGGTAGAGGTGAATGCTGCCCTTTTTTATGTGTGTGTTTTGTATGATATCATGTCATATGAAATCATATGATGCCGGCAGTCTGACCAGGCTAAATTTCCATTCACATACAAAACCAGATGATGCAATATGTGTGGTATCGTATGATATCATGCTCTCCTTTGGTGAACATCATATGATCTGCCGGTCCTCAGTTATGTGTGGGGAACAAAATATGATATCATGTCATCATATGACATCATAAGTCTGACTAGGCTAAAGTTCCATTCACATACAAGATCATATCATGCAAATTGTATGATATTGTATGAAATCATACTCGCCTTTGGTCAACATCATATGAATATGCCGGTCCCTACATGTATGATACACCCATACTTCTTCCATGAATGCTCATACTACATCCGTTCATCATTCCACACTATCCTGGCCGGGCCAGGTCCCTTCCGTCGAAGGAGATTTCCTCAGGCAGCCGAGCTGCACTTTGGTTTTTGGGGGGATCGAACTCAGGGTGCTTAGCGACCGTTCACAACAAGCAGGCCCTCAACGACTCCAATCACCAATTGTTACTGCGACCCAGGGCACAAATCACTGACCTGAGGGTCGCCATCGTGGTGACCAAGGGCCCACTTCGCCCGAATTTTGCACACCTGAGGGTCGCACGGGATGGCGACCGCGCGCCACAATATGCGACCGGTCGGACAAATAAAAAACACTGCAATTGTAACCAATGTGAAGCACGTGATGATCGATAGAGGAACGATTCAATTACATCAAATTAAATTAAATCCGCTACGAATTCATAAATGAAAGCAATAAAATACATTCAAATCACGTTGATTAAATTAAATTGAATGGAATGAAATCGAATTAAATAACACAGCATTAAATAGATAAAATTAATATCAATTAAAATCAATTGAATTCAGAATTAATTTCATTTCATTCGGGATGCGCCACCAAACACCAATTGTAACCAAGGAGAAGCACGTGGTGTTCGATAGGGAAATGTGAGGAGTATCGTTATCCATTCATCAATCCACACCCTGAATCCACACCATACCCTGAATCCACACCATACCCTGAATCCACACCACACCACTTTTTCCCCTGAGGCTAGGCGGGGTTGATTAATGGCCTAGCCCCCCTTGTAATGGCTTAGGCGAGTCGGGAGTTTGAGACCCGCTGGAAGGACAGCTGGGGAGTTTTTCGCGTCTGTAAATATGACGGCATCGTCTTGCTGCCACTGTTCAAGAGCCTCTTGTTAATCCTTTAAATCCTTTATCCACTGAATCCACTGTTCGTGACAACCAAATCCCGAACAACACAAACATATTGAAGCCCAAAGAGGTGTTACTTTTGCACAAAATGGGCTCACTTACCTACCTACCCACTTACTATCCACCCAACCCCAACCTATCCAACCCCAAACTATCCCATTTCCAGAGTATAAAAAACGCAACCCATCCAAACCCAACGCCAAAACATCCAACCCCAAACCATCCAACCCCAAACCATCCAACCCCAACCCACCCAACCACAACCCATCCCATGTCCAGAGTATGAAAACCGCAACACACACAACCCCAAACCATCTAATCCCAACCCACACAACCACAAACCTTCTAACCTCAAAACCACACAACCACAAACCATCTTACCACAAACCACTCAACCACGAACCATCTAAGCCCAAACCCCAAACCACACAACCCCAAACCATCTAACCCCAAACCACACAACCCCAAACCATATAACCCCAAACCACACAACCCCTAACCATCTAACCCCATCCCACACAACCCCAAACAATATAACCCCAACCCACACAACTCTAAAGCATCTAGCCCCAACCCACACAACCCCAAACCATCTAACCCCAACCCACACAAACCCAAACCATCCCATGTCCGGAGTATGAAGACCGTCTCAAGTGGTGGAGAGAGAGAAAGAGAGAGAGAGAGAGAATCTTCCTCCCACACAGCTGTGCCCCTAACCACTCATTCACCCCCACACACACCTCTGCCCATCACCACTAACCACGCAACCCACACCAAGGCCAGACTATGAAGACCACCTCAAGTGGTGGAGAGAGAAAGAGGGAAAGAATCTTCCTCCCACACACCTTTGCCCCTAACCACTCATTCCCCCCCCACACCTTTGCCCATCACCACTAACCACGCAACCTACACCATGGCCAGACTATGAAGACCACCTCAAGTGGTGGAGAGAGAAAGAGGGAAGGAGTCTTCCTCCCACACACCTTTGCCCCTCACCTCTGCCTTCCCCCCACACACACCTTTGCACATCACCACTCAATTCCCCCCCCCACACACACCTTATCCCATCACCAACAACAACGCAACCCACACCATGTCCAGAGCATGAAGTCTGCCTCAAGTGGCGGAGCAGGACCCGATGCCACAGGACCCGAGGCTACAGAACCCGATGCTACAGGACCCGATGCTACTGGAACCGATGCTAAAGGGCCCGATGCTACAGGACCCGCTGCTAAAGGACCTGATGCTTAAGGGGGTGCATTCAACTGGTGAGCCTGGAATCTTTGTTGCGTTGATTTTTTTCCGGTGAAATACAATAAATAAATGGTATGTCTCGTAACATTTTATGGGGGCTCATTCTTAAGGGGGTGCGGATAGCTGGATAGCCTGCAATCTATAAATAAATAATGTGTACATCAATGTGTACATACATAAAATAAATAAAGGTAATTTTGCGACAATGGAGTCGCATTCTTAGGGGGGGGGGGGGGGGGGGGGGGGGGGGGGGGGGGGGGGGGGCGTACAACTGGTAATCTTGCAATCTGTAAATAAACAGTGCGTCTTGTGACAATGAAGGCGCATTCTTAGGGGGGGGGGGGGGGGGGGGGGGGGGGGGGGGGGGCGTACAACTGGTAATCCTGGAATCTGTAAATAGATAAGAATGGGTGCATAAAATACATAAATAAATGGTAAGTCCTGTGACGAAGGAAGATCATTCTCAAGGGGGGGGGCGTACAACTGGTAATCCTGCAATCTGTCAATAGATAATAATGGGTACATAAAATACATAAATAAATGGTACGTCTTGTGACGATGGAAGAAGGTGGGGGGGGGGGGGGGGGGGGGGGGGGGGGGGGTACAACTGGTAATCCAACAATCTTTGTTGCGATGTGTTGCGTTGAAAATAGCATGGTACGCCATGATATGAGGCGTGAAGTTGTGGGTGACAGCCCGTTTGCTTGCACTGGGGCCAGCCACCAATAGGCTGTGGGTGGGTGGGGAGGGGGGTGGGTGGGGGGGGGGGGGGGAACTGTCTGCCCCCAAAAGAAGGGGTCGGGACCTGGTCCATATGTCATCTGCACACAACAATGGACCGGAGGGAGACAGTAGTATGGGTTATTGTGGTGTATATCCCTGCGTTTTAAAACAGAGCATAGCTGAACACCCAGCCCATCGGCACTGTTAGACCTCACCGAAACACAACTCATCCTCATCACATTCTTGCTTGTCACCCTGGTCCTGGGTTCTAAATGGTCCTGGTGTGGGTGAGGGGGGGGTGATTTGTGTGTTTGGGGTGGGGGTGGGGGTGGGGTGTGTAGGGGGGGGGGGGGGGGGGGGGGGGGGATGTGTGTGTGTGTGTGTCATCACATTCTTATGTTTCAACCTGGTCCTGGGTTCTAAATGGTACTTTGTGTGTGTGTGTGTCATCACATTCTTACATTTGAACCTGGCCTTGCAGCAGATTGATGAGGTTTATGTGTCTGGATTGGCTCCCCTGTCTGGCAATTCAGCCAAACCTGGCGCAACCTTGAGCACCTTGAAGCTGGCATATTCAGCTGTCCAGAACTGCCAAAATGGTTTGATGTAGCCCAGTGGCCGGCTCAGGGGGCTGTCAAGAAGCTGCTAAGAAAAGCTGGAAGCCCTTGGCCTTGTCGCAAACCCTGGCTTCGACCCACTGCTCTGGATTCCAGTGCCACCTGTCGCTCCTTTGTCCAACACTCATCGCTAGTTGACTGCGAAGCTTGATGGTTGAACCCCTGCGGGTGTGCTTTATTGTTTGTGCTCGCTGTTAACTGCCATGGTAGCTTTGTCCAGGTAAAGTTGGAGCCCGTTGCCTACCGCCGTAAGAAAGGCCCCCCTTAATACCACGCCGCACCAGGCGTTATCATTACTTTTATAAGTTGAGTCGTGTGTAAAGGATGAGGGAAAGGACCTGTGAAGGCGGTATCCCTCTCCCTCTATTGACCTTCATATTTAACGAACGGCAATATGACATCATGTCATCATACAATGACTTTATATGATGCTGGCAGTCTGACTAGGCAAAAGTTTTCATTTACATGCAATGTGTATCATATAGTTGGGAATTTGGTTTGTTAGTCCTCGACACACCCCTGATGTAATGGGGATTTTTGCTTTGTGGGAGCTTTTTATTTTTGTTTAAAGCACAGAGTCTCATACACCCTCGCGGTGTCAAGTAGACTAATAGAACATGTAATGTAATGTAATATAATGTGGTATCATTCCCGCCTATGGTCAACATAACATGCCGGCCCGGTATCTCCGCCTGGTACCAACCTGGCCAGCTGTGTCTGTTCAAGAGTCCAAGGGCCCTTATTCCTGAGTGGACATCTACCATATCAGACTTGAGGCCAAAACATGCTGTGGTGTCTTCACATTCTTAAGTGCCAACCTGGGCCTGTGTTTTAAATGGTCCTGACGTGTGTGTGGGGGTGTGATTTGTGTCTGTGTCATCACATTCTTACGTGCCAACCTTGGGCCTGGGTTATAAATGGTCCTAGTGTGTAGGGGGTGATTTGTGTGTTTGGAGGGGTGTGTGTGTGGGGGGGGGGGGGACGATTTGTTTGTGTGTCATCAGATTCTTCTGTGTCGGTAGGCTCAGGGAGCTGCCAAGAAGCTGCTATGAAAAGCCGGAAGCCCTTGCAGTTTTTTTTTTCAAATCTGAAACAGTCTGAAAGTGTTTTTTCCTAGCTTCGTTTTAGGCCTTGTGCAGGGACCGCGTTTTAGTGCTTTAGGGTGGTAGATAGACACTGTTGTTGCCGGAGCGGATCCTCTCGTGAGAGATAGGGCAACAAGTTCTATGCAGCGTCGAAAGTGACTCTAACAAATGGCGGAGAGTGTTCGCAACGGAGCGACAGGTGGAAACGGAAGCGAGTTGGTTACAAGACCGTTGGCTGACGTGTCAGGCTTCGTATCAGGTAAGCCGGCCACACGCACAGACGGACAACCCGCCCCCTTGAAGAGGGGGCTCCGTCAGAAATTAAGAATCTGCATCCCAAAGAGGAAATCCCGGCCCGGGGCAGCAGAAAATTTCAGAAGCTAGACTTTGCCCCGCTATGCGATGCAATCGGGGCGAGTGACCTGTCTTCGATGCTGGCAAGTGACCTGGCATGCCTTGTGCACAGGCTGTAAACCCTTCTCATGGTCTGCCTGCGCTCTGGAGTGCACGCAGATACCTTCCACCTTCCAGACACGTTCAATATTTCCATTCCGTTCCTTCCTTCGCGCCTTCCAAGCAGGGAGTTCACCAAGCTGAATCTAGCCTGAGCAGCGCAGTGCATTCCATTCCTTTGCCGTAGACAGCCCATTGCCAACCCGAGCCACTAATGGACGACGTGTGGGACGATGACAGTGACGGAGGGATCGATCGCAGAGACCCGATGGCCTTCGACTCGGAAGCGCGTCATCGGCAGCTCTACAACGCAGGTAGTTACTCTGTCGCATGGTCATTGATTTAAGTTGGTTACATGGTCTATCAGCCTGCAGGCTGCTCACCGTCTGCTGGCAGGTGGTGACTCTATCGCATGATCACTGTTTTTAGTTGGTTACATGGTCTTTCAGCCTGCAGACTGCCCACCGTCTACAACGCAGTTGGTTCATCTATTGCATGTTCATTGATTTGAGTTGGTTACATGGCCTATCAGTCAGCAGGCTGCTCACCATCTGCTGGCAGGTGGTTACTCTATCGCATGGTCACTGTGTTGAGTTGGTTACATGGTCTTTCAGCCTGCAGGCTGCCCACCGTCTGCTGGCGGAGTGGTTTCTCTATAGCTTAGTCTATCGTCGAGTCATAGCTTTGAGTTGATTAAGTGCAAGTGTGTGTGTTTGTGTGTGTGTGTGTGGGGGGGGTGGGGGGGGGGGGGGGGGGGGGGGGGGGGGGGGGGATAACCAGTCTACACCATTGTTTTTCTTTTCTGCAATGAGCAGCAGCTTCTAGGCAGCTCCCATGTCTGGCTCACACACACGCACTCTGCATCATTATTTTCTTTTCATTTCTGCAACGGGCAGCAGCTTCTAGGCAGCTCCCATGACTGGCACACACACACACCGTCTGCATCATTCTTTTTCTTTTCTGCAACGAGCAGCAGCTTCTAGGCAGCTCCCATGACTGGCACACACACACAGACACACACACCGCCTGCGTCATTGCTTTTTATTTTCTGCGAGGAGCAGCAGCTTCTTGGCAGCTCCCATGACTGGCACACACACACACACACACCGCATAGCCCATAGGCTATCCACTCACCCACACATACCACATACACATACCACTCACGCACCTCACAATCTATCCGCCCACCCAAACATCCCACGCATACATTCCACACATCCGACAAGCTATTCACCCACGCACACACACACCCAAGCATCCCACATATCCCACCCACAATCCTCCCCCCCCCCCCCTCCCCCCCCCAACATCCCCCACACACATCCAGCCACACATCCCACAAGCTATACACCCACCCACACATCCTACACCCCCCCACCCCTCCCCACATCCCCCACACATCCCACAAGCTCCACCCCCCCCCTCCCCCCACATCCACCCACTCCCCGCACCACACCCCCACAACACCACCCACACATCCCACACACAAACATCCCACACACATCCCACAAGCATCCACCCACCCACACCATCCCCACTCCACACACACCACACACACACACACACCTCCCACAGCTATCCCCCCACACACACAACACACACACCCACCCCACAGCTCACACCACACACACACCACCCACACAACAGCCTAACCCCCACCCACCCACCCACCCCCCCACACACACACATCCCACCCAAGGTTGATTCGTGAGGGTTGAGAAACTGGGAAAAACAACGGCGGCAGCATGCAAAACCCAACCCACCCACCCACACATTGACCCACCACACCCCACCCGCACACACATCCCACATATCCCACACGCCACATCCTTCCCCCCCCTTCTCCCCCCCCCCACCCCCCCCCACACACACACAACACATCCACAAATCCCACCCGCACATCCCTCCCACAACACCCAACACACATCCACACACGTCCCCCCCACCCCCCCACCCACCCACCCCCCCCCCCCCCACATCATCCCACACAAACCCAACATAGCATCCCACCCACCCACGGCACCATCCCCCCCACACAATACACCCCCCCCCACCACAACACATCCCACCCACAACATACTCCCACCCCCCCCCCCCCCCCCCCCCCCCCCACCCCCCCAACACACATCCACACACACACCAAATCCCACACCACACATACATCCCACCCAACATACATCCCCCCACCCACACACACACATCCCACACACACATACATCCCACACACACATCCCACACTACATCCCACATACACACACCACACATCCCAACCCACAGGTTATCGCGAAGGCAAGAAGCTGTTCACCCACCCACCCATCCCACACACAGCATTCACCTATACTCCCCCCCCCCCCCCCCCCCCCCCCCCCCCCCCCCCCACACACACACACACACACATCCCACCCACAGGTTATCGCGAGGGCCAAGAAGCTATTCACCCACCCACCCATCCCACACACACATTCCACCTATAACCCCCCCCCCCCCCCCCCCCCCCCCCCAACACACACACACACACACATTCCACCTATACCCCCTCCCCCCCCCCCCCCCCCCCCCCAACACACACACACACACACATCCCACCCACAGGTTATCGCGAAGGCCAAGAAGCTGGAAAAAACGGCGGCAGCATGCAACAGGGCTTCAACCAAGGCTTTGTGGAGGGCTTGCGGTACGGGTTTCGGTTAGGGGCAGTACAGGGTGCCATGAAGGCCCTCGTTGCCCTCGAGTCAGATCTCAACTGGTCCTCTGCCGATGCCCTCAAACTACAGCAATTGTCGGCCAGGATATCCGAAATGCCAGCTGCGGATGACATTACCCATGTGAAGAAGCACCTGTTGGGTCCTGCTGGCTGTGGGACCCCTGCGCCCGGGGGCTGCGGACAAGAGGCATGTTGTAGCAAGACAGCAACCCCCCTGACCAGTGAGGACGTGTCACTCAAAATAGCGGAGGAGCTAAAAGCATTAGGCTTTGACCCTGGGCCACTTGCACACGGTCATGAGATGACACCACTCTGCCAGTAGTGGTGTGGTGTGGCATGGCGTGGTGTGGTGTAGATCATAAAAACTAACTCAAAATAGCAGAGGAGCTGCAGGCACTAGGCTTTGACCCTGGGCCACTTGCACACGGCCAGGAGAAGACCCCACTCTGCCAATAGTGGTGTGGTGTGGCATGGCGTGGTGTGGTGTAGATCATAAAAACTAACTCAAAATAGCAGAGGAGCTACAGGCGTTAGGCTTTGGCCCTGGGCCACTTGCACACGGCCAGGAGATGACCCCACTCTACCAGTAGTGGCGTGGTGTGCCGTGGTGTACCGTGGTGTGGTGTTGACCCTGGGCCACTTGCACACCGCCAGGAGATTACCCCACTCTGCCAGCAGTGATGGGTGTGGTGTGGTGTTGACCCTGGGACCCTTACGCACACCGCCAGGAGATGACCCCACTCTGTCAGTAGTGGTGTGGTGTGGTGTTGACCCTGGGACCCTTACGCACACCGCCAGGAGATTACCCCACTCTGCCAGCAGTGGTGTGGTGTGGTGTGGTGTTGACCCTGGGACCCTTACGCACACCGCCAGGAGATGACCCCACTCTGTCATTAGTGGTGTGGTGTGGTGTTGACCCTGGGATCCTTACGCACACCGCCAGGAGATTACCCCACTCTGCCAGCAGTGGTGTGGTGTGGTGTGGTGTTGACCCTGGGCCCCTTACGCACACCGCCAGGAGATGACCCCACTCTGCCAGCAGTGGTGTGGTTTGGTGTTGACCCTGGGACCCTTACGCACACCGCCAGGAGATGACCCCACTCTGCCAGTTGTAGTGTGGTGTGGTGTTGACCCTGGGCCCCTTACGCACACCGCCAGGAGATGACCCCACTCTGCCAGCAGTGGTGTGGTTTGGTGTTGACCCTGGGACCCTTACGCACACCGCCAGGAGATGACCCCACTCTGCCAGTAGTAGTGTGGTGTGGTGTTGACCCTGGGACTCTTACGCACACCGCCAGGAGATGACCCCACTCTGCCAGTAGTAGTGTGGTGTGGTGTTGACCCTGGGACCCTTACGCACACCGCCAGGAGATGACCCCACTCTGCCAGTAATGGTGTGGTGTAGATAATAAAAACTCACTCAAAAAAGCGGAGGAGCTAAAAGCGCTAGGCTTTGACCCTGGGCCACTTGCACACTGCCAGATGACCCCACTCTGCCAGTAGTGGCATGGTGTGGTGTACCGTGGTGTGGTGTGGTGTTGACCCTGGGCGCCTGACACACACCCAGGAGATGACCCCACTCTGCCAGTAGTGGTGTGGTGTGGTGTGGTGTAAATAATAAAAACTCACTCAAAATAGCGGAGGAGCTGCAGGCACTAGGCTTTGACCCTGGGCCACTTGCACACGGCCAGGAGAAGACCCCACTCTGCCAGTAGTGGAGTGGTGTGGTGTTCGAAAAAACTGCGCGAAACGCGCAGAGGGGCTCAAAAAGGCAGCGCGGCACCGCGCTGCCGTGCGCGCTTAGTAGTACCCTGGATGACATATGATATTATACAAATTGCATCATACGAAATTGTATTTAAATGGTGACTTTAGCCTAGTCAGACTCCCGGCATCAAATGATGGCATGGCATCATATGATAGCATATCGCCGTTCCCTATCTATTAGCCTTCAGGCTGCTAACTTGACACATGACTAGGGATCGGCATATCATATGATGTTGGCCAAAGGTGAGTATGATATCATATGATATCATACACATTGCATCATATGATATTGTATTTAAAAGGTAACTTTGGCCTAGTCAGACTGCCGGCATCATATGATATCATATTGCCGTTCCCTATCTATTAGCCTTCAGGCTGCTAACATGGCTAGGGATCAGCATATCATATGATGTTGGCCAAAGGTGAGTATGATATCATACACATTGTATCATATGATATTGTATTTAAATGGTAACTTTGGCCTAGTCAGACTGCCAGCATCATATGATATCATATGATGACATGATATCATATGATATCATATTCCCGCTCCCTACACATGGCTAGCTTCGAACTGGATTGACCATATCATATTTTTCTTTTCCGCTATGAGCAGCAGATCCCAGGCAGATCCCCTGACTTTCTATTCAGCTAAACCTAACGCGATCTAGTGCACCTTGAAGCTGACACAATCAGCTGTGCAGAAGTGCTGAAATATTTGAGTGTAACACAGTGGCTAGCTTGGGGAGCTGTCTAGAAGCTACTAAGAAAAGCCGAATATAAATGTTTGTTTGTATCTTTTTACTCGGACCTCTAAATGACATTCTGGGACCACCATTGAGATTGTGTAGACACGGGGAGTTCATTAGCACCACTTAAGACCCGGGGGGGGGGGGGGGGGGGGGGGGGGGGGGGGGGGGATAATGTGAGTGGATGATTGAATGGGTGAGTATTTTGACTCATAAAATCCCTGTTTGGGAATTCTGCGGATGCCATTCTGTGCGCCGTAGTGTAAATACCCAGAATCCATATATAATTTCAAGTCGTGCCTCTTATTGGGGGGGGGGGGGGGGGGGGGGGGTCATCCCTCCTCGTTGTTTTAGGGATTAAACTGGATTACAGGTCCGATTTTTTACTCCTGTATGTATGTTACAGTCCAGGGGTAGGCCAAATAGGCTTAAGGGACTTGCACAACCGTGTTGGAAAAAGCACTGAAAAGGCACTCCTGCTCGATTCTTAGTTTCTAACGAACAAATCCTCAACGATTACAAATGACACTCCAGCACAAAGGGCCTTTTATCCTCTAACTCTCATACCATTGTGCCTGCTCTTTTGTAGGCAGGAGTGGCAACGCCATTCGAACCGAATACCCGAATGAAAAAAATCTCCAGATTTTACCCGAATGAAAAAAAAATTCAAAATTTACCCGAATGAAAAAAATTACAAAATTTTTGATTGAGGGATTAGCCTGTCAAAACTGTTTGTGTGTGTGTGTTTGTCCGTGTGTCACAACCTACTTTTCAGGTTTCACTTCAAATCACAAAAAAACAAAACATTATATAAGATATCCCAATTATAAGACTTATTGATACCGGAGATTTTCTGACGAGACCACTTATGAGCATCGCAATTCAAGAAAAGGAGCTAAGGTTTGTGCTTTTTGGGCCAAAAGCGACAATTATTGGGTAACATTTGTCATCATTTCAAATTCGTACCATCCAATAATGTGCGCATACATAGGTTTGGGAATGGAATTGTCGTCAAAAAATCGAGGCGAAACATGCAAGCATCACAATGGACGAAACAGTCACCTAGGGCACTTGAGCTATTTTTAGCACGGACTTCAGCCACAGCTCAGCCGCAGGGCCGTGCGTGGGCTGGACCGGGTGGGATGAAGCCACGCCAACTATGGTTCTTCTAGTTCTAATTCACGTTATGTTCATGTTTCGTCCAGAGCTTGCAGGTGAGCACGTTCGCGCTTCGTGCTGCGACCTGACGACCTAGAAACGTTCGACGATCTGCAGTTCTGGGACAGCGTGGCAACATGGCGGCCACACCGATCGGGGTGCGAATTGTTTGCTGCCGATTGGAGTGCGTAACTCTTGTTCTACTATTTCCTGCCGGCAACGCTTCCGATTAAGCTACTTATTCCAACTCTATTTTTTAAGAATATAGTTTGCCGTCCTCTTTGCTCCTACCACCCTTTCATTGAAATCGCTAGCTGAAGCTCGTCAGCGTAGGCAGCCTCTTTGCTCGCTGCCCCCCCTCCCCCCTGTTACGCGCAAACACATTACGAGGCACCAGAATTTGGCCAAGCTAACACGGGCTACCATGGTTGGTCTGATGCAAGTGGGGTATACAGTTTAGGGGTGGCCTATCAGCCTAGTGGTGGTGGTGTGATTGGGTTTGGGGGTTGGGGCACTTGGTTTTGGTGTTATGTGGTGTTGCAGTTCGTGCTTCAGTAGTTGTGGGTGGGTTGTGCTGCAGTTGGATAGCCAGTTATGTGTGTGTTGAAGGTGTGTCAGTGTGTTTGTGTGTGTGCATGGGGTAGTGCATGGATAGCCAGTGTGTGTGGGTGAGTGCCTGAGTGTGTTGTTTGTGTCGATGGGATTGTCTTGTAGTGCATGGATGGCCAGGTGTGTGTGTGTATGTAAGCAGGGCCGTGTGGCAGTGCATGCGTAGCCCCTTGTGTGTGCGTGTGTGAGTGTCTGGGTATGTGTGAATGTGTGCATGGGGTTGTCTTGTAGTGCATGGATGGCCTGGTGTGTGTGTGCGTGAGTGTCTGATTGGGTTGTGTGTGTCGATGGGATTGTCTTGTAGTGCATGGATGGCCGGGTGTGTGTATCTGTGTACGGAAACATATCTGTGTGGCAGTGCATGTGTAGCCACTTGTGTGTGCATGTGCCTGGGTCTGTCTTACTGTGCATTGATGGCCAGGTGTGTGTATATGGGATGAATAGTGCTGTGTGGCAGTGCATTTGCAGCCTGTTGTTCGTTTGTGTGTTTGCACGCTTGAGTGTCAGGGTACGTTTGTGTGTGCACGGGTTGTCTTGTAGTGCTTGGATAGCCAGTTGTTTTGTGTGTGCATGCGCGTGTATTTGAGTGTGTTAGTGTTTGCATGGGTTTGTCTTGTAGTGCATGGAAAGCCATATGTGTGTCTATGTGCGTGCACAGTGCAGTGTGGCAGTGCATGGATAACCAGATGTGTGTGCATGTGCATGCACAGTGCTGTTTGGCAGTCCATGGATAGCCAGATGTGTGTGTATGTGCGTGCACTGTGCTGTGTGGCAGTGCATGGATAGCCATTTGTATTGTGCATGCATGTGTGTGTATTTGAGTGTGTTTGTGTTTGCATGGGGTTGTCTTGTAGTGCATGGATAGCCAGATGTGTGTCTATATACTAGCACAAGGCTCTGAGACAGTGTATGTGTAGCCAGTTGTTTTGTGTGTGCATGCGTGTGTATTTGAGTGTGTCAGTGTTTGCATGGGGTTGTCTTGTAGTGCATGTATAGCCATATGTGTGTGTATGTGCATGCACAGTACTGTGTGGCAATGCATGGATAGCTAGATGTGTGTGTATGTGCGTGCACAGTGTTGAGTGGCAGTGCATTGATAGCCAGAGGTGTGTGTGTGTGCGTGCATAGTGCTGTGTGGCAGTGCATGGATAGCCATATGTGTGTGTATGTGCGTGCACAGTGATGTGTGGCAGTGCATTGATAGGCAGATGTGTGTGTGTGCGTGCATAGTGCTATGTGGCAGTGCATGGATAGCCAGATGTGTGTGTATGTGTTTGCTCAGTGCTATGTGGCAGTGTATGGATAACCAGATGTAAGTGTATGTGCTTGCATATTGTTGTGTGGCAGTGCATGGATAGCCATATGTTTGTGTATGTGCGTGCACAGTGCTGTGCGGCAGTGCATGGATAACCAGATGTAAGTGTATGTGCGTGCATAGTGTTGTGTGGCAGTGCATGGATAGCCATATGTTTGTGTATGTGCGTGCACAGTGCTGTGTGGCAATGCATGGATAGCCATTTGAATTATGCATGCATGTGTGTGTATTTGAGTGTGTTTGTGTTTGCATGGGATTGTCTTGTAGTGCATGGAAAGCCATATGTGTGTATATACTAGCACATGGCTGTGCGACGGTGTATGTGTAGCCAGTTGTTTTGTGTGTGCATGCTTGAGTGTTTGCATGTGGTTGTCTTGTAGTGCATGGTTAGCCAGATGTTTGTGTAAGTGCATGCATAGTGCTTCCTGGAAGTGCATGGATAGCCAGGTATGTGGCAGTGCTTTGATAGCCATATGTGTGTGTATGTGCATGCTCAGTGCTGTGAGGTAGTTCATGGATAGCCAGCTATGTGTGTGTATGTGCGTGCACAGTGCTGTGTGGATGGAAGTGCATGGATAGCCATATGTGTGTGTCTCTGCATGCACCGTGCTGTGTGGCAGTGCATGGATAGCCAGATGTGTGTGTATCTGCGTGCACACAAGTTGTCAAATGTAATGTACCTTATTCCGCTATGAGGACCTACTTACTCCACTACTTTTGAAACTCCCAGCCTCCCTCCTCTCACTTTCTCGCATTCTGCATATCAACTTTTTCTCGACTATTTGCCCCATGTCCTGCCCATGACTTCTAATGTGTTCAGGGTTAAGTTGCTTAGTGGTTTGAATGCCAGTAGTTGAACATAATTCAGATGCCACTTGCCTAGGCTGTCAAGACTATGTGTTCAATCCTACGTACGCCAGGGACACGCCCAGCTGACTCAACAACCTCATTGGCAAAACACGTGCCAGACCGCATATTACGCTGCGGTCTCGTATTACGATATTGTACGAGGCAACAAGCGGCTCGTGTCCTGGGGTTTTCGAATTGATTGCCAGAAATGTGGGGAATGAAGCCACATCAAGCTTGTATGCGGTATTGCGGCTGACCGTACAAATCCCCCAAAACAACCATACCTCTGATTGGTTACTTTCCGTGTGCATCAAATGCTTGCCAATAAAGGCAATATACATGACAGTCCAGGCACGTTTAATATTGCTTCGAATTTAACAACGTGTAAAAATGTAAATTGTCCTTACTTAGTAGTAAACAAAGCTTCATCAATCGATTCAATTAAATTAAATCAAAATGAATACAATTCAAATCAATTTAATGCATTCAATTCAAGTCAATACAATTCAATTTTGAGTGTATCAAATGCATTAATTAAATGCAATTTAATTCGTGAATTAATACAATTAAATTAATAATTAATTAAATATAATAAAATCAATTATGTTATTAATTAATTAATTAATAACTGCTGTTTAATTAATCAATCGATTTAAAGAATTCAATTAATTCATTTTAATCATGTTATTCATTAATTAATATAATTTATTTAATTAATTAGACAATTATATATTAATAGAATTATACAATTAAAATTTTAATTAAATTCATGATAATATAAACATTTTCATTCGGGACGCGCCTCCAGGCGCCCTTTATTTGATTGAGGGATTAGCCTGTCAAAACTGTTTGTGTGTGTGTGTGTGTTTGTCCGTGTGTCACAACCTACTTTTCAGGTTTCACTTCAAATCACAAAAAAACAAAACATTATATAAGATATCCCAATTATAAGACTTATTGATACCGGAGATATTCTCAAGGGACCACTTATGAGCATCGCAATTCAAGAAAAGGAGCTAAGGTTTGTGCTTTTTGGGCCAAAAGCGACAATTATTGGGTAACATTTGTCATCATTTCAAATTCGTACCATCCTATCATGTGCGCATACATAGGTTTGAGAATGGAATTGTCGTCAAAAAATCGAGGCGAAACATGCAAGCATCAAAATGGACGAAACAGTCGCCTAGGGCACTTGAGCTATTATTAGCACGGAGTTCACCCACAACTCACCCGCAGGGCCGTGCGTGGGGTGGGACGGGTGCGTGGGGTGGGCCTACGGATATGTACTGTGTGCTTCTAAATCACGTAATGTTCATGTTTCCAGCCTCGCGAGCTTGCACAATGAACAATTACAGTGGCAACGATTACATATCCAGCTCACACACTTGCGGAGCTTGGAATTAAGCACCAGCGACTTTCGAGTTGCAAACTATGGAGGTACCATCATTCGCATGGGCCAAGCCGCCCCCATTTGTATTGCCGAGGCGAAATGGACCACGCCACCGCGCCATACGTTACCCCTCCCTGGCAGGCGGCCTAGGATCGCCAGGGACCCACTCTTCGCTCGTTTTCCCTCCTCGCCCATTCTCGCAGGCTTATCCAGTTGAAGTTTCTCAATTATTAGCTTTCGACACGCGCCTAGGACTTGTCTTTGAACCAATTCTTCGCAATTCTTGATGCCCCCTCAGTTCAACTCTGATAGTCGCCCATCGCCTCATTAAGCGCGCGCGGTTCCCTGCTTCGCATGCAGCTGAGACAACATGGGAAGGATCATGCTACCACCCCTTGCTCTACCTGCATGGTAAATTTGGTATGGTACTGCATGGTGCAGAATAGCATGACATTGAATGGTTTATACCTACATGCATGGTACAATGGTAGATTAGTATGGTATGGCCTGGTGCAGCATAGCACTGCATGTTATGGTTTATACCAACATGCATGGTACAATGCTATAATAGTGGGGCATGGCATGGTGTAGCATAGCATTGTATGATGTGTACCTACATGCATGGTATATTGGTATAGTATGGAGTGATGGTTGTGAAATAGATGATTCTAATTGTAGGAGTGATGATGATGGTCATGGTGAGATTGTTAGTACTGATGGTGTTAATGAGAAGATGATTGCGATCGTGTTATGTGGTGTTGTAGTGCGTGATATTTATTCGTGCTTCAGTAGTTGTGTTTGGGTTGTGCTGCAGTTGGATAGCCAGTTATGTGTGTGTTCAAGGTGTGTCTGAGTGTGTTTGTGTGTGTGCATGGGGTAGTGAATGAATAGCCAGTGTCTGTGAGTGCATGGTGTAGTGCATGGATAGCCAGTGTGTGTGGGTGAGTGCCTGAGTGTGTTGTTTGTCTCAATAGGATTGTCTTTTAGTGCATGGGGATGGCGAGGTGTGTGAGTATGTAAGTAGGGCGGTGTGGCAGTGCATGCGTAGCCCATTGTATGTGCATGTGTGAGTGTCTGGGTATGTGTGAATGTGTACACGGGGTTGTCTTGTATTGCATGGATGGCCTGGTGTGTGTGTGCGTGAGTGTCTGATTGGGTTGTGTTTGTCCATGGATTTTCTTGTAGTGCATGGATGACCAGGTGTGTGTAACTGTGTACGGAAACAGATCTGTGTGGCAGTGCATGTGTAGCCAGATGTGTGTGCCACTACACACCCTACACCCCCATACATCCACCACACCACACTACACCACACCCACCCATCCACACCAGCTGCCACACCACACCACACCACCCCAAAACTAAGAGGCCACACCACACCACACCACAACCACACCACACACACCCCACACCAACCACACCACACCCACGCTCTCACCCACACCACACCTATACCACACCACCAACACCACACCACACCTTAACCACACCACACAGCCTACACCTCCAAACCACGCCCTCACCACACCACCACCACAGCACACCACGCCGCCACCACACAACCCACCACACCACCACAACAATCCACATCACACCACACCACACCACACAACATCCACACAACACCACACCACCACCCACACCAAACCACACACGCGAACACCTCGCCACAGCACACACCTAGCCACCACCACACCACCACCACACCACACCACACCACCCCCACCACACCACACCCCACCCAAACAAAAACAAAACACCACAAACCCACACACACCACACCACCACACTACACCACACTTCCCCTCACCATCGCCACGCCTCACCACACCAACCCACACCACCAACCACACCACACCACACCACCACACCACAACCTCACCACAACACCACGCAACACCACATCACCACACACAACCAACACAACACACCACACCCAACACATACCCCCTCACCATACCACAACACAACACCACACATCTCACCTGCACCACACCGCCCAACCCAAAGCCACACCATACTACGACACAAAACTACACAAATCGAACAAATCTACACAAAACAACACTACATTATACTCCAGACTCAACACCACACCACCATCAAACCACACCACAGACACACAACACACCACACGGCTCCATACCACCCACACCACACACCACACCACACCACCCACACCACACACACCACACCACACACACCACAAACCTCACCACACCACACCTTACAAACACCACACAAGCCTAACCCTCAGCCACCCCACTCCTCACCACACCACACCAACACCACATCCACACCCCCACACCACACTCACACTCACACCCACACAACACCACACCGCCACCACACACACCACACACCACCACAGGGCCCCCACCCCTCCACCCCCACCACCACCACACCAACACCACACCACAACTCACCACAGCCATACACCCCACCCCCCGCCACACCCCTATCACCACACGAACACCTCACAACACCCACACCACACCTCACCACACCACAAACCACGCCACACTACATACCCAGACCTTCTCAACTCGCTCACCGACACCCTCACCACCCAAAACCACATCCCCTGCACCAGTGCACCAGCAACACCACACCACCACCACTACCACACCACCCCCACCCCCCCGCCTCCCCCCCCACAAAACCATACCACGACACAAACTACACCAATCGACAAAACAACACGACATGATATGTCCACGCAACACCACACCAAACGCACTCCTACACCACTCCACACCACACTTCACCATACCAGGCCACACACCACAACCCCACACCACACCACACCACACCACTAACACCACACAAACCACACAACACCACCACCACACCACCACCACACCACACCCCACCACACACACCCACAACACACACTTACCACACCCCACGACAATCCTACACCCTCCACACACGCTCCTCACCCCACCACACACATCACACCACCCCACACTTTCCCCCACCATACCACTGGACCACTCCTCCCACACCCACCCCACCTAACACCACACCACAGTCCCACACCACACCACACCACTCAAGACACGCATCTCAACACACAACCATACAACGTACACAAACTACACGAATCTACACAAACACATGACAATGATCTCCACTCCCTAACCACTCACCCACAGCCACACCACACTTCACATACCATTCCCACCACCCCACACACACCACCCCACGCCCCAGCACCACGACCACACCACACACACACCACACCACACCACAACACACCACCAACACCACACACTACCACACCGTCCCGACACCTAAGCACCACACCACACCATGACCACGGACACCGGACCACCCCAAGCACTTCACACACACCAACCACCCTCTCACACCTACATCCAAACACACACAGCACCACATCACAGCCATCACCACACTTCCACCCACCATCCACCAAATCACCACAACTCACCCACACCACACACAGCACCACACCAACCACTAACCAACCACCAAGCACCACACACCACCCACAACACAACACCACACACAAACCCACGACTACCACACACCGCCACCACCCCCACACCCACCCCACACCACCCTCCCACACACACAGCACCAAACACACACACACCCTCACAGACCAAGGGACCACCCCTCGACCCACCACCGGTCCACCACCCCACATCATCCAAGAACAACACCACAAAAGCACACAAATCGAACACAAAACACACGAACAGAGTAACATCCACTCCACCCACCCACGCACCCCCCACGCCCACCAACCCCACGCACACAGCCACTCACCACACCCTTCTACAGCAAGCCCACACCAAACCACACCAACCCCACACCTAACCACACCACCCCACACCACTACCACCCACACCCACCACCACACCTACACCACACACCACACCTTTACCACACAACAGCCCTACACTCCCCACACCAGTCTACCACCACCAACCACAATCACACCACAACCACACTTCACCACACCATACACGCTCATCCACCTACCCTCACCACACCACACCACCCACACACCACCTCACCCACAGACACAACCGAACACCAACACCATGACAACCCACCCCAATCACACCCACAACACTTACCAACAGCACACCACCACCACAACCACCCTCACCACACCACACCACACACACCACACCACACCCACTACACACCCCACAGCGACACAGCCTCACACAGCCTCAACACACAACACACACAACACCACCCACCACGACCACCCACTCCACGGCCAACACACCACACACACTCACCACAAACCTCACACACCACGCCCACACAGCTTACCAATCACACACCACACATCCACACCCTCACACACCAAACACATCCGACCCACACAATCACACAGACAGCCACACTAACAAATCACATCCAAACACAACACAAAACCAAACTCACCACACCGCACCCTACCAACACTCCTCCCACAACACCCACCCACCAACAACCACAAACACCAAACAACAAAAACACCATGACATACGCACCACACCACACCACTACCACACACCACACCACATCTCACCACTCCAGGTACCCACACCACACTCTACACAACCACACCAACACCCCACAACCAACACAACACACACCAACCCCACACCAACCACACGCCGACCACACCCACACCCACTAACACACAACTACAGCCTACTCACCTCGCCACAACCAAGCCATCCTCACACACCCCACCAATCATCACCCACACCAACTGTCACAACACCCATACCACGCTCCTCACCACAGCCAACACCACAACACAAACACACCCACACTCACAACAACACACACCACACTCACTCCACCACACCACACCACCCACAACCACCCACACACCATCCACACCACACTCACCACACGCACACACCACACCACACACCCACACACACATACACAACACAACACCATCAACACCACCAATCCACCACACCCCACACCGTACCAAACTCACACCACTCACCGCGCCACACAGCCGACACCATACAAACGACACCAACAGCACACCACACATCGACACGGCCACACACAAGCACTGCACTATACGGACCAACCAGCACACCGCACACACCACCACACCACACCACACCACACCCACCACACCCACCACACACCACACGCACCGCCGCACCAGCATCGCAACTCACCACAACAACAACACAACACAACACATCCACACACACACAACACAACACACCGCACCCACCACCCCAACACAACACAAACGACACAAATCGGCGACAAAACCACACCCATGATACGCACCAACCAACACCAAAACACAACCACTCCGCCCACACCACACCACACCACACCACCAACCAACCACACCACACCACCACCACCACACCACACCACACCACCCACACCACACCACACCACACCCACACACACACAACACACACACACCACACCACCACCACACCACATCCTCACAACCACACCACACCACACCACCCCCACACACAACACAACATGCACAACACCAACGCCCCTCTACCCACCACCACACAACCCACACACCACCACCACAACCACACACCACACCACCAAACCCCCACCCTGCACACCGCATTAAAGCAGCCCGACCCTACCACCTGCAGAAACCCACATACCTCACACAACCAAAACATACCAACCACATTCAACGGGGACAACACACGCACCACACGGCACCCAAGCCCCCGACAAAACGAATTCAAATCGCACAAAACACGACCAAGCACTCGCACGCAACCCCCCAACCCTCGCCCCACACACACCACACACCCACCACCAACCACGCCCACCACGGCACCCACACCCACCCCACCACACACACCACAAGACCACACCAACACCACACACACCACACCCACCACACTCCACACTTCACCCATCACCACTACACACCTCACACCAGCGTCCACACCACCCACACCACCAAAAAAACACCCCTCACCAACCACACCTTAAGACACACACTAAGACCCACGCACGCCACCGGCACCGGCACACACAACACCACACCCACCACACCACACCACAACCACACTCACACCACTAACCACACCACACCACCCACACCACACCAACACCCTCCACCACTGCACCACATACAACCACCACACCACACACACACAACACCCACCACACCACACCAATACCACACACAAAACACACAAATCACACAAACAACAAACATTACCCCGCCACAACACCACACCACACCACCCCTTACCACAACCACACAGCCTACCCCCGCAACCCAACCACACCTCACCCACACAACACCCCACACACACCCACACCACACCAACACCACACCACACCACACCACACCACACTCCACCACACTTGCACCCCGCACGCATACCACGCCTCACCACCACACCACACCACACCACACACACACACACCACACCACACCACACCACCACACACCCACCTCACCACAAACACAACACACACCCTCAACACAACACAACACAACACAACACAACAACAACACACACAACACAACACAACACAAAACACCAGACAACAACACAACACCGCACCACACCACACCACACCGCACCAGACCACACCATACTATGACACAAAACGACACAAATCGACACAAATCGACACAAAACAACACGACATGATGCGCCACGCAACACCACACCACACCAAACCACACCACACACCACATCACACCACACTGCTCCATACCACGCCACACCACACCACACAGCACACCACACCACACCACACCACACCACACCACACCGCACCACACCACACCTTACAACACCACACAGCCTACACCTCCACAACCAAGCACAACCACACCCCACCACACAACACTACAACACCACACCACACCCCACACCCCACACCACACACACACACTGCACCACACCATACCACACCACACCACACCACACCACACCACACCACACCAACACACCACACCACACCACCACACCACACCTCACCACACCACACCACACACACACTACACCACACCCACCGCACCACACCTCACCCACACACCCAACACCTCACCACCAACACACAACACACACCACACCCACACCACACCACACCACACCACACCCACACACACACCTACACACACAAAACGACAAACAAATCGACACAAAACAACACGACATGTATGCCACGCAACCCCCACACCAAACCCCACTCCACACCAACCCACACCACACTTCACATACCAGGCCACAGCACACCACCACACCACACACCCCACACCAACACCACACCACACACACACACACCACCCCACCACACACACCACACCACACCTTCCACACACACAGCCTACACCTTGCCACACCAAGCCTCACCACAACCCACCCACATCACACACCACACCACACTGCACCACACCATACCACGTCCCACCCACACCACAACCACACCACACCACCCACCACACCACAACCACACCCACCAACCACACCACACACAACACACCACACCACCCACACCACCCACCACACACCACACCTCACCCACAATAAACCTCCCCACTACAAAACGACACGAATCGACACAAAAAAAAAACATGACATGATACGCCACGCCACACCACTCCACACCACACCACACCACACTTCACCATACCAGGCCACACCACACCACACACACACCACACACCACACCACACCACACCACCCACACCACACCACACCAACACCACACAACACACACACACCACATTACCAAACCCAGCCACACCTCCACACCAGCCTCAACACAACCACACCACATCACAACACCACACCACACGCACACACCATCCACGCCTCACCACACCACACCACACCACACCACATCACAACACACACCACACTCACCACACCATACCACGCCTCACCACACCACACCACACCACACACACACAACCACACCACACCACACCACACCACAACCACCACACACCACACCCACCACACCCACCAACACACCACACTCACCAACATCAACCAACACAACCAACAACACAACACCAAACCACACCACACCGCACCCACCCCCACCACCACCACACACACATACAACGACACAAAACGACACAAATCGACACAAAACAACATGACATGATACGCAACGCCACACCACACACACTCCACACCACACCACACCACACTTCACCATACCGGCCACACCACACCACACCAACCACACCAGCCAGATGTGTGTGTAGTGTGTCCACAGTGCTGCGTGGCAGGTGCAGGTAGCCAGATGTGTGTGTATGTGCATGCACCGGTGCTGTGTGGAAGTGCATGGATAGCCAGCTATGTGGTGTATGTGCGTGTGCAGTGCTGTGTGCAGTTCCTAGGTAGCCGGATGTGTGTGTATGTGCTTGCGCAGTGCTGTGTGGAAGTGCATGATAGCCGATGTGTGTGTATGTGCGTGCGCAGTTGTGTGGAAGTGCATGGATAGCCTCATGGTGTGTATGTGCATGCACAGTGCTTGTGGCAGTGCATGGATAGCCATATGTGTGATGTGTGTCCACAGTGCTGGCGTGGCAGTGCAGGGTAGCCAGAGTGTGTGTGTATGTGCATGCACAGTGCTGTGTGGAAGTGCATGATAGCCAGCTATGTGGTGTGTATGTGCGTGTGCAGTGCGTGTGGCAGTCCTAGGTAGCCGGATGTGTGTGTATGTGCTTGCGCAGTGCGGTGTGGAAGTGCATGGATAGCCAGATGTGTGTGTATGGCGTGCACAGTGCTGTGTGGCAGTGCATGGTAGCAATTTGTATGTGCGTGTAAGCGGCGTATTTAGTGTGTTCGTGTTTGCATGGGGTTGTTGTGTAGTGCATGGATAGCCAGATGTGTTAGTATGTAGTAGCACATGGCTGTGCGACAGTGTATGTGTAGCCAGTTGTTTTGTGTGTGCATGCTGGTGGCTGAATGTGTTTGTGTTTTCATGTGGTAATGTAGTGCATGGTTAGCCAGATGTGTGTGTGTGTATGTGCGTGCACAGTGCTGTGTGGCAGGCATGGATAGCCAGCTATTGTGTATTGTGTGTGCGCAGTGCTGTGTGGCAGTGCTAGGTAGCCACATGTGTATGTTCATGCAAAGTGCTGGTTGGAGTGCATGTATAGCCAGCTATGTGTGTATGTGCGTCGCAGTGCTGTGTCGCAGCGCATGGATAGCCAGATGTGTGTGAATTGCCTGCGTAGTGCTGTGTGGAAGTGCATGGATAGCTAGATGTCTGTGTATGTGCGTGCTCATAAGTTGTGAACGTCTTGTAGCTTCTGCTATTAGTACCTACTACTCCACTACTTTTGAAACTCCCAGCCTCCCTCCTCTCACTTCTCGCATTCTGCATATCAACAATTTTCCGACTATTTGCCCCATGTCCTGCCGTGACGTCTAATGTGTTCAGGTTTAGTTGCTTATTGGTTTGAATGCCACCGGTTGAACTATAATTCAGATGCTACGTTTCCAAGCTGTCGAGACTATGTGTTCAATCTCTACGCACGCCACGAACACGCCCAGCCAGACTCTACAACCTAATTGGCAAAACACATTTCAGACGGCATATCACACTGCGATCTCATAATATACGATATTGTATTAGGTAACAAGCGCTTGGTCCGGGGGTCCCCAATTAATTGCCATACATGTTGGGAATGAAGCCACATCAAGCTTGTATGCGGCTTGACCGAACAAATTCCCGAAATCAACCATTCCTCTGATTGGTTATATTTGTGTGCATCAGATGCTTGCAAATAAAGCCCATATATAAGACAGTCCAGGCACCTTTAATACCACTTCAAATTTAACAACCCTACAAAATGTCAATTGTCGTTACTTCACAGTAAACCAAGCTCTCCATCGATTCAATCAATTAAATCCAAATATAGTGAATTCAAATGAATACAACTCAAATCAATTAAATGCATTCAACCAAGTCTAAACGATTCAATTTTGATTTTATCAAATATAAAAACATATTAATTAATGGATTCATGAATTAATACAATTTAATTAATTAATTAAATTAAAGTACAATTAATTAAATATCATTTAATTAATTCTGTTATTATTAAATAGTATCAAGACTTTGAAATAATTTTATTCATTCATTGTAATCGTGTTACTAATGAATTAATTCAATTCATTTTTCATTTATTAATAAACATGTATACAATATATTACATACAATTATGCAATTAAATCCACTTAAATCCGAATTAAATTCTTAATTAAATTCATGATTATTTGAAACATTTTCGTTCGGGACGCGCCTCCAGGCGCCCTTTATTTGAAGAGGGATAGCCCCATTAAATGTCCGTCCGTTAGTTAGTTAGTTAGTAGTGTGTCACAAACCAAATTTTCAGGTTTATGAAAAACATCAAAAAAGTTGAACATTCTATATTTTTGATGAATTATAAGACTATTTATACCGACAAATTCTGACCAGAGCCCATATGAGCATCGCAATTCACGAAAAGGAGCTCAGGTTGGGCCAAAAACTACAATTAACGGTTTAAAATTTTGATTTCAGGATGTTCTGAGCTAACATTTCAAATTTAAACCACTTGAACATGTGCGCTTACATAGGTTTGAGAGCAGAATTGTCGTCAAAAATTGGAGGCGAAACATGTAAGCATCACAATGGACGAAACATTCCCCTAGGGCTGTAACGTCTGAAAGACGTCTTAGCTTGATATAAAGTACAGGAGGAAAGGATATGAACCTCTCTGTTTTCTGGCCTAGAGAGTTAAGCTCGGGCTTAACTCTCATACATTCTCCCGTGGTTAACCAAAACCGTCATCGAGTTAGACTTCCGGAGTCCTCGAACCGTCTGAAGGCGCGTGTAGGGCGCGGACGTAAGGCGCGGACCTGGTTAACGGTTCGAACCGTCCGACAGGTCACGTCAGTTCCCCTTCCTCAGGGAAGTCGTCGCCACCTCGAGGTTAGCGCAGGTGACGGATGTTATCTGTCACATTCCCCCCTCTCTAGCTCGCGACTCTCCTGAGTTCGTTTGGCTTTATCGTAGGACCGTACTCGTTAGGGCTGTCGTCGAGTCTCACAGACTTGTCCGCGTTATGGTTGGGATTGGATTGTTTACATGTTGTCAGAAACTCTGGGTGCTCACTGTCTTCATTTCCACCCCCCCGGTCCCTCTTGATTACAGAAAACAGAAACTAGGGAGTATAGAGGCGATTAGACAGGTTACAGACTTGTCCAGGGTCAATGGTACGGCGCGGGAATGCCCTAACCAAGGGAAGGCTGTGCCTTCTACCCCCGCTGTTTTTTTGTTTGCGCTACGCGTTGCAAATTGAGCGACTCGGTGCGCACCCCAGTGCAAGCGCGCCCCCCCGAACCCCCGTAACGCGTGGGCCCGTGGGGGGGGGGGGGGGGGGGGGGGGGGGGGGGGGGATTATGGCTAGTTTAGACCAGCCCATGCGATCGCTCATGCAGCGACGGAATGGCGAGACGTGACACACCAAAATGGAATTCCCGCGTCAGTCCAGCCCCAAACAGAAAGGGAAATATATATTTGTGTATATCTGCATATCTCGTAGAGATATTATATAAGCATATTAACATATCTGGTATAGATATTGTATAAGCATCTTAACATTTCTCATATAGATCTGTAAATATATTATATACGTCATCTCCATATCTCGTAATCTGTGACATACTATAATAGTAGTAGTCTCTTCTGTAGCATATCTACGTATATATCCATCGTATAAGTCAGACGTATCTCTAAGTACATGACGTACTCATAGTAAGATATATGTACGTATTCTACTATCCGTATAGATATCATGTACCGTATATCTCCACCTCTCGCTAAGATATCGGGGGAACGTATATCTCTAATATATCATCGGTAAGATATCATGGACGTCATATCTACATATCTCGTTAGATCATCAGTGTACGTATATACACATCTCTATAGATATCATGACGTATATGTACATATTCTCTATAGATATCATGGAACGATATCATACCCGAGTCTCGTATAGATTCATGGACGTATACTACATATCTCGATAGATATCATGGCTTATACTCACCACCACACCACACTACACCACACCGCACCTGCACACAACCAACTCACCACACCCACAAACCACACACACAACACCACACCACACACACCACACCAAACACACCACACCACACCACCAACCACCACACCCACACCATGACCACGAAACAAACGACACAAATCGAACAAAACACCCGACATGATATTATGCCACGCAACCCCCACACCAAACCACTCCCCACACCAAGCCACACCACACTTCACCATACCAGGCCACAGCACACCACACCACACCACACCACACCCACACACACACACACCACCCACACCACACCACCCCACCACCCACACCAAACCCACACCTTACCACACCACACAGCTATACCTTGGCCACACCAAGTCTCACCACACCACACCACTATAACACCACACCACACTGCACCAACCCTACCACCCTCACCACACCACACCACACCACACCCAGACCCACACCACACCACACCACACCCGCACGCACACCACCCACACCACACCCACGCACCACACACACGGCCACACCACACCCCAGACCACACCACACCCACACCACACCACACCCCATCCACACGATACAACGACACAGACCGACAGAATCGACACGAAAAAAATCAGAAGGATTACGCCACACGCCCCCCCACCCACACCAGCAGACCAATAACACAATTTCACTGCACCTACCAGCACGACCACACCACACCACACAAACCACACACCAACCACACCACAACCACACCAAACCACACCAGCACAACATCGACACGTACACACACACACCTTACCAAACCACCACAGCGCTACACCTCGCCACACCAAGCCTCACCACACCACACCAAATCACACACCCAACCACCACTGCCATACCAGACCAGGCCCAAAAACCACACCACCTACAACAACAATCACATAACAACCCACACTGACACCACACCATACCGTACGCGCTCACCACACCACACCACACACCACACCCACACCACACCACACCATTCAACACACCAGCACCGAACACCGACACAACCCCACTACAACCAGACACAACACCTGCAGAGTCAACACCACCACACCTCAAGCAAACACAGACAAGGCACAATGCACCAAAAAACCCACTACACGCACCCACCGACACCGCACCACACCAACCGCACCACACCACACCATTACAACCGACACAAAACGACCACCAAGAATCGAGCAGTCACCAAATCAACAACATCGAATGATAAGCAAACGCACCCGCACCGAGCCCACTCCACACCAGCACCAGCAGTCCGACGAGATAAAACACCTGCAACCATACCAGGCGCACACCACACCAACCCCACCACACCACCAGCAGATGTGTGTGTGTTGTACGTGTGTCACACAGTGCTGCGGGCGTGCAGGGTAGCAGATGTGTGGTGTAGATGCATGCACAGTGCTGTGGGGAAGTGCAGGATAGCCAGCTTGTGTTCGTGTATGTGCGTCTGATGTGCGGTGCTGTGCACGGCATCCTAACTAGGTAGCCGGAAAGGATTGGGTGTGTAGGGGCTGCGCAGTGACTGTGTGGAAGTGCATGGATAGCCAGATGTGTGTGTATGTGCGTGCGCAGTGCTGTGTGAAGAGCATATGGATAGTCCTCGTGTGTGTGTAGTTTGTGCATGGCACAGTGCCCCTTGTCTTGTGTTGGCAGGAAGATGGAAGCCACATGTGTGTGTATGTGTGTCCATATAGTGGCACTGCGTGGGCACAGGCAGGGTGCCAGATGTGATGGTAATGTGCATGCACAGTGCTGTGTGGAAGTGCATGTATAGCCAGCTATGTGTGTGTATGTGCGTGATTGGTGCAGGTCTGTGTGGCAAGTTCTTGTAGCAGTGTGTGAATTGTGTGTATGTGCTTGGCCGCAGTGATGTGGAAATGTGAATGATAGCAGATGTGTGTGTATGTGCGTGCACAGTGCTGTGTGGCAGTGCATGGATAGCAATTTGTATTGTGCGTGTAAGCGTGCGTATTTGAGTGTGTTCGTGTTTGCATGGGGTTGTTGTGTAGTGCATGGATAGCCAGATGTGTTAGTATGTAGTAGCACATGGCTGTGCGACAGTGTATGTGTAGCCAGTTGTTTTGTGTGTGCATGCTTGAGTGGCTGAATGTGTTTGTGTTTTCATGTGGTAATGTAGTGCATGGTTAGCCAGATGTGTGTGTGTGTATGTGCGTGCACAGTGCTGTGTGGCAGTGCATGGATAGCCAGCTATGTGTGTATATGTGTGTGCGCAGTGCTGTGTGGCAGTGCTAGGTAGCCACATGTGTATGTTCATGCAAAGTGCTGTGTGGAAGTGCATGTATAGCCAGCTATGTGTGTATGTGCGTGCGCAGTGCTGTGTCGCAGCGCATGGATAGCCAGATGTGTGTGAATGTGCCTGCGTAGTGCTGTGTGGAAGTGCATGGATAGCTAGATGTCTGTGTATGTGCGTGCTCATAAGTTGTGAAACGTCTTGTAGCTTCTGCTATTAGTACCTACTTACTCCACTACTTTTGAAACTCCCAGCCTCCCTCCTCTCACTTTCTCGCATTCTGCATATCAACAATTTCTCGACTATTTGCCCCATGTCCTGCCCGTGACGTCTAATGTGTTCAGGATTTAGTTGCTTATTGGTTTGAATGCCACCGGTTGACTATAATTCAGATGCTACGTTTCCAAGCTGTCGAGACTATGTGTTCAATCCTACGCACGCCACGAACACGCCCAGCCGACTCTACAACCTAATTGGCAAAACACATTTCAGACGGCATATCACACTGCGATCTCATAATACGATATTGTATTAGGTAACAAGCGGCTTGTGTCCTGGGGGTCCCCAATTAATTGCCATACATGTTGGGAATGAAGCCACATCAAGCTTGTATGCGGCTGACCGAACAAATTCCCGAAAATCAACCATTCCTCTGATTGGTTATATTTTGTGTGCATCAGATGCTTGCAAATAAAGCCCATATATAAGACAGTCCAGGCACCTTTAATACCACTTCAAATTTAACAACCCTACAAATGTCAATGTCCGTTACTTACAGTCACAAGTAAAACAAAGCCCATCCATCGATTCAATTCAATTAAATCCAAATATATTGAATTCAAATGAATACAACTCAAATCAATTAAATGCATTCAATCCAAGTCTAAACGATTCAATTTTGATTTTATCAAATTAATTAAAAACATATTAATTAATGGATTCATGAATTAATACAATTTAATTAATATAATTAAATTAAAGTAACAATTAATTAAATATCATTTAATTAATTCTGTTATTAATTAAATAGTATCAATGACTTTGAAATAATTTTATTCATTCATTGTAATCGTGTTACTAATGAATTAATTCAATTCATTTTTCATTTAATTAATTAAACATGTATACAATTATATTAAATACAATTATGCAATTAAATCCGACTTAAATCCGAATTAAATTCTTAATTAAATTCATGATTATTTGAAACATTTTCGTTCGGGACGCGCCTCCAGGCGCCCTTTATTTGAAGAGGGATTAGCCCCATTAAAATGTCCGTCCGTTAGTTAGTTAGTTAGTTAGTGTGTCACAAACCAAATTTTCAGGTTTTATGAAAAACATCAAAAAAGTTGAACATTCTATATTTTTGATGAATTATAAGACTTATTTATACCGGACAAATTCTGACCAGAGCCCATATGAGCATCGCAATTCACGAAAAGGAGCTCAGGTTGGGCCAAAAAGCTACAATTAACGGTTAAAATTTTGATTTCAGGATGTTCTGAGCTAACATTTCAAATTTAAACCACTTGAACATGTGCGCTTACATAGGTTTGAGAGCAGAATTGTCGTCAAAAATTGGAGGCGAAACATGTAAGCATCACAATGGACGAAACATTCCCCTAGGGCACTGTAACGTCTGAAAGACGTCTTAGCTTGATATAAAGTATCAGGAGAGAAAGGATTTGAACCTCTCTGTTTTCTGGCCTAGAGAGTTAAGCTCGGGCTTAACTCTCATACATTCTCCCGTGGTTAACCGATAAACCCGTCTATTCGAGTTAGACTTCCGGAGTCCTCGAACCGTCTGAAGGGCGCGTGTAGGGCGCGGACGTAAGGCGCGGACCTGGTTAACGGTTCGAACCGTCCGACAGGTCACGTCAGTTCCCCTTCCTCAGGGAAGTCGTCGCCACCTCGAGGTAGCGCAGGTGACGGATTGTTATCTGTCACATTTCCCCCCTCTCTAGCTCGCGACTTCTCCTGGAGTCGTGTGCTTTATCGTAGGACGTACTCGTTAGGGCTGTCTGTCGAGTCCTCGGGACGAGTGCAGGGGCGGACCGGCGCGTGCGGATCAGGGACGTGTGGGACCTCGATGGGAGCGTTTGGAACAGCGAGGTCGGATTCGAGTTCCCACGTATGGACGTGATCAGAGTGCAGGCACTGTACGAAGTAGCGAAGGAGTCCTGAGTCGATTTGGTGGTCGACCACTGCACTGATTACGTAGACGAACCCGTTCGAAATTCGTAGAGGGGTCGTCGGTGGCCCAGAAAGATCGGGGTAGGGGCGAATTATCGGGGATCCATCGGGGACGTAAGCCTGGAGTATGGACACGTGGAACGTAGGGTGGATGCGTCAGCCCTCGAGGAGGTCGATGGACGTGGTCGTTTAGCGTCTGGGCGCTGTCGATCCTCGGAAAGGCCTGATACGCACAGTCCAAGGCGTTGGTCACATGTTGAACCCAAGACACCGCCTGAGGGCTGTCAGAAGGGAGTATCGTGTCGGGAGGTTGGAGAGCGACTCGTGTGAAGCAATCGGGTGCAATTGGTCTCAGTTGGTAAGGCGGTCGGGATTGCCATCGGGGTCAGCGTGCGTGCGCTGTCGTTAGGAAGGGAGACTTATGAGGGGTGATCAGTCCCTGTGTTGTCCCCGGTTCGTTTTCGTTGTGTGTACGGTTCGTTGTGTGGTTACGGACCTGGCCAGGTATATTTTTCGTGGATGCAGAAAAATCGGCAAAGCAGGATCGGCAAGATTGGCAAAGTCGATGGCGGGATCGGCAAGATCGGCATAGCAGGATCGGCAGGATCGGCCAAGTCGATGGCGGGATCGGCAAGATCGGCAAAGCAGGATCGGCAGGATCGGCCAATGGTGTCGTACCAACCCACGTATAGGGAGCGGTTGTAGCGTGTCTTGGCTTCGCTCGTGTGAAGCCTTCACCGATGGGCACGAATGACAGGATCGAACGTAATCGTTAACATCAAGGCGCATCGTAGGCCATCAGTAATAACGGCCGATAGAGTTGAACGTGCGTTCGAACCCCGGGTGCCCGCCACACTGGTTATAATGGAAGGCGAACAAGATGCGACTCTTGAGGGCGTTGCCATTTGGGACCACGATCTGCGCCTCGGATGCTGAACGTTTAGAGCGGCCTGAACCAACCCAGGAGCCATCGGGGCGTAGGGTAAGGTGTTGCGTGTTTCGGGAACACCGGAACCAAGAGTCACGGTTGGACGCGAGCAAAATATCGGGGAAATTTTCACGAGGGTGGATAGGGTCGAGTCGTTCCACAGAGAAAAATTCCATGTATTGCTTACGTGAAAGCCTCGGGCTTGCTTACGTGAAAGCATCGGTTGATTTGCGAGGTAGACCAGTGGTTCGTGATCAGTATTGATTTCGAATTCGCCTGTACATTCTTCGAGATAGCATCGCCATTCCTTAAGCGCGAGTTTTCGAGAACTTGTGGGAATGGAAAGCAATCGGCCAACCCTCCACTTTGACAGTCTTGGGTCCAGGCCGCCGCAAAACCTGATCCCCGCAGTCCGGCGTTCCGTTACCCAAGGGCTTGCCTGCCAGCGTTGGTAGTTAAATACCAACCCACGGGTCGTGTCGATTTGTCAATCGCGGTCAGAGGGGGTGCGAGTGCGGGGTATCCTTAGTGGAACGGTTGTACATGCTTCGAGCAGGTCGGAGTCGGGCAGGCGTGACTGCCCTGACGTGCGTTTTGTTGACTCGTTTGCCATCCCCCGAGAGCACGTGGCCGAGATACTTCACTTCGGGAGTTCGGGTTGGAAGAATCTGCCTGTTTCGGGTAGGACCATTCGGTTGTCCCTTCGTGTTCTGCATCGTCTACTGAAGAGGGCGTTGATCTGCGGATAGGTGGGGGGGTGGGCCAGCGTGAAAAAAAAGAGATCAGGCTCCGTAAACCAAATGTAACGTCTGAAAGACGTCTTAGCTTGATATAAAGTATCAGGAGAGAAAGGATTTGAACCTCTCTGTTTTCTGGCCTAGAGAGTTAAGCTCGGGCTTAACTCTCATACATTCTCCCGTGGTTTACCGATAAGCCCGTCTATTCGAGTTAGACTTCCGGAGTCCTCGAACCGTCTGAAGGGCGCGTGTAGGGCGCGGACGTAAGGCGCGGACCTGGTTAACGGTTCGAACCGTCCGACAGGTCACGTCAGTTCCCCTTCCTCGGGGAAGTCGTCGCCACCTCGAGGTAGCGCAGGTGACGGATTGTTATCTGTCACAGGCACTTGAGCTATAATTTGCCCACGGACCCCACCTCAGGGCCGTGCGTGGGGAAGGGGCGGTGGCCACCGGGCGGGGGCAGGGGCGGGGGCCCCCGGGCGGGGGCAGTGACGCGGGCAGGGGCAAGCCACGCCACCTGCCGCTGGTCAAAAGCCCGTTCAGCAGGACGGGACATACCGCTCACGTCTGGGCTGGGCCGAAACATGCAATACCTTGTACAAATTCCGTAAAATCAACGAGATACCTGATTGGCCTATTTTTTCTTGCATCAAATTCTTTACAAAAAAGTCAATCTACATACATGCATTTCATTACATTACAGAAACGTTCAATACTGCTTAAAAATCAACAACCCTTCAACAACTCTCTTTTTCGTCACTTTATAGTTAACAATGCTAAATCATCAATCGATTCAATGGAATTAAATTAATTTAAAGCCTCCAGGCGCCCTTCGAATTTAATCCAATTCGAATTGATAAAATTTAAAGCGGGGACGGGGACGGGGGCGGGGGCCACCGGGCGGGGGCAGGGGCAAGCCACGCCACCTGCCGCTGGCCAAAAGCCCGTTCAGCAGGACGGGATATACCGTTCACGTCTGGGCTGGGCCGAAACATGCAATACCTTAAACAAATTCCGTAAAATCAACCAGACACCTGGTCGGCCTCATTTTTCTTGCATCAAATTCTTAAAAAAGTCAGTCTACATACATGCATTTCATTACATTACAGAAAAGTTCAATACTGCTTAAAAATCAACAACCCTCCAACAACTCTCTTTTTCGTCACCTTGTAGTTAACAATGCTAAATCATCAATCGATTCATTGGAATTCAATTAATTTAAAGCCTCCAGGCGCCCTTCGAGTTTAATCCAATTCGAATTGTACAATTTAAAGCAATTACATGCATTCAAATCACGTTAATTAAATTAAATGGAAAGGAATAAATCGAATTATTATAACACAACATTAAATACAATTCGATTCAATTAATTAAAATATATTGAATTAAGGATCCGAATCATTTCATTCGGGACGCGCCTCCAGGCGCCCTTGATGAAAAAATCTCCAGATTTTTTGAAGAGGGATTAGCCCCATTAAAATGTCCGTCCGTCCGTTAGTTAGTTAGTGAGTCACAAACCATTTTTTCAGGTTTTATGAAAAACATCAAAAAGTTGAACATTCTATATTTTTGATGAATTATAAGACTTTTTTATACCGGACAAATTCTGGCCAGAGCCCATATGAGCATCGCAATTCACGAAAAGGAGCTCAGGTTGGGCCAAATAGCTACAATTAACGGTTAACAATGTGATTTCAGGGTGTTTTGAGCTAACATTCCAAATTTAAACCACTTGAACATGTGCGCTTACATAGGTTTGGGAGCAGAATTGTCCTCAAAAATTGGAGGCGAAACATGTAAGCATCACAATGTACGAAACATTCCCCTAGGGCACTTCTGCTATAATTAGCCCACGGACCCCACCTCAGGGCCGTGCGTGGGGCAGGGGCAAGCCACGCCACCTGGTGGCCATCGGGCGGGGGCGGGGGCGGGGGCGGGGGCCACCGGGCGGGGGCAGGGGCAAGCCACGCCACCTGCCGCTGGCCAAAAACCCGTTCAGGAGGACGGGACATACCGTTCGCGTTTGGGCTGGGCCGAAACATGCAATACCTTGTACAAATCCCGTAAAATCAACCATACACCTGATTTGCCTCATTTTTCTTGCATCAAATTCCTCAAAAAGGCCAATCTACAAACATGCCTTTCATTACATTACAGAAGCGTTCAAAATTGCTTTGAAATCAACAACCCTTCAAAAACTATATTTTTCGTCACTTAAGAATGCTAAATCATCAATCGATTCATTGGAATTCAATTAATTTAAAGCCTCCAGGCTCACTTCCAATATAATCCAATTCGAATTCATACAATTTGAAGCAATTGCATGCATTAAAATCACGTTAATTAAATTAAATGGAAAGGAATAAATCGAATTAAAATAACACAACATTAAATACAATTAAATTAAATTCATGAGAATACATTGAATTAAGGGTCCGAATCATTTCATTCGGGACGCGCCTCCAGGCGCCCTTAATGGTAAGCGCAAAAATATTATTCATCCAGAATAGTAGGCACCAAACCAGAAAATCACAGGGAGGCCAAACAGAAATCAATCCTAATACCAAAGGAAGGGGAACAACGGTGCCTCAAAGAACCGAGAACTTAACCGAAAGAGAAGACCGAAATATCGTGTGAGAGCAGCACACGAGAGAATCAAAGCCTAAAGGACGCAGGCAAGAGGACGCAGACAAGGGGACACTAAAGTCTACGATGGAAAAATAAAGTCGATGGAAAAATCCACTACCTTAAAAACTATTCTTAGCATAGAATTCATGACTAGGTTGGGATGAAAAAACCATGATGAACTGGTTTCTTACTCAAAGATGGAAGTAAGAAGATTTATGAAAGTTAATTATCATAAATCCCCAGTTACGGCACTAACTAAAACATTCTAGGAGGTGGGTATCGCACCGCAAAGAACTCATGCACTCAAGACAAACCAAGCGCCTAACCACAAGCAAACCAAACCTGCAGCAACTGAAAAAATCCAAAGGATGCGAAGTTAAAATTTCCAAGAAACTCGTAACCAACAAAGGAAACACAGTTCAATGAACAATAGAAGGTTAGATGTACAACCATAGTACATAAAACCTATTGTCCACTTGAAAAATAGTAAACGCATAAAAAGGACTTCAAAGAATTTACTGCAAAGGATGGACTGAAAAGGCGCTTGAAATACACTCGGAAGAACAAGAAAGAGGTGAGCGGCGGTACATCTGCAAGTACAACTGCAAGATTACCCAGCCCACCAATTAACAGTTAAATCCGAAGGGAAACAACTACTACACTCCACAAAAAGTTCTAATCACCTGAGGGGCTGGTGATCGAAAAACAGTGTGGAGTAAAAAGAAATAGCTAATCTATGATGAGCTCCACCGAATGAACCATCTGCCTATGGAACTAAGAGTCAGAAACCATCAAGACGCTATAACGGTGGTCTGAATTAATTACCACCTTCCGCCCAAACCAAGAAAGACAGCTGAAAGGAAGCTGCCTAAACAAAGCGTCGTAACGCTCCACCAATCTAGACTACCCTTAGGCCCTTAGGCCCTTAGGCCCTTAGACTACCATGGGCATGCAAGGATGCCATCTCATACATCCTTCATAGCAAGCAGCCACTGATCCCTGTCAGGGTCGGAAGGAAGCATGGCAGCTTTATAAGTTAGTTCAGATGAGGTAGAAATATATGCTCCCACGTACAAGCAGTGTACTTGTACATGAGCAGCACGGGTATCAGCAATATCAGCAGTAACCGGTAGTAAAGCCCCCAGCGCAGCACTAATGCCTGGTTGAACAAGGCCGGCATTCCTTGCCTCTAAATCAATGACTCCAGGGTTGACTGTAACACCCCAGCCATACGCAGTATCAGAGCCGGACCAGTGTTCAAGATCATCACTCACACTCTCGGTGACGGCTACATCGTCGCAATGCCTTGTACGGTATAAACCACCAGGGACTGCAGGAGGCGAAGGGATCAACAACGCCTGCGAGCCATCCGAACAGGTGGACGGGGGGTGGTGACGAGTAGGCAGCGGACCTATGACAGGCTTCACTATGACCTGAGGCTGTCCAAATCCTAAAGCTTCACCGACGGAACTTGGCGCAGAGGAAGGCCTGGCGACCCCACGAGATTCGGCTAAATTAAAATTCGGAGATACAACTCCCATCCGCCCTAAAACTTCACACACAATACAGCATGATCAGTCCCTGGTTTGGAATGCAATCTGGATACATCCCAGCCAGTACAGCCATCAACAATTGGGGTTGCTAAAGGGCGTAGGGAATTACCGGCGACATGTAACATATCACCGTTTGATGACAGGAGGGATGCAAGCGGGCACGGGGACCCATACTAATGGGAGAGCCCAGGAAGACAGTCTAGACTTAACTGGATATAGAGAGTACATCACTACTCTCTACTACCTGGCGCAACATCGGAAACCCAAATATAAGAACCCTTACTCACCAGGGAATACCCAACCAGTCTACCAAATAACGCCTATCCGACTAGCAGTTGCGATTCTTCCCATTTACTAAGGTGACATAGCAAGGGCAACCAAACACACGCAACAACGACACATCAGGCATAACCCCGTAGAACAGCTCGTATGGAGTCTTGTCACCCTGATTAGGCAGCCGAACTCATAGGTAACAAGCACTGAGAAAGGCATAGGGCCAAAAAGACTTAGCTAGCATAGAATCCAAGTGGATACTCCTAGCTATGTTCTGCAAGACCCCATTGTACCTCTCCACAGTTGCATTCTGCTGAGCTGTGTATGCCATAGATAATTAATGCACAGCTCCAACCGATTTCAACCATTACTCGATACCACTTATCTAAAAATTCCTAAGCCCTATCAGAACTCAAACACTTGAACACAAACTCATGTAGCTGAGGCATACACCTAAAGAGGGCACCCATGGGAAGGACCAGGGGCACGGTAGGACAAAGAACGCGACCTCTGTCGAACCACGGAACGCACCCAGGGGTCCCAAGGATCCTAAGAGAGAAAAATATACACCAAGAAATCATGCTAAAGAACCTCCACGGCCGCTAGACTAGGGCCAGGACGGCGTCCACGTCGGCCTCCAGCATGGGTGATGACCGGCGCTGCGACACCTGGGATCACAGAAGGTGGGGAAGCGTTAGGGCGAAGTCTAGATTTGAGGTCTGGGAAAAAGGATGACGAGGAATGAAGTGCAGAAAGTCGCCAATCGCAAGGGCAGGCAAATCGCAAATCGCCAAGCCGGGCAGAATTCGAAAAATTATTCGCTAGTATGCGAAGAGCAGAGCCGAGGCATTTGTAAAGGTCCTAATTATCCCGCCGTCGATGATCAGTCAATCCCAGGTTCCCCCCTCTACGCTCGACTCATCACCCGGTTGGGGGGTAGATAGAGGGAGCCAGACCCGTAGTGGTGCTGACCATACCCCCCTGCTTCCTAACCACCTCCAGAATCTCCACGTCCAGACGCGTAGGTCGTTCTCCTCTGTCGAACCCTACGGCAAGTGCGGCGATCCGCCAGCTTGATCGAAAAAATTCTCCAGAAGGTAGACACAGAGCCACTAGAGCGCAAGCTCATGCCAGTAGTTAGCCTACCGTCGGCTGGGCAGAGCAAAGGGGGTCACAGACGACGTAGACAGGGGAACATCAGCAGGGAGCTTGGTCGGCTTGGCAACCTCCGGGTTCGCAGGCAGAGCCTCAAACACCGGATAAATGTTAGCGACGTCAAGGACGCGAGCAGACGAAGACGGGGAACCTCCACCGATGTCCAGGCTAGTCGCCGACTTGAGTCTGCACGTCGCAGTCATCTACGACAGACGGGAGGAGGCGACAGACGGCAGGGGAGGAAAAGGAAGAGAAGATGGAGGAATGATTGGGGGGGGGTTACTTCCACGATGGCGGAAGGATCCTCATGACCGTTAGCGGGGGCCGCTGGCGCGCAAACATCAAGCCAATTCGTCGTCATTGCAGGACTTCGGAACTTCCAGAATGAAGTCAGAAGCCAAGGAGAGGACGACGTAGAAGATGCATTAAGCAGTGGTACCATGATGAGCCCAATGACCTATCAGCTTGAATACACTCCAGAGAGTGGACAGAGATGCTTGCGTGAAGCAGACGCGCCAATCTATACACGGAGACGAGAATAACGTTACAAGCACAGGAGACCCATCAAGGGGCACCAGTGGAGGAAGGAGCGGCAGCCTGTACCCTGATAAGGGTACAGGCTATACAGTCCGTGTCGGGGGAACCGGTGACGCAGTCCACAGGAAGCTGTCACTACGGGAAGCTGTCACAGTACTGTCAGGGCCGATAGTTCTAAGGGAGTACACAAGGAGTCACCAAGACATAAAACAAGTGAGAGCACCGCTATTCATGCTCATATGTCGTAACCTGGCAACGGTAAAGCAGCTGGGGTGGTCTCAGGTTCGAGCATAAACGGTTTGGCAAAGGGTCGTTTGCCAAACCGTCTGCCAATACTTCAGGCGCATACGGTACAAACAGGTCGCAAGTAAGGCAGGCCTTGTGTGGCGTGCTCTACTTTTTCTGGGTTAGCTGGCACTTTGACTGTGCTTCCCTACTCTCTCACTTAATAAAGTAGGGTGCGGCTTATCTAACAAGACATGACAGATTCATGATCCAAGCACGCTAAGGAGGCAAGGGGCAAGTAAGGGACAAGAAAAATGTGTGGAGAGCGTTGGCTATTGGAGTGACAGGTGGCACCGGAATCCAGTGCAGGGGATCGAAGCCAGGGTTTACAACAGGATAAGGGGCCAGTAATAAGGCCCATGGTTGGAACGTGCAGACAGACAAACAGACAATTGGACAGCGGGGTGGCTCTGGGGGCTCCCGCCTAGGTATGCTCGGCCTAGGGCCGAGGGCCGACCAACTGTCAAGTCCACAATGTAATATCATCATCTTGGGGGGGGATATGGGTGTGTAAAAGCATGGAATCAGTGCATAGTTTTTTTTATGTAGAGGATGTGTACATGGAGCAGTTCCATGAATTTTCACAAGGAGGATGTACATGTAGGATTTGTACACGGAGGATTTTCATGGATTTTCACATGTAGGATTGGTACACGGACGATGTACATGTAGGATTTGTACATGTAGGATTTGTACATGTAGGATTTGTACATGGAGGATTTGTACATGTAGGATTTGTACATGTAGGATTTGTACACGGACGATGTACATGTAGGATTTGTACATGTAGGATTTGTACATGTAGGATTTGTACATGTAGGATTTGTACATGTAGGATTTGTACATGGAGGATTTGTACATGGAGGATTTTCATGGATTTTTCACATGTAGGATTTGTACACGGAGGATGTACATGTAGGATTTGTACATGGAGGATTTTCGCCTCAAAGGATGGGTCTCCCTATACTCAAAATATTATATGTGATTGGAGGAGTTCCTCCTACTCGGAACGAACGAGTATGCACAGTGCGCCCCATTAGTAATGCACGCTCTCAAGATGCATCACATAGTGTGTATAGATGCATGGTAGATAGGTCTGCCGAATAATGAGAATCTATCGCCTCCTGTACCAGCATTCTTGCCACACGTCGCATGAAGGAGTCCCTACCGCCTGGAGGGTAACACTTACTATGTCTGCCATGGTGACCTCCCCCAGCTGCGACGTACGGGGTGTCCCCTTAACACCACGCCCCTCCAGGCGTTATTTTTTTTGTATTGTTTTTAGATCTGCCGAGCAGGGTACTACTTCTTGCCTAATTGGTCAACGCTTTTTAATGCAAAAAGCGCAAAAACTGCGCGCTGCGCCCACAGGGGGTTGAAAAACTGCGCGAAACGCGCAGAGAGGCCAAAAAAGGCAGCGTGGCACCGCGTTGCCGCGCACGCTTAGTAGTACCCTTCTGCCGAGTGACCGAGGAGCTGCTTGCTACATATACCAGTAAGTGATATTTTACATATTTGAGCTTTTTGAGGTGTTTTTGAGGGCCTTGAGGCAGCCTCAGTATGTCAAAAGCGCAGGAGATGTTTTGAGATGTTAGTCCATACACCTATCTCAAAGACGCCACAGAACAGTAATATCCAATAGTTGTCAAGGACACGATCCAGGCACCCCGGAGGCAAAAACTGCATTTCAGGCATGGGGTGGGGATGGGTGGTGGTGTGTGTGTACATGTGTGTGGGTGTGTGGGTGTGTGGGTGTGTGGGTGGGGGAGGGGGGGAGGGTCATCGTTCTTTGCTGGGTACATCCTACCAGGTGTGGCCAATGGTCGAGTGTGTATACTAGATGTCCCTATATATGTAAGCATACCGGAATTTCGGTATCATCATTTCGTTCGTTCGTTCGTTCCTCGTGAAGGGGGGGCGGGGGGCAGGGGGTGTACGCGGACGATGTACTGTACTGCCAAGTTTCGAACTTAACTTTACAAACTTTACATCATATGCTATCGTACTCGCCTTTGGTCAACATCATATAATATGCCCTATGGTCCCTAGATATGTATGATGAGGATGCAAAGCTATCCTACTAGGCAGACGCTAGACTGCAACTGGGCCAAACCCAAAGATTCCAGAAGTACTGGAAAGCTGACGATATCAGCTTGCAGGTGCCTAAGTTGCTGGAGGTTTGGATTGAGAGAGCCCAGGGAGCTGCCTAGAAGCTGGTGCTTGTAGCCAAAAAGGAAAACTGTGAGGGGGTGCGAGCCTGTGAGGGATGTCTAAAGCACAGATGTAAGCTTGAACTTGGTAACATAGCTTCAGCCAGCAATTTGGCTGCTCGCCGTCTTTGGCAGTAGAAACAATTATTACCAGGAAAATGTAAACTCGAACAAATCCCTTTTTTTCTTTCGTTTTTTGCGTTTTTTCCCTTTTTTCTTCTTCTAAAAGACAGATGTTAGTACACACATGCACTCCCCATATACAGGTACATAGCTGTGACCCCCCCCCCCCCCCCTCCCTCCCCCCCCCTTACACACACACACACACACAACTTGAACATGCACCAACACACACAAACAGACACCTCCCACTACATCCACTCAATGACAGTCTGGAGCTCTCAGAGCACCAACCCCCGTGCTTACCTCTCCATGCACTCTAGAAACATGCAACGATGGATGCCATCATCTAAGCATGGAGCAGAAGCAGTGAGTTAAGATGGGGAGGTGTTCACGAAGAGAGTATCAGGAACCAAGCCAAGTGTGATAGCAAACGGCATGAGAAATGTTGCATATCGACGCCGCCCAGCGACGCAGTGCGATGGGCTGTCGCTTGCAGTTTCTAGCTGGCCGTGGGCGAGCGGAAGCAGAAAGGAATTGGGAGAGAGAAAAGACGCGAGTGGCAGGAAATGAGTCAGGCTGACAGCTCGTTCGTACTGCGTCCCTCCAACCGCTTTCCAACCACTTTCCTTCCAACCCCCCAACCGCTTTCCAACCACTTTCCAAAAACGCGAAGTTCGTGTTTCGGGAGCTGACGACGAAGAAAGTCCTAGGTTGAAGCTGACACCGGAACTCAGACCCGACCAGATTCATAAGGCAAAGCTTCTTGGTTTCACTATCTCTCCTCCTTTTCTTGTCAACTTCTCTATCCCTCTTTCAGGGCAGCACTGCGATTGTTTACTCGGCCTGCGCACGGTGGTACAAGCCAAGCGCAACCAGATCTGGCCGAGTCACGCACTCAACCTCCCCACTAAACCGAGTTGTACCTCGGCCTGTGGTGAACCGTGCCACACAACTAAGCTGACGTTTAGCCGCAAAAAAGCAGCTGATTAAGCTCCTTACGTCAGAACCTTGGCCGATTTATCATGTCCAAGACACTGGACTGTAGGCTTTGGACTCGACCAGAGCTGGCTGACATCGTGGACGAGGCTTTCCTTAGGGACTCGATTCCCGATGATGGTAGGTGGCTTAGTAATGCTCGTGTCTGTGCTTCCCATACAAGGTACATGTACAATCAGGAAGATGCATGTACACATGCACTCATCTGCATGCACGTAGACCAACCTGCACACAGACAAGCACAGATGTGCACATACTCATGAGCAAAGATGTGCAATAACACATGTATACAAACTAAAAAGTCCCTAAACAGCAAGAAACACACATGTACCCAAACGCAAGAAAGAAATATGTGCGCACATGCAAGATACGCGTGCATGAATGCACTCATGCGCCTGCACATACACACACACACACACACAAATAAATACACACGCACGGCACACACATACACACACATACAAGATGTATGTGCATGAATGCACTCATACACACACACACAAACACACACAAACAGCAACAACACATACACACATCTATACGGACGCAATAAACAAATATATTCACACATACAAGATCCGCGTACATTAATGCACACACACACCGCACACACACACTCACACGGCACATACACACATGTGTACATCCGCCTGCACGCAGACACACACACACACCACACATGCAAGATACACGTACATAAATGCACTCAAATGCCTGCATACACCCACACACCAGGTACACACACATACACACACAACACATACAATATATGCTTACACGAATGCACTCATGCGCCTGCACACACACACAAACCACACACACATACACACACCACACATGCAAGATACGCGTACATGAATGCACTCATACGTCTGCACACACATGCACACCACACACACAAACCACACACACACATGCACACAAACACACACACAAACTACACATGCAAGATACGCGTACATGATTGCGCCTGCACACACATACGCCTGCACACACCCACAAACCACACACACACACATACACATGCACATGCACATGCACACCACACACACACACCACACATGCAAGATGAATGCACTCATACGCATGCACACACACACACACACATACGCATGCACACACACACCGCACACAAACAACACAAACAAGATATGCTTACATGAATGCTCTCATACGCCCGCACACACATGCACACCACACACACATACACACCGCACACACACAACACATGCAAGATACGCGTACATGAATGCACTCATGCTCCTGCACACACACACACACACACACACACACACACACACATACACATACACACACAAACAACAACAACAACAACAACAACAACAACAACAACAGCAACAACAACAACAACAACAACAGCAACAACAACAACAACAACAACAACACATAAGCCCATTTATACAAACACGATAAACAAATATGTTCACATATACAAGGTCTGTGTACATTAATGCACACACCACACACACAAAACATACGCACATGTGTTCATCCTAATGCACACAGACACACATGCACACACGCAACTCATACAAGATACGCTTACATGAATGCACTCATGCGTCTGGAAACACGCACATACATATACACACACATGTGTACATCCGCCTGCACGCAGACACACATGCACGCATAATCACAGATGCGCTCATAGACCAGTTTAGGGTTTAGGGTTAAGGGTTTTCGGTATGCACACACACATATGCACACACACACACATACATGCGCACCCACACCTACACACCACGTACCCACATGTGTTCATCCGCCTGCACACACACACACACACACAAGGCAGATGAGCACACACACATAGGCACAGATGCGCTCATGCGCCTGCACAAACACACACACACACACATACACACACATGTGTACATCCACCTGCATGCAGGCACACACACACACACACACACACACTAGCAAGCACATACGAGCACACACACATAGGCACAGATGCGCTCATGCGCCTGCACACACACATACATACACACACATGTGTACATCCGCCTGCACAGACACACAGACACACACACACACACAAGCACAGATGAGCACACACACATAAGCACAGACACGCTCATGCGCCTGCACACACAAACACACACACACATACACACATGTGTACATCCGCCTGCATGCACACTCACACACACACACACACACAAGCACAGATGAGCACACACACATAAGCACAGGCACGCTCATGCGCCTGCACACACACACACACACACACACACACATACACACATGTGTTCATCCGCCTGCAGGCACACACACACACACACACAAGCACAGATAAGCACAAACACATAGGCACAGATGCACTCATGCGCCTGCACACACACATTCATACACACACATGTGTACTTCCGCCTGCACACACACACACACATAGGCACAGATGCGTTCATGCGCCTGCACACAGATAGACACACACACAAGCAAGCACAAATGAGCACACACTCATAAGCACACAGATGCGCTCCAACACAAGAATGAACCGCTAAGCAAGAAAGAAAGCAAGCCAGCAAGTAAATTGTCTTAAAATTGTACATATTACATACTACTTCCCAACAAGTGGTGCCCATACCCGGGGGTATGACATACACAGTAACATATTACCCACTTCTATGGAACGGCAGTACGATATCATGTGATGGCGGCGGTCTAGCAAGGCCAAAGTTACCACTCATATATGATACCATATGATGCAGTTTGTATGATATCATATGATATCATACTCGCCTTAGGTCAACATCATATGATATGCCGGTCCCTACAAACAAGACACATACATTTGAATCGACTGGACTAACACACTTGCATACTACCATGCTACGTACGACATACAACATCTGACATACGGCATACTACATACTATTACACATGCAGTGATGCCCATACTTTGGGGTGTGACATACATACTAAAATACTAACATGGCAGTATGATATCATGTGATACTAACATGGCAGTACTCATGGCAGTATGAAATCATGGCAGTATGATATCATGTGATACTAACATGGCAGTGATACTATCATGGTATACTAACATGGCAGTACATGGCAGTATGATATCATGTGATATCATGTGGTGACTGCAGTCTTGCTAGGCCAAAGTTACCACTCATACAATGATATCATATGATATCATAGTCGCCTTTGGTCAACATCATATGACATACATGCCGATCCCTAACCATGCAGTGGTGCCCATACCCGAGGGTGTGACAGCTATGGCTGATGATGCAGAGGATGCCGATGCAGAAGACAAGCAACCCCAGAAGCTTAAAGCGGCGGAGAAGGAGAAGTGGAGTGACATGGCTATGCTCATGGGATCAACACGCTGATTCAAAGAAGGAGGGATGCAGCTGCTTAATTATGTTTTTTGTGGAGACAGAGAGACATTGGGGGTAAGCAAGCTGGAAAGCTGAAAGCGGCGAAGAAAGAGAAGTGGAGTGACTTGGCTATGCTCATGGGATCCACACGCTAGCAACACAATGTTGACAGCTTGGCAGGCCTTATAAGTTGATGTAGGGAGGGAGGGTGCAAGTGCGCAACTGCATTCTTTTGTTTTTGAGGAGAAAGAGAGGATGAGCAAGCGCAAAAGCTGAAAACAGCCGAGAAGGAGAAAGAGATGTGGAGTGGCTTAGCTATGCTCATGGGATCCACACGCTAGCAACTTGACGCCGCTCATTGGCTCCGCACACTGATTTAGTGAAGAAGGAGTGGAGTGGCTTGGCCATGCTCATGGGCTCCACACGCTAGCTTCTTGATGCGGTTCATTGGCTCCGCACACTGATTTAATGACGGAGAAGTGGAATGTCTTGGCTATGCTCATTGGCTCCGCACACGGATATTGAAGGAGGAGTGGCGTGGCTTGGCTATGCTCATTGGCTCCGCACACGGATATTGAAGGAGGAGTGGCGTGGCTTGGCTTGGCTATGCTCATTGGCTCCACACACTGATTTAGTGAAGGATAAGTGGCGTGGCTTGGCCATGCTTATGGGCTCCGCACACTGATTTATGGAAGGAGGGGTGCAGCTGGTTATTCATTATGTTTGTATGGATACAGAGAGATAGATAGGATAAGTAAGCTCACTCTCGCTCACTCTTGCTCATAACCTGACCAGGCTGGAAAGGAGAAGTGGCGTGGCTTGGCCGTGCTCATCGGCACCACACGCTGATTCAGAGGAGGAGGGGTGCAGAGCTGCTTCATAATGTTTTTATGGGTACAGAGAGACAGAGAGGATAAGCACGCTCAAAAGCTGAAAACAGCCGAGAAGGAGAAGTGGAGTGCCTTGGCTATGCTCATGGGATCCACATGCTAGCAACACAATGTTGACAGCTTGGCAGGCCTTACAAGTAGATGTAGGGAGGGAGGGTGCAAGTGCGCAACTGCATTCTTTTGTTTTTGAGGAGAAAGAGAGGATGAGCAAGCGCAAAAGCTGAAAACAGCCGAGAAGGAGAAAGAGATGTGGAGTGGCTTAGCTATGCTCATGGGATCCACACCCTAGCAACTTGATGCGGCTCATCGGCTCCGCACACTGATTTAGTGAAGGATAAGTGGCGTAGCTTGGCCGTGCTTATGGGCTCTACACCCTAGCAACTTGATGCGGCTCATCGGCTCAGCACACTGATTTAGTGAAGGATAAGTGGCGTAGCTTGGCCGTGCTTATGGGCTCTACACGCTAGGAACTTGATGCGGCTCAGTGGCTCCGCACACTGATTTAGTGAAGAAGGAGTGGAGTGACTTGGCCATGCTCATGGGATCCACACGCTAGCAACTTGACGCCGCTCATTGGCTCCACACACTGATTATTGAAGAGGGAGTGGAGCAACTTGACGCCGCTCATTGGCTCCACACACTGATTATTGAAGAGGGAGTGGAGTGGCTTGGCTATGCCCATGGGCTCCGCACACTGATTTAGTTTGAGAGGGGTGGTGGAGTGGCTTGGCTATTGCCCATTGGATCCGCAACACTGATTTAGTGAGAGGGAGTGGAGAGTGGTATGATTCATTGGCTTTGCACACCGATTTAGTGAAGAGGGAGTGGAGTGGCTTGGCTATGCCCATTGGCTCCGCACACTGATTTAGTGAAGAGGGAGTGGATTAGATGCTTAATGCTCATTGGCATTGCCCACCGTTTAGTGAAGAGGGAGTGAGTGGCTTGTGGCTCTGCCCATTGGCTGCCGCACCACTGATTTAGTGAGAGGGAGTGGAGTGCTTGGCTATGGCCCATGGCCGCACACACTGATTTAGTTAGTGAAGAGGGAGTGGAGTAGCTTGGCTATGCTCATTGGCTTTGCACACCGATTTAGTGAAGAGGGAGTGGAGTGGCTTGGCTATGCCCATTGGCTCCGCACACTGATTTAGTGAAGAGGGAGTGGAGTAGCTTGGCTATGCCCATTGGCTCCGCACACTGATTTAGTGAAGAGGGAGTGGAGTGGCTTGGCTATGCCCATTGGCTCCGCACACTGATTTAGTGAAGAGGGAGTGGAGTAGCTTGGCTATGCTCATTGGCTCCGCACACTGATTTAGTGAAGAGGAAGTGGAGTAGCTTGGCTATGCTCATGGGCTCCTCACGCTAGCAACAGAGTGTTGACAGCTTGGTGGGCCTTATGAGCTGATGTTGGGAAGGAGGGTGCCAGTGTGTTGTAGGGAAGGAGGGTGCGAGTGTGCAATTGCATTCTTTTCTTTTTGTGGAGACAGAGAAAACAAGGAAGCTCTGAACCTGAGAGCAGCTGAGATTATTATGAGGAGGAGTGGAGTGACTTGGCTTTGCTCATGGGCTCCACATGCTAGCAACTTGATGCAGCTCAGTGGCTCCACACACTGATTTAGTGCAGAAGGAGTGGAGTGACTTGGCTTTGCTCATGGGCTCCACATGCTAGCTACTTGATGGGGCTCATTGGCTCCGCACACTGATTCAGGGGAGGAGGGGTGTAGCTGCATTCTTTTGTTTGGGTGGAAACAGAAAAAACAAGTAAGCTCTGAACCTGAGAGTAGCTGAGATTATGAGGAGGAGAAGTGGAGTGACGTGGCTTTGCTCATTGAATTTGTGGATGGTGACTCAAGCAATCGTGCAAAAGCTGTTTTTTCTAGGATGCTCACTAAGGCCCAAAAGGCACACCACATGCTCCGTAGGCGATGCCATACTATGGAGATATACAATATTGATATTCTCACCCACCTGTTTGATTCTCTTGTACAACCTCTCCTGAATTTTGGCTGTGAGGTGTGGGCTCCTTCTATTCTGAACAACACACTTATCTCAAATGACCATGCTTGTGAGAAATGGCATAGAGGTATACTTAAACAAATGTTGGGTGTTTGCCAATCTACTACATCTAATATTATCATGGAAGAGCTGGGTAGAACCCCGTTGTGTTTTGCTTGGCTTAAACAAGCTTTGCGCTTCTGGAACAAGACCATAGATAAAGAACCTGAGGATCTCATTAGAATGGCTCTTGAGGAATCTTTTGATTCCAACACTGGCTGGGTTCATGACTTCCGTTGTGCTCTCCACAAGCTAGGATCCAGTAAAAACCTCAACATTTTGGAGGCTGTCGATGTCGAAGGTATTATGTCTGAAGTTTTTGAGTCATGGAGGTTTAAGAACCCAAGTGACACCAATGCAGTCAGAGACATCCCTGATGAGAGAAGGGTTGGCTTTAAACGCCTCCGATACCAGAAATGGCTAGCAGCCAACAGCAATGATGAGAATGGCTTGATTCCCTTTACATCCGCCTTACATAAGCAGGATCAGATTCGTTCTATAGCACAGTTTAGAATGGGTTCCTATTGGCTGAACACAGAAAGAATGAGGGTGGTGGATAGGGCACACATCCCTCGTTCAATGAGACACTGTCAAACGTGTGGGTTCCAAAAACCTGAGGATGAAATGCATATGTTTGAGTGCCCTTTTTATAATGATATTCGCCTCCGCTACCAGAAGCTATTTACAGATATTTATAGGCATGTCCATGAGGATACCGACTTAACCGTATGGAATGTGGAATTCTGCGATTCCATATTCAGAACCTTTATGAATGGAAATGGCACTAAGACTTTTTGGAGCAACCTAGCCGACTATCTTTCTACTTTTAGAAGAGCAAGACAGGAAGCCCTGGACTGCTTAGTGGCACCGTAATTTACTATCCCTTTTTGTTTTCTTCTTGTGACTTCTCATTTGTTAGCTTCTTACCTCCGCCACTGTAAGTGGTTAAGATCTGGGTCCTGCTCTAGGGGATTTAATACCTACGCCACCAAAACGGTGGTTAGGAGTTAGGTTTGTTTGTACTCGACACCCTCCTGATGTAATGGGTTTTTTTGCTTTGTGGGTGCTTTTTCTTTTTGTTTAAAGCACAGAGTCTCATAGACCCTCGCGGTGTCAAGTAGACTTTAACATGTAATGTAATGTAATCGAAAAAGAAAATAAATTTGGCTCCACACGCTGACAACACAGCGTTGGCAGCTTGATGGTACTTACTTGAACTTGAATCGGTTATATAGCTTCAGCCAGCTATTTAGCTGCTTGCCGTTTACGGCAGTACAAAATATGATTACCAGGAAAATGTAAACGCGACCAAATCACTTTTTCGTTTTTTCTTCTTCTAGACAATTCAAAAACAGCTCTATAAGCTGATGTAGGGAGGGAAGGTGCAACCGACCCATAACCGACCCATAGCTTGCGTCCTACGACACAACCAACCCAGGTAAGCTGAGTCTGCAACTCAACGAACCCTCCCCACATCGCGTCCCAGGACACAACGGAACCTTCTGCGTTGCCCCCGCAACGCTGGACGCTGCATCCTGAATAGGGATCGGCATATCTTATGATTTTGGACAATGGTGAGTATGCTATCATGTGATATCATACAAAGCGCATCATATTATATTGTATTTAAATGGTAAATTTGGCCTAGTCAGACTGCCGAAGACGGCGAGCAGCCAAATTGCTGGCTGAAGCTATATGTACCGTAACCAAGTTCAAGTTCTAGTTAGACTGCCGGCATTGTATGATATCATATGATGACATGATATCAAGTGACATCATATTGCCGTTCCCTAATCCTAAACAACCCTGCCCGTGGCAAGACGAATCATTTTTCAAGTACATGTTTTCAAATGAAAATACGTGAGCAGGTCCTCATTGTCATATTACTCGTAAACGTAGAATGAAATTATCACAGTAGCACGAACTCAGGGCCCCCATTGGTAAAACGATTGTTTGGGTTTCATTTCGACAGTGATTTTTCGTTTGAAGCCCCTCCTGCCACGGTTGGGCAATTCCCTTTAGCCTATTTGGCCTAACCCTGGACTATAACAAAATAGCAACAGCAATGCAAATTGGCCCCATAAAGCATTTACGCCAGTAATACAACTAGGCTACCTCTGGACATAATTCCCCATTCTACCCAGAGTCCGGGTTAATCCAAACTCTCTCAACAGTGCTGGATTTTTGAAACCTGTTGTTCCAATAGCCAACACTCTCAGCCAATTTTCCGTGTCGCTTGCGATGCTGCCCAGGACTTATTTATTCTACAAGTCGGGATTACTCTCACACACACGAAGAGCAACAGCACCCTCCTGTGCAATCTAGATAACACAGCTTTTCGTGCAGCAGCTTCTTAGCAGCTCCTTCGGGCTAAGCCCGAAGCTTTCAATAAATGAATAAGTAGTACGCCTTATTACGAGGCAAGGGGTTGAAGGGGCCAGCCCGTTTGCTTTCACTGGGTCCAACCACCAAGCCAAGCTTTCAACAGTATTCGAAGTATAACTTTATCAGCTTTCAGAGCAGGATTTTATTTTTCAAATCTTTAAGTGGGGTTTATCTAGCTTAATGGTTTTCGGCCTCCTCCAGGGACAGCTTTTTAAAGCTTTTTATAGCTTTTACATATTTGTATAACTTTTAGGGCCGTTGAGAACTATTTATTTTACAGCGATAATTTGGGCCAAGACGGGGTCAAAAGTAGCGATCGCTATTGCAAGCGGGGAAATCCCTGTTTCAGCTAATCAGCTGCACTACATTGCTATATGTTTGGCTGTTTAACCCCTGTAGACGCAGCGCGCAGTTTTTGCGCTTATTGCACCACAAAGTGCTGACCAATTTGACGGTTGTGCGCTTCAAGCGCTGACCAATTTGACGAAATGTAGTACCCTGTCGTGGGTAGCCCAATAGGCTCAAGGGAATTGGGTTTATACCCAATATCTCAATAATAAATATGATTCTGTCAGTTTCCAGATGCACTACATTGCTATATGTTTGGCTGTTTAGCAAGCCAGGGGAGCTGCCTAGAAGCTGCCCAGGAGCTGCTGCTGGTAGCTGAAAATAAAGCTATGCTATGTACACATCTCAGATATCGTGAACTTTTCGAAGTACAACTCATACGTTTTTATACGTTTATACTAATACGTTTCGAGGGAAAATATACTGCGTATATATACGTATGAGCTTATAAACGTATGAGTATATGTTCATACGTCGGCCCAACCCTATACATATGCCGCGCTACCTCTGTGTATGTTACAGTCCAGGGGGAGGCCAAATAGGGTGAAGGGACTTGACCGACTGTCATAGGAAGAGCTAAAAAAGAAAAGGCATTGATGAACTGAACCCCAAACAATGGTTTACTGTCGGGGGCCCTGAGTTTGTGTGCTACAATGCCATGGAAGTTTTTCCCGCTATATACAGCGATCGCTAGTTTTGACCCCTTTTTCGAGAAATTATCGCTATAAAAGAGAAAGAAAAAAAGTGTTTTTATTTTTTGCCCCAAATGGCCCCAAAAAGCTATAAAAAGCACTAAAACGCTGTCCCTGGAGGAGGCCTACAACCAACAAGCTAGAAAAACCCACTTTCAGATTTGAAAAAAAAATCACTGGCTACAATGCCATGCTACCCATACTAATTTAGGGGGTAAATGAAAAAAGTGTTTTGTTCGCGTTTTCATTTTCCTGATATTTTGTTTTTTAACTGCCAAAGACGGCGAGCAGCCAGATTGCTGGCTGAAGCTATGTAACAAAGTTCAAGCTCAAATTTAAGGGGTATTCGTCCCCCTTTGTCATGGCTTGAAAGGGTGCGTTCTCGGTGGGAGGGGTGCCAAAATTCCCTTTGCTATACTCTTAGTACGCAGCTACCATGCACCTCCCTGTGTCCTGTGCCAGTACTCACACCCAATGAAGGCGGAAAGAGCAGCGCCCCAAGCGCCCAAGAGCAGCGCCCCAAACTGTAAAACTGCTGGGAGGGCTTGCATGATAAGTCACACCCAACAAAGATGGTAAGAGCAGCAGCGCCCTAGGCTATACTCTTAGTACGCAGCTAACATGCACCTCCCTGTGTCCTGTGCCACAGTCAATCTCCGCAGGGAGGGCTTGCAAGTCAAGAGTAGTCACACCCAATGAAGGTGGAAAGAGCAGCAGAGCCCCAAACTGTACTATAGGTTTGCATCTACCATGCACCTCCCTGTGTCCTGTGCCATTGCCGATCCTCGCTGGGAGGGCTTGCAAAGCAAGAGTGGTCACACCAGACAAAGATGGGAAGAGCAACAGCGCCCTCTGCTACACTCTAGATACGCACCTACCAGGCTGCCCCCGGTGTCTTCGTCCTGTGCCACAGCCTCAGTCTGCGACACAAGAAGCAGCGTTCTGGACAACCCTGGTACTCACACCCAACGAAGGTGGAAAGAGCAGCAGAGCCCTATGCTACACTCTAGATATGCAGCTACCATGCTGCCCCCTTTGTCTCCGTCCGCTGGGAGGGCTTGCATGGCAAGCCTAGAGTAAGGGGAAGGTGGCCGCACCACACACTCTTTCTCCTTATCAGCATAAGCTTTATCAGCATAAGGATCGGCATCAACATCAGCAGCATCAGCATCAGCATCAGCATCAGCATCAGCATCAGCAACATCAGCATCAGCAGCAGCATCACCACCACCCAAACTCATCTCCAGCCAGAACACGACGGCATTAGGAGCTTTCTCACTCCAACGAGCGCACCCCATGTCAAGCCCAGGGGATCTGAGGCTGTCACATAGGGCACCGTCTCCAATGTAACCGGGGGGGCCTCGTCCAAGAGGACCTTCCCCAGTGTAGCCAGGGGGGCCTCGCCCAAGCCCCCTTATATACGCAACCAATGTGGTTGGTTGAATCGGTTGAATTCGTTCAGAGCAAACTTTCCCCTCCCGATTGGGGTATGGTGCGTCTGAGGACAATGCATGCAGCACTGTGGGCGCTGATAGGAGATGAATGCCTTCAAGCCCAGTGAGAGCAGTAGATGAGAGGTCCATCTGCAAAGGCAGTGTGTGTGATGTATGAATGACTTCCGATGATATGGCGGGAAGTGTTGATAGGGCATTAGGTGTAGGCCATCAAGAACACTTTAAACCAAGTACAGTTGTAAACCAGTGAGAGCAGTACAGGAGAGGTCCACCTGCAAAAGCGCTATGTGTGATGTGTGAATGTGTGATGTGTGAATTCCGATGATATAGCGAGCAGACTTGATATGCGAGAATTGATATGCGAGAATTAACAGATATGGCATAATGTATATAGCAGAATTGATATGGCATAATTGCACTGGCATTAGGTGTATGCCTTGGAGTACAGTCGTTATGTTCAAGCTCAGTGAGAGCAGTTGAGGACAGGTCCACCTGCAAAAACGCAATGTGTGACGTGTGAATGTGCAATATATGATGTGTGAATGTGTGATGTGTGATGTGTGCATGGCTTCCGATGATATGGCGGGCAGTGTTGGTATGGTATTAGGTGTAGGCCATCAAGAACAGTTAAAAACGAAGTACAGTTAAAAACGAAGTACAGCTAAAACGAAGTACAGATTCAAACCAGTGAGAGCAGTAGATGAGAGGTTCATCTGCAAAGGCAGTGTGTGTGATGTGTGAATGACTTCCGATGATATGGCGGGAAGTGTTGATAGGGCATTAGGTGTAGGCCATCAAGTACAGTTAAAAACGAAGTACAGATTGAAACCAGTGAGAGCAGTGTAAGACAGTTTTTAAGGAGGACAATGCATGCAGCAATGTGGGCGCTGAAAGGAGATGAATGCCCTCAAGCCCAGTGAGAGCAGCAGATGAGACGTCCACCTGCAAAAGCGTAACGTGTGTGATGTATGGTGCGTCTCAGGACAATGCATGCAGCAATGTGGGCGCTGAAAGGAGATGAATGCCCTCAAGCCCAGTGAGAGCAGCAGATGAGACGTCCACCTGCAAAAGCGTAACGTGTGGATTGTATGGTGTCCGTCTCAGACAATGATGCAGCAATGTGCGGCGCTGAAAGGAGATGAATGCCCTCAAGCCCAAGTGAGGATCAGCAGATGAGACGCCACTGCAAAAGCGTAACGTGTGTAGTATGGTGAGTCTCAGGACAAGCATGCGCATGTTGGGCGCTGAAAGGAGATGAATGCCCTTAAGCCCAGTGAGAGCAGTAGATGAGAGGTCCACCTGCAGAAGCACAATGTTTATGATGCTTGGTGCGTCTGAGGACAATGCATGCAGCACTGTGGGAGCTGAAAGGAGATGAATGCCCTCAAGCCCAGTGAGAGCAGTAGATGAGAGGTCCACCTGCCGAGGCGCAACGTGTGTGATGTGTGATGTGTGCATGACATCTGATGATAAAGCGGGCAGAATTGATATGGTATGCAGCAATGATATGGCATGCACCACTGTGGGTGCTGACAGGAGATGAATGCCTTCAAGCCCAGTGAGAGCAGTAGATGAGAGGTCCACCTGCAGAAGCACAACGTGTGTGATGTATGGTGCGTCTGAGGACAATGCATGCAGCACTGTGGGCGCTGATAGGAGATGAATGCCTTCAAGCCCAGTGAGAGCAGTAGAAGAGAGGTCCACCTGCAGAAGGACAACGTGTGTGATGCTTGGTGCGTCTGAGGACAATGCATGCAGCACTGTGGGCGCTGAAAGGAGATGGATGCCTTCAAGCCCATTGAGAGCAGTAGATGAGACGTCCACCTGCAAAAGCGTAACGTGTGTGATGTATGGTGCGTCTGAGGACAATGCATGCAGCAATGTGGGCGCTGAAAGGAGATGAATGCCTTCAAGCCCAGTGAGAGCAGTAGTGGAGAGGTCCACCTGCGAAAGCGCAATGTGTGATGTGTGATGTGTGCATGACTTCCGATGACATGGCGGGCAGTGTTGCTACGGCAGGCAGAATTGATGTGGTAGAATTGCACTGGCATTAGGTCTATGCCATGTAGTTCAGTCTTCATGTTCAAGCTCAGTGAGAGCAGTAGATGAGAGGTCCACCTGCAGAAGCACAACGTGTGTAATGCTTGGTGCGTCTGAGGACAATGCATGCAGCAATGTGGGCGCTGAAAGGAGTTGAATGCCTTCAAGCCCAGTGAGAGCAGTAGATGAGAGGTCCACCTGCTAAAGCGCGGCTTGTGTGATGTGTGAATGACTTCCGATGATTTAGCAGGCAGAATTAATATGGCAGGCAGAATTGCACTGGTATTAGGTGTAGGCCATCAAGAACAGTTTAAACCAAGTAAAGTTGTAAACCAGTGAGAGCAGTACAGGAGAGGTCCACCTGCACAAGCGCATCGTGTGTGATGTGTGAATGACTTCCGATGATATAGCGAGCAGACTTGATTTGCGAGAATTGATATGCGAAATGCGTGATGTGTGATGTGTGATGTGTGAATCCAGTACTGCGTTTTCCAGATGGAGGAATGCCCTACTAGTTTTCGCTTTTACTGACAGGGATACATGGAGTTGACTGGCTCCCATCGCTTCTCGGCTATCACATCTGCGATCCCAGAGCTCGTGGGAGCGCACTTCGAGAAGAGGGAGGGTACTCAGGACCAAGCGGTGGCTTCCATGACATGGCAGGCAGAATTGCACTGGTATTATGTGTAGGACATCAAGTACAGTTTAAAAACAAGTACAGTTTTAAATCCAGTGAGAGCAGTACAATTTTAAACCAGTGAGAGCAGTCGATGAAAGTTTTCTACCACCACCACCACCACCACCACCACCACCAAACACACCACCACCGCCAAACACACCAAACAAACTTAACACACCACCACCACCAAACACACCACCACCGCCAAACACACCACACACACCAAACACACACCACCGCCAAACACACCACACAAACTTAACACACCACCACCACCACCAAACACACACCACCGCCAAACACACAACACACAACACCACCACCACCAAACACACCACACACACCACCACCACCACCACCAAACACACCACCACCGCCAAACACACCACACTCACCACCACCATCACCACCACCACCACCACCACCACCACCAAACACACCATACACACCAATCCCCATCCAGTTTTGTTTCCACAACAACAAATAACTGTATCACCATAATCATCACCTGCTGCTGAAACAAACACACCACCACCACCACCACCACCACCAACAACACCACTGCCAATCACACACTAACCCCATGAACACACACAAACACACCACTGTTTTATTTTTATTTTATTTGTATCTAGTTGTATCCACTGTCTTATTTTTATTTGTATTTGTATCCACAGTCTGCCACAGTTTTATTTTACCCACCGTCTTATTTTTATTTTCATTTTTATCCACTGTCTTTTTATTATTTTTATTTATCTTGATCCACTGCCTTATTTTTATTTATCTTGATCCACTTTTTCTTCTTCTTTCACAACAACAAAAAATGTTCCACCATATCACCTGCTGCTGGATAAAGTGGGAGCAGTACAGTTTTGAACCAGTGAGAGCAGTAAAATTTTAAACCACTACCACTACCACCACCACCAAACACACCACACCCACCAGCCACCATCCAGTTATTTTCCACAACAACAAAAAAACTGCATCACCATCATTACCTGCTGCTGAAACAAACACACCACCACCAACAACAACAACAACACTACCAATCACACACTATGACACTAACCCCAAGAACACACACAAACACACCACTATTTTACTTTTATTTGTATCCACTGTTTTGTATTAGTTCTATTTTTATCCACTGTCTTATCTTCATTTTTATGTTTATCCACTATTTATTTTTCACAACAACAAAAAACTGTTCCACCATTATCACCTGCTGCTGAATAAAGGGACCAAGAGGGGACAGGTCCACAGGGCAGTCAGCAGGGGCAGCTGATGGGAAGCTTCCACTGCAGTGTGCCAGGGCTGCTACAACGTGCACCTTCCTTGGCACGGTTGCCACAGTGGTAGGGGCAGCTGCTGGGAAGCTTCCAGAGCTAATGTGACCCCGCTGGCTCAAGGCAGAGGCAGCTGCTGGGCAGTTTCCAGAGCTAATGTGACCCCACTGGCTCAAGGCAGAGGCAACTGCTGGGCAGCTTCCAGGGCTAATGTGACCCCGCTGGCTCAAAGCCTGGATGAGCTTGCGGTGGTGATGTAGAATGCAGCAAGGGCAGAGTGGCGCGGATAAAGGTGAGCATTCAAAGAAGGAGCTGTTCAACACAATGTCAAACTTCATCCCTTCATCAAACTGTGGTAGTAGTCCGTGTTGTACTTCGATGCTACCCTGCTGTATTGCCCCTGGCTGTGCTTCCCCTTGCGGTGAAGCTCCTTGCGGTTTGGCCCCTTGCGGTTTGGCCCCTTGCGGTTTGGCCCCTTGCGGTACGACTCCTTGCAGTACACCCTCTTGCAGTACGCCCTCTTGCTGTCTGGCCCCTTGTGGTACCGCCCCTTGCAGTACAGCTCCTTCACGCAACTCCATGCCCCCCTGGTCTTCCATGTTGCTGGAGTCTGCCAAGGTGGACGCTGCCATGGCCATGTGGAGCTCTTCCTCACAAACCACCACATAAGCCGGAGCAAAACGGGAGGCGAGGAGACCGAGCACAGCAGACCCTCCCCCAAGGGCAAGGACCGATATTGGGGCACTGGTTTGTGATGCCACGCTACCTGATTCCATGCCACTCGATGCCACGACACCTGATGTCATGCCAGGTGAGACCATGCCACCTGATGCCACGCCGCTTGATGCCACACCACCTGATGTCACACCACCTAATGTCACACCACCTGATGCCACGCCACCTGAACCCACGCCACTAGATGCCAGACCACCTGATGTCTCACCACCTGATGCCCCACCACCTGATGTCATGCCAGGTGAAACCTCGCCACCTGATGCCACGCCACCGGATGTCACACCACCTGATGCTATGCCAGGTGGAACTGCAGCATGTGTGTGTGACCGCACCACATCTGCTATGCCAGGTGGAACCACGCCACCTGATGCTATGCCAGGTGGAACCCCCGCATGTGTGCGTGACCGCACCACATCTGCTATACTTGACCTGACTCTCACCATGCCCTCCCTGTCGTTGAGCAAAGAAATCAGAAGGTGCCGGTTACCACCACTGCCTTGGCTGGCAGATACACAGCATGGTGCAGGTACATGTGCAGGTACAGGTGCATACACACAGCAAGGTGCTTGTGGAGGTACATGTGAGGGTACAGATGCAGGTACATGCACACGCGCAGGTACAGGTGCAGATACATGAGCAGGTGCAGGTACATGTGCGGGTACAGGTGCAGGTACATGTTCATGTGCAGGTGCGTGTGAGGGTACAGGCACAGGTACAGGTGCTGGCACATGTAAGGGGTCAGTTGCACTCCTAGCTCTGCCGGCACTTTCACTCGGAAAGAATTGGCTTCCTTCTGGTAAGTACATACCACCCCCTCCACTGTCGCTCATGCTGCTGTTGCTCACACTTCTATGTATAGGGCTGCCGTTAGGTATGTGCCTACCACCTCCCTCTGCATCCCCACTGGTGTGGCTGCAGCTGCGTGAGAGTATTGGGCTGCCCTGGGGTAGGTCCAGGTAACCCCCCTCACTGTCCCCACTGCTGCTGTTGCTAGCACTTCTATGCATAGGGCTGCCTTTGTGTATGTGCCTACCACCTCCCTCTGCATCCCCACTGGTGAGGCTGCAGCTGCGTGAGAGTATTGGGCTGCCCTGGGGTAGGTCCAGGTAACCCCCCTCACTGTCCCCACTGCTGCTGTCGCTAGCACTTCTATGCATAGGGCTGCCGTTGAGTATGTGCTTACCACCTCCCTCTTCATCCCCACTGCTGCTGTTGGTAGCATTTCTGTGTATAGGGCGGCCATCCGGGGGGCCCATGTGCTGCTCCTGGCGCTGATTCTCCTGGCAGTGCTGCTGCTGGTGATGCTGCTGGTGATGCTCCTCGTGCTGCTCTTGTTGTTCGTGCCGCTGCTGGTCCTGCTGCTCCTGGTGGTGCTGCTGGTGCTGCTGGTGCTGATGCTGATGCTGCTTTTTGTGCCGTTGCTGCTGCTGGTGCCCAGCCAGGCTATCATGCTGGTGTTCCTGCTCCTGCTGCTGCTGCTTTTCGTGATGCTGTTTCTGCTTCTGCTGTTTTTCGTGCCGCTGCTGCTCCTGGTGCTCATCCTGCTGCTGCTGATGCTGGTGCCCAGCCAGGCTATCATGCTGGTGTTCGTGGTGGTTGGCACATCTCAAACAGTTCTCGTCCAACTCCACGCGCATGATCCCGTTTGATAGGGACACATCTAGCGTTATCTCCTGCCCACGCCCAACCTGGGGTCATGTAAGAATGAATAAGTCAGCTAGAAAAACTCAATAGAGACGTTCGGAAAGTAAAATGCACCTAGAATGAAATAAAATAAAATATTGTTTAATATAATATTTTTCTTTACGGTATATAATAAAATTTAACTCTCTAAAGAGAGGAGCAAGACAATTGAATTTAACTCTCTAAAGAGAGGAGCAAGACAATTAACCCAAACCCATGCCCAACCTGGGGTTGTTGGAGAAAGTGTACTAGAAGAGTGGACGAGAAGGTGCGAAGGCAGTGTAAGCAAGTATAATGTCTACTAAGTCTAATGTGTGCTAGGGTCAAATCCTGCCCACGACCAGCCTTGGGGTGTGGGGGAATGAGGGAGTGCAGGGTGTTTAGAAGAATGGAACGGTGCAAAGATAGTGTAAGAAAGTACTAGGGTCTAACGTCTAATGTCTACTAATTATAATATCTACTAAGTCTGATGTCAAATCCCCCTGATGTCAAATCCCCCTGATGTCAAATCCCTGGCCAACCTTGAGTTGTTGGAGAAAGAAGGGGAGCAGGGTGTGGAAAAAGAGTGTATTAGAAGAGTGGCAGAGCAGGTGCAAAGGTAGTGTAAGAACGTCTAATTACTACTTCGTCTAATGTGTACTAGGGTCGAATCCTGCCCACGGCCAACCTGGAGTTGTTGGAGAAAGAAGGGGCGCAGGGTGTGGAAAAAGAGTGTATTAGAAGAATGGTAGAGAAGGTGCAAAGGCAGTGTAAGAACGTATAATGTCTTCTAGTAGAATGTGTACTAGGGTCGAACCCTGCCCACGGCCAACCTTGGGGTTATGGAGAAAGAAGGAGTGCAGGGTGTGGAAACTACTTGGGCCTAATGTCTACTAATGCCTTAGACTAATGCCTTAGTCTGGCCACGGCCGCCCTGGGGTTGTTGGAGAAAGAGGGAGTGCAGTGTGTGGAAACCACTAGGGTATAATTTTTACCAATGTCTACTAATTATAATGTCTACTAAGTCTACTGCCAAATCCTGTCCTTGGCCAACCTTGGGTTGTTGGAGAAAGAAGGGGCGCAGGGTGTGAAACATGTTGTATTAGAAGGGTGGAAGAGAAGGTGTGAAGGCAGTGTAAGCAACTATAATGTGAACTAGGGTCGAATCCTGCCCACTGCCAACCTTGGGTTGTTGGAGCAGGAGGGCGTGCCGTGTGTGAAACATGGTGTATTAGAAGGGTGGAAGAGAAGGTGCAAAGGCAGTGTGAGAAAGTTTCATGTCTACTAAGTAGAATCAGGGTACTATAAAGCGCGCGCAGCAGCGCAATTTTTCGCACGCTTTTTGAGCCCCACTGCACGTTTCGCACAGTTTTTTCAACCCCCTGTGGGCGCAGCGCGCAGGTTTTGCTTTTTTTGCAGTACAATGGGCTGACCAATTTGACGTTTGTGCGCTTTAAGCGCTGACCAATTCGACAAAATGTGGTACCCTGAGTAGAATGTGTACTAGGGTCAAATCCTGCCCATGGCCAACATTGGGCTGTTGGAGAAAGAAGGGTCGCAGGGTGTGAAAGAAGAGTGAGGATTTTGATGATTTAAAAAAGAAGAGTGAGGGTGTTGATGAATTCATGATGATGATTACAATGATGATGATTACATTTGTTTTCCTGGTGCCCTACTGGACTCCAAATGTGCCCTTGGCTTGACGGACTGATAAAGCCAATGCAATGCTTCCCATCTCCCAGCAGGTGCCAAGCCAAGCCAATGCAATGCTTCCCATCTCCCAGCTGGTGCTCCAGTTGGTGAGACACAACCTAGATGTGTGCGCCATAAGGGGTGCGTGCTTGTTTGTATGTTGATTCAATGTGCAGCCTCATGCAACATGCTTCCCAAGGTGCTCGAGTTGGTGAGACACAACCTAGATGTGTGCGCCATAAGGGGTGCGTGCTTGTTTGTATGTTGATTCAATGTGCAGCCTCATACAACATGCTTCCCAAGGTGCTCGAGTTGGTGAGACACAACCTAGATGTGTGCGCCATATGTTAATTATGTAGCTCAGTTGCAGCCTGATAGACTGAATGTATGATTGAGCGTAAGATTACATCAGAATTTATTTAGACAAAAGGCACTTGCCCGACCGATTGCAATGTGTATATGCATACTGCAGCTTAGGTGCAGCCAGTTAGGCTGTGTGGATAAGTATACAGCAAAAGTTGAACTGTGGTTTCCAAGGGAAGAAGGGCGTATGGGCCTGTCACGCTTACCACTGTGTGAATTATGTAGCCCAGTTGCAGCCAGATAGGCTGAGAGAATGGCTGGGCGTAAGATTACCCAAGAATTCATTTAGGCCAAAGGATCTTGCCCGACCGATAATTATACATGGGAAGTAATGAGAACGGCTGGTGGGGCCCCTGGTGGCGGATCATTATACAGGGGAAGTAATGAGAACGGCTGGTGGGGCCCCTGGTGCCGGATCATTATACAGGGGAAGTAATGAGAACGGCTGGTGGGGCCCCTGGTGGCGGATCATTATACAGGGGAAGTAATGAGAACGGCTGGTGGGGCCCCTGGTGGCGGATCATTATACAGGGGAAGTAATGAGAACGGCTGGTGGGGCCCCTGGTGGCGGATCATTATACAGGGGAAGTAATGAGAACGGCTGGTGGGGGCCCTGGTGGCGGATCATTATACATGGGAAGTAATGAGAACGGCTGGTGGGGCCCCTGGTGGCGGATCATTATACAAGGGGAAGTAAGTAATGAGAACGGCTGGTGGGGACCCTAGGTGGCGGCTCATATACATGAGGAAGTAATGAGAACGGCCTTGGTGGGGGCCCTGGTGGCGGATCAAAGGGAAGTTAATGAGACGGATGGTGGGGGCCCTGGTGCGGATAGCTACATGGGAACGTAAATGAGAAAACGGGCTGTGTGGGGGCCCTGGTGGCGGATCATTATACAGGGGACGAATGAGAACGGCTGGTGGGGCCCCTGGTGGCGGGATCATTATACATGGGGGAAGTAATGAGAACGGCTGTGGGGCCCCTGGTGGGCGTGATCATTATACAAGGTAAAGTAAAGATGAGGAGCGGCTGGTGGGAGGCCCTGGTTGGCGGATCATATACATGGGAAGTAATGAGAAAACGGCTGGTGGGGCCCTTGGTGGCGGATCATTATACATGGGAAGTTAATGAGAAACGGCTGGTGGGGCCCCCTGGTGGCGGATCTAATATCATGGGAAAGTAATGAGGAACGGGCTGGTGGGGCCCCTGGTGGCGGATCATTATACATGGGAAACTAATGAGAACGGCTGGTGGGGCCCCTGGCTGCGGATACATATACAGGGGACGTAATGAGAACGGCTTGGGTGGGGGCCCTGGTGGCGGATTCATTATACAGGGGAAAGTAATGAGAACGGCTGGTGGGGGCCTGGTGGTGGTCAATAATGGGAAATAATGAGAACGGCTGGTGGGGCCCTGGTGGCGGATCATTCTACATGGGAACTAATGAGAACGGCTGGTGGGGCCCCTGGTGGCGGATCAATATACAGGGGAAGTAATGAGAACGGCTGGTGGGGGCCCTGGTGGCGGATCATTATACATGGGAAGTAATGAGAACGGCTGGTGGGGCCCCTGGTGCGGAATCATTATTCCAGGGAAGTAATGCGACGGCTGGTGGGGCCCTGGTGGGCTCATTATACAGGAAGTAATGAGAACGGTGTGGGGCCCTGGTGGGCGATGATTAAACTGGGAAAGTAATGAGAACGGAGGTTGGGGCCCCTGGTGGGGATCATTAACATGGGACAGTAATGAGAACGGCTGGTGGGGCCCCTGGTGGCGGATCAACATGGGACGTAATGGAGAAAGGGCTGGTGGGGCCCCAGGTGGCGGATCGGATCATTATACAGGGAAAGTAATGAGAAGGCGGTGGGCCCCTGGGTGTGGCGGATTACTTACAGGGAAGGTAATGAGACGGATGGTGGGGGCCCTGGTGGCGGATCATTATAAGGGGAACGTAATGAAACAGCTGGTGGGCGGTCCCTGGGGCGGATCATTATTAAGGGGGAATCTGCGAACGGTGGTGGGGCCCCTGGTGGCGGATAATTAACAGGGGACGTCGTCATGAGGACGGCTGTGGGGGCCCCTGGGGCGGATTTATACATGGGAAGTACTTATGAGAACGGCCTGGTGGGGACCATGTTGGCGGAATCATTAACAGGGAAGTAAGGAGAAAGGCTTTTCTGGTGGTGGCCCCTGGTGGTGGATATGTTAACAGCGGAAGTAATTAGAATACGTTCTTTGGGGGGCGTGGTATAGAGAGCCGTCTGATCGGCGGTAGGGCAACGGGGTACTTACCTGGAGCAAGCTACACGTAGGGGCGACAGCGACCGCGAGCACTAAAGCGCACCCGCAGGGATTCGAACCTGGCACCTTCTTTTTTCAACGTGCTCTACCATCGAGCCATTCTTCGAAACGGAATATACATCGTAAGATTACCTGGGGTTTCCAAGGGAAGAAGTGCACACGATGCCGAATGTGTTGTGTGAGGGGTAGGTCTATCACTGTATGATATTGTGAGTTTTTGTATATTGGGAGTTTGGTTTGTTTGTCCTCGACACACCCCTGATGTAATGTTTTTTTTGCTTTGTGGGTGCTTTTTCTTTTTGTTTTAAGCACAAAGTCTCATACACCCTCGCGGTGTCAAGTAGACTTTAACATGTAATGTAATGTATTGTACCCCTTTATTGTATGCTGCAGCCCAGGTGTAGCCAAAAAGGCTGCAGGAATGATTGGCATCAGAATTCATGTAGTCAAAAGGCACCTGCCCGACAGATACTTCGCCGGCCCGACAGGCACCTGCCCGACAGATACTTCGCCGGCCCGACAGATACTTCGACATCGTAAGATTACATGGGGTTTCCGAGGAAAGTGGTGCACCCGCTGTCGAATGTTTTGTGTGAGGGGTAGGCCTATCACAGTAGGGTATTGCCACTCTCGATGAATATGCATGCTGCAGCCCAGGTGCAGCCAGATAATGATGACGCCTGGTGGGGCGTGGTGTTAAGGGAACCCGTAGTACGCGGGTAGAGAGCGGTCTTCAACCTCAACTGGACAAGCTACCATCGCGGTTGACAACGACCTGCAACGCCAAGAGCGACCGTAGGGGGAATCGAACCCTTCGTCCTTAGAGCAATTTGGTCTTCCAGTGCAGCCAGATAGTCTGAAGGGATGATTGAGCGTCAGATTACCTGAGAATTCATTTCGGCGAAAGGCACTTGAATGGCCGATAATTATGCATCCACCCGGTTTAATTAGCCACCCCCCCGGTTTGATGGTGTTGTCCGAGGACCCCCTTTGGACAGCTTCCTTAATCACGCCGAATTGGCGTACTGCTTTTCTTTTCTTTTCATCGTAAGATTACCTGGGGGGTTCAAGGGAAGAAGTGCACCCGCTGCCGATTGTGTTGGGTGAGGGGTAGGCCTGTCAGGGTATAAGAAAACCACCCCTTATGAGTATGTGCAGGCTACAGCCCAGTTGTAGCAAAATGGCTGCTTGGATGATTGGCATCAGAATTCGTGTGGGCAAAAGGCACTTGCCTGACTGATTAGCAGACAGTGTAAGAGTACAGGGTTTCCAAGGGGAAAAGTGCACACACTACCGAATGTGTTGTGTTAAGGGTACGCTTGTCACATAATGATATTGTAACCCTTTATGTTTGTGCATGCTGCAGCCCAGGTGTGGCCCAAAAGGCTGCCGGGATAATTATACAGCGTAACATTACCTGGGGTTTCCGAGGAAAGTGGTGCACCCTCAGCCGTATTTGATGTGTGAGGGGTAGACCTGTCACAGTATGATATTGCGACCATTTGTCTTCATGTGTATGTGCATGCTGCAGCCCAGGTGTACCAAAATATGAATGATTGAGCGTAAACAGAAGGTATTGGTGCACCTGTCTATAAAAGACCGATTGTTGCCAAGTTTGATGTGAAGGTTGCTTTGGATCGTGTGAAGTGCGAATGAAGTTTACCTTGGGTTTCCAAGTGAAAAGGTGTACACGCTGCCGTATGTTGTGTACGGAGTAGGTCTATCACAGTATGATATTGCCACCCTCTATGTGCATGCTGCAGCCGAGGTGAAGTGAAATAAGAATAAGGATAAGGATAAGGATAAGGATAAGGATAAGGATAAGGAAATAAGAATGCTTGGGCGTAAGTTTACCTTGGGTTTCCAAGGGAAGAAGTGCACACACTGCAAAATGTGTCGTGTGAGGGGTAGGTTTGGTATCGTATGATATTAATGTATCGTATGATATTAATGTGTGCGTAAGTATGCATCGAAAGTTTACCTTGGGTTTCCAAGGGAAGAAGTGCACCCGCTGCCATATGTGTTGTGTGAGGGGTAGAGCTAGCCCCTCAGCAGCATCGATGTGGATGGGGCTACTACACTCTAGTCGCCCAGCTTCCACACAGCTACTTGAGCCCAGGCCACTTGGGCCCAGGCCACCAGCTTCCCCACAGCTTCTCTCGGCAGTTGCACTGTGGGTGGGGCTACTCAGACCCACTCCACCAGCTTCCCCATAGCTACTGGAGGTGGGGCTACTTAGGCCCACTCCACTAACTTCCCCATAGCTTCCAGGGGCGTAGCTAAGCCAAACTCCTGGGGACAGTTCATATTCCAACCAGCAGACACAACAGTCGAGTTGGCCGGGAGAGGAGCACAGGAAGTTAACTTCCCGTGTCCTTTGTGTTGTCGCCCTAGGTGGTGGTTGGTGGGTTGTTGGTTGGTGGTGGTGGTTGGTGGGGTGGTGGTGGGGTGGTGGTGGTGGTGGTGGTGGTTGGTGGTGGTTGGTGGTGGTGGTTGGTGGTGGTGGTTGGTGGTGGTTGGTTGGTTGGGTGGTGGTGGTGGGTGGTGGTGGTGGGTGGTGGGGTTGGTTGGTGGTGGTGTGGTTTGTGGCGCGTCTGGGTGGTGGTGGTTGGGTGGTGGTGGTAGGTTGCTGGGGTGGGCGGTGGAGAGGGAGAATAGGAGGTTGAATTCCCGTGTACTTCTCTCGTGTTGTCGAACGAGTAAGGTTGGTGGTTGGTGGTTGGTGTGGTTGGGTGGTTCGGTGGTTGGGATTGGTTGGTGGGGTGGGGGGTGGAGAGGAGCAAGAGGTTGCTTCAGTTTTTGTACTTTGTGCTGTCGCCCTAGGTAGGTGGTGGTTGGTGATTGGTGTTGGTGGGGGTTGTTGGTGGGGTGGTGGGGATGGCGGTTGGTGGTTTTGGTTGGTAGGTGGTGGGTTGTGGGGGTGGGTTTGGTGGGGTGGTGGGTTGGTGGGTGGTGGGTGGTGGAATGATGATTGGTGGGGTGGTTGGTGGGACTTCCGAATAATTGGTTGGATTCACTGTAGGAGTAGGTGGTGGTGGTCGAGTGGTTGGTAGGTTGGTGGTAGGTGGTGGGTGGTTTAGTGGAGTGGTGGGTGGTTGGTGAGTAGGTTGATGGGTGGGGTGGATGGGTGGTGGATGGTGGTGTGGGGGGTGGTGGGTGGTGGACTGGTGGTGGATGGTTGGTGGTGGGGTGGTGGTGGTTGGTGGTTGGTGGTTGGTGGTTGGTGGTTGGTGGTGGGGTGGTGGTTGGTGGGGTGGAGGGTTGGTGGTTGGTGGTTGGGTGTGGTTGGTGGTGAGTGGGTGGAGTGTGGTGTGGTTATGGTGAGGTGGATGTTGGGTGGTGGTTGGAGAGGTGGTGGTTGGTGGATGGTTAGTGGTTGGTGTGTGGTGGTTGGTGTGTGGTGTGTGGTGGTTGGTGGTTGGTGGTTGGTGTGCGGTGGGTGGAGAGGAGCATAGGAGGTTGGCTTCCCGTGTCCTATGTGTTGTCGCCCTAGTAGGTTGGTGGTTGGTGGTTGGTTGGTGGTTGGTGGTTGGTGGGGTGGTGGGTGGAGAGGAGCATAGGAGGTTGGCTTCCCGTGTCCTATGTGCTGTCGCCCTAGTAGGTTGGTGGTTGGTGGTTGGTGGTTGGTGGTTGGTGTTGGTGGGGGTGGTGGGTGGAGAGGAGCATAGCAGGTTGGCTTCCCGTGTCCTATGTGCTGTCGCCCTAGTAGGTTGGTGGTTGGTGGTTGGTGGTTGGTGGGGTGGTGGGTGGAGAGGAGCATAGGAGGTTGGCTTCCCGTGTCCTATGTGCTATCGCACAAAACAAGTCCAATGCAGCGTCGGAAGCGACGCGTAAATTTGGCAGAGTGTGTTGGCAACTGAACGACAGGTGGCAACGATGGAGTTGGCCTAAGCCAGTTAGATATTAGACAGTAGGCTGACGTGTCAGGCTTTGTGTCGTTCATCGGTTGGTCGGTTGGCCGGTCGGTCGGACAGACAGAGGGGTGAATCTGGGGGCCCCGCCCAGGAGGGGGGGCTCCGCCCAAAAATTAACACCACCACCAGGTCGTGATGAATGTTTCGTGATGCTCATAACTTCAAAAGTCCCCCCCCCCCCTGAATCTGTCAGGCCACGGGCACATTTGGAGACCAGTAGGGCACCAGGAGAAATGTAATTATCGTCCTCCTCCTCCTCCTCCTCATCCTCATCATCGTAACAAAAGGATCAGGTTTTACTCACTTTCTAGGGTTTTGGAGGAGATCTGAGGTACAAAACTCCATCAGCTGATGTACAGCGCTCAGTCTTGTGTGAGGGTACTGACACACCTGTGTTTTTAAAAAGTGCGTGCTTTTAATATGTGTGTTTTTACTCTGTGTGTGTGTGTCTTGACAGTCTTGTGTGAGGGTACTGACACACCTGTGTTTTTAAAAAGTGCGTGCTTTTAATATGTGTGTTTTTACTCTGTGTGTGTGTGTCTTGACAGTCTTGTGTGAGGGTACTGACACACCTGTGTCTTTACAGTGTGTGATTTTAAATGTGTGTGTTTTCACTGTGTGTGTGTGTCTCGACAGTCTTGTGTGAGAGTCCTGACACACCTAGGGTATGACTGCGTATAAATGTTTTTAATGTGTGTGTTTTTACTGAATGTGATTTTAATGTATGTATTTTCACAGTGTGTGTTTTTACTGTTTGTGTGTCTTGCACATTCTTGTGTGAGGGGACTGACACACCTGGGGTGCGATTGTGTGTATGTGTTTTAAACGTGTGTGTTTTCACAGTGTTTGTTTTTAATGTGTGTGTGTCTTTACTGTCTTGTGTGAGGGTACTGAAGCCATGAATTCAAGGCCAAGCCAAGCCAAGCCAAGCCAATCCAATCCAATCCAATCCAAGCCAAGCCAATCAACCCACCAGATCCTTCATCCCTCCCTCCCTGCCCCCCCTCTCCTTCCTCCCTCCCCTCCTTACTTCATTGATCCTACACACTTGCAGCCGCTTTCAGTGATATACAATGGTCTAGTGGTAGACCAGATCGCTTGAGGATGAAGAGTCGGGGGTTCGACTCCCCCTTCGGTCGCTCTTGGCGTTGCAGGTCGTTGTCAACCGCAATGGTAGCTTGTCCAGTTGAGGCAGGAGACCGCTCCCCATCCGCGTACGACGGGCTCCCTGAACACCAAGCCCCACCAGGCGTTATCATTACACACTTGCCTCATCTATATAATTATTTCTTCTGTGAATTCTACATCCGAATCCAATCTACATACCCGTCTTCTTGTGGGTCTCCTCTTACAGGAAAAAAGATAAATCCCGCAGGAGAAACGACTAGAAAGTATCTGCTATAATTGGATACACCGCTTTAAGTGCATTTGTAAGCCGTATACTTTGGAAGACTTGGTGTACTTGGCGTCGCGTGTCATTGCATCCGGGTTCTATGAATTCATCCTATCCACCGACCAAAGCTTCCCTCCCACCCCCATGGGCTTCAAGTGCACCAGTCAGGTGAGGGGCACTGTTTATTTTTGGCGGAACCCCCCCTTCTGGGGGGCGGAAGCCCCAAGTGTTACCCATTTGTCCGTTCGTCCATCTGACCGTGATGAAGCCCGACACGTCAGCCAGCGGTCTTGTAACTAACTCGCTTCCGTTGCCACCTGTCGCTGTCGCTCCCTCGCGATCACTCTCCACCATTTTTTAGCGTCGCAGGCGACGCTGCTTAGAACTTGTTGGGGCTGCGCATGGCAGCTCCCATCCACCACCCACCTCCCTCCACCACCACCACCACCAACAACTCCAAACACAAACATTAATGGGCTCCAAGTGCCCCGGTCAGGTGAGAACCACTGTTTCATTTGTGTGGCTACACGTAGCAGCTCCCTTCCCCTGTCCTTGGGCCAAACCTAAAGCTAACTAGCGTGTCTCAAAGCTGGCACCGAACAAAGCTGGCACCGAACAAAGCTGGCACCGAACAAAGCTGGCACCGAACAAAGCTTCTCTCCCACCATCCATCCTTCCTGCCTGCCTTCCTTTCTGCCTGCCTGCCTGCCTGCCTTCCTCCTTTCCTCCCTTCCTCCCTTCCTCCCTTCCTCCCTTCCTCCCTGTCCTCCCTTCTCCTTCCTTCCCTTCCTCCCTTTCCTCCCTCTCTCTCTCATCTCCTCTCTCTCTCACTCTCTCTCCTCTCTCCTCTCCTCTCCTCGTCTCCCTGCTCTTCTCATCTCTCTCTCCTCTCTCTCTCCTCACCCTTCGCTCTCCATCGTCTCTCTCTCTCTCTCTCTCTCCGCCTCTCTCTCTCCTCTCTCTGGTTAACGGTGTTACACAATTATATTGCGGTCCAGCCGCACAGTAAAAACATCTTCAATTAGAGCCAAGAAATAATTAGCCAGCCAGCCAGAAAACAACTTTAATATACCAAATACGATAAGTCATCTAGTTAGGGACTTGCCCTTGTATCACATAACATTTGCTTTACTAGGTGTGTCATTAAGCTGAACACTTCTATCTATACCCTTTTGGCTAGTAGCCAAGCTACTGCTGGAGGGGGATGGGGGGGGGATAAGGGGATTTGATCTAGGTGGCTCTAGACCTCTAGTTGGCCCTAGGTGGCACAAGCTGGAGGTGGGTGGGAGATTGTGGGAGGTGGAGGGGAGGAGATAGAGGGAGGGGGACTCTCTCTCTCTCTCTCTCTCTCTCTCTCTCTCTCTCTCTCTCTCTCTCTCTCTCTCTCTCTCGCTCTCTCTCTCTCCGCTCTCTCTCCTCTTCATCCTCTCTCCTCTCTCTCTCCTCTCCTCTCTCCTCTCTCCTCTCTCTCTCCTCTCCTCCTCTCTCTCGCTCTCTCTCTCTCTCTCTCTCTCTCTCTCTCTCTCTCTCTCTCTCTCCATCCCTCCCCTCCCTCCCCTCCTTACTTCATTAATCCTATGCACCCATTCCTTTCTGCCTGCCTGCCTCACTCACTCACTCACTCACCCGCTCCCTCTCTCTCTCCATCCCTCCCCTTCCTCCCCTTCCCTCCCTCCCTCCTCACCGCCCCTCCTACTGCACTCATTCTACACCCATTTCGTTCTGCCTGCCTGCCTGCCTGCCTCACTCACTCCCCTCCCCTCGCTCACCCTGCCACCTATATTTAATTCAGCTGAAAAATCAATCCCTGCCTCGACTTCGAGCGATGGCTGCCACAACAATTCATTCATCCTACACACCCACCAAATTCTATGCACCCACCAAATTCGCCCGTCTTTCCTCCCTCCCACCATCCTCCCCTTTCTTTCTTTCTGCCTGCCTCCCTCGCTCCCTCCCCCGCTCTCACCCCTCCCTCCCCTCACCCTACCAGCTATATTTCATTCAGCTGAAAAATGAATCCCTGCCTCAACTTCGAGGGTGGGCTGCCACAACAATTCATTCATGCTACACACCCAAAACACCCTCCCCTCCTTATCCTCCTTCCACCAGCCCTCCCTACCGGGCCTGCCTATCTGCCTGCCGACCTCGCTACCTCCCCCCCTCCTTCCCTCCCTCCCCTCCTAACTTCATTCATCCTATACACACATTCCTTTCTGCCTGCCTGCCTGCCTCACGTCCTCCTCACTCACGCACTCTCTCCTCCCGCTCTCCTCTCCATCCTCCCTCCCCTCCTCCCTCCTTACTTCATTCATCCTATCCACACATTCCTTTCTGCCTGCCTGCCGCCTGCCTCACCACTAACCGCTCGCATCCTCTCTCTCTCCATGTTCCCCCCCCCCCTCCCTCCCCTCCCTCCCGCTCTCTCTCTCTCTTCTCTCCATCCCTCCCCTCTCCTCCCCTCCCTCCCTCCTTACTGCACTCATCCTACACACATCCTTTCTGCCTGCCTGCTGCCGCATCACTCACGCATCACATCGCTCCCTCACTCTCTCTCTCCAGCCCTCCCCTCCCTCCCCGTCCTCGCTCTCTCCTCCATCCCTCCCCTTCCTCTCTTCCTCCCCTCCTTACTAGACTCAATTCCATCTATACACACATTCCTTTCTGCCTGCCTGCCTGCCTCAACTCACTCACTCGCTCCCTCCCTCTCTCTCCTCCATCCTCCCCTCCTCCCTCCCTCGCTCCCTCTCTCTCTCAGTCCCCTCCCCCCTTCCTCCCCTCCCTCCCATCCTTACTGCATTCATCCTATACACACATTCCTTTCTGCCTGCCTGCCTCCCTTGCTACCTCACTCCCTCTCACCATCCCCCCCTCACTTTCCCTCCCTCCCCCCTCACCTCCCCTCACCTCACCCTCCAGCCTATATTTAACTCAGCTGAAAACATGAATCCCTACCCGAGCTTCAAGGTAGGGCTGCCACAACAATTCATTCGCCCTATCCACCCACCAAATCCGCCCTCCTATTCTCCCTCCCACCATCCCTCCCTGCCTTCCTTTCTGCCTGCCTCCCTCCCTCCCCTCCTTACTTTATTCATCCTTTACACCCACGCCGCTTCCATGAATTCATTCTATCATTCGCCCTATCCACCCACCAAATCCGCCCTCCTTTCCTCCCTCCCACGATCCTTCCCACCCTTAATGCCTCCCTGCCTCCCCTCCTTACTTCATTCATCCTATACACACATTCCTTTCTGCCTGCCTCCCTCGTTCCCTCACCTCACCACTCGCACCATCCCCCCCCCTCCCCCCCCCCTCCCTCCCCTCCCTCCCTTCCTCCCTCCCTCCCCTCACCCTGCCACCTATATTTATTTCAGCTGAAAACATGAATCCCTACCTGAGCTTCAAGGGAGGGCTGCCATAACAATTCATTGGTTGGGCCAAAATCAGCCCCTGTTGACTCCATAGTTGTATCCATGTTGATCTGTGAGAGGAAGATGAAGAAGAAAAAGTTGAAGGAGGTGGAGGAGTGGGTGTGGGAGTGGGATGGAGGTAGGTAGGGAGAGAGGGAAGGGAGGGAGGGCTGCCATAACAATTCATTGGTAGGGCCAAAGTCGGCCCCTGTTGACTCCATAGTTGTATCCATGTTGATCTGTGAGAGGAAGATGAAGAAGGAAAAGTTGAAGGAGGTGGAGGAGTGGGTGTGGGAGTGGGATGGAGGTAGGTAGGGAGAGAGGGTAGGGAGGGAGGGCTGCCATAACAATTCATTGGTAGGGCCTAAGTCGGCCCTTGTTGACTCCATAGTGAAATATCCATGCTGATCTGTGAGAGGAAGATGAGAAGAAAAGTTGATGGAGGAGGGAGGAGTGTGGGTGGGAGTGGAAGAAAAGGGAGGAAGGGATTGGGGAGGTTCGCCACAACCAATTCCATTGGTAGGGTGCCAAAGTCGTCCCCTGTTGACCTCATTAGTGTTTCCATGTTGAAATCGTGAGAGAGGTGAAAGAAAAGTTTATGGATGTGGAGGAGTGGGGGTGGGGAGGGGAGTGGGTGTGGAGTTGGATGGGAGGGTAGGTAGGGAGGGAGGGAGTGGAGCAGGGGAAAAAGGGGTGAACACCATGTGAGGTAGGGATGGAGGGGAGTGTCGTGCTTGTATTGATGGAGTTCGTAGTACACTCGGAGGGTATTTATAACGGGAGGAGGTATTTATTGACGTTGAGGTAGTTAAGGGAGGGCTTGATTCACGGGCTGGCTTAGTACTGCCCACTACAGCTTCATTGGTTGGCCACATTCGGCCCCTGTTTTACTACTCCATAGTGTTTTTCCAACTTGATCTGTGAGAGAAAGCTGAAGACGACAAAGTGACGTAGTGCCTATCAATTTGTGCAGGGTTGGGGGTATAGTGGAAGTGGGAGTGGATTGTAGGGAGGAGGAGTGAGGAGCGTTTTTTTCAATTGCGATTTTCTGTCATTATATTAACACTGACAAGTCCTAGGCCGCATCGCAAGCGGACCGCCGGGAAATTGGCAGAGAGTTTGGCGATGAACGAGCGACGAAAGCCCAGGTAGTTACGAGACGGTTGGCTGGCTGGCAGTCAGGCTTCTTCTCAGGGGGGCGCAGTCTTCCAGCCTTTAGGTAGCTCAGCTACATTCACACGGCTTCCCTGCGTGCATGCGTGTGGCGTTCCAACCCAAGCTTAAATTTGATTCCCCAGTCTTCCAGCCTTTAGGTAGCTCAGCTACATCAACAAACCTTCCTTAGTGCATGCGTGTAACATTGCAGCCCAAGATTTAGTTTGATTCCCTAGTCTTACAGCCTTTAGGTAGCTCAGCTACATCAACAAACCTTCCTTGCGTGCATGCGTGTGACATTGCAGCCCAAGATTTAGTTTGATTCCCCAGTCTTCCAGCCTTTAGGTAGCTCAGCTATACCAACACAGCTTCCTTACGTGCATGCGTGTGACATTGCAGCCCACTCTTTAGTTTGATTCCTCAGTCTTCCAGCCTCCAGACAGCCCAGCTACACCCACAAAGCCTCTGTGCATGCCTTGTAGTGGTCCAATCCAAGCTTATGCTTGATAACATCGTCTCTCAGCCTCCAGGCAGCCAGGCTGGATATCCAGCCCAAGTGGAAGCAAGCTAGTGCACCTGGAAGCTGATGTCATTGGCTGTCCAGCACTGCTGAGCTATTTGGACTTGGCCTAACGGCTGGCTCAGGGAGCTGCCTAGAAGCTGCAGCACATAGCTGACAAGTCATAGGCAGCATCGCAAGCGACACGGAAAATTGGCAGAGAGTGTAGGCTATGGAATTGAGCGGACCGAAGCCAGTTAGTTATGAAACCATTGGCTGACGTGTCAGGCTTTGTTTTCGTCGCACACCATAAGGGGGAGCCCCAAAACAGTGGTAAACAGTGGTAAACAGGGAAAGTAGAAACACTACTGCACAACACCTCTGAGTACTTAGTGAATAGCCATGGGCAAGGCTAACCCTAAGCCACGCCATCTTGAAGCCACGCCATCTTGAAGCATCGCCATCTTGAAGCCGCACCATCTTGAAGCCACGCCATCTTGAAGCATCGCCATCTTGAAGCCACGCCATCTTGAAGCTAGCCATCTTTAAGCCGCACCATCTTTAAGCCGCGCCATCTTGAAGCATCGCCATCTTGAAGCCACGCCATCTTGAAGCTAGCCATCTTGAAGCCGCACCATCTTGAAGCCGCGCCATCTTGAAGCCACGCCATCTTGAAGCTAGCCATCTTTAAGCCGCGCCATCTTGAAGCCACGCCATCTTGAAGCTACACCATCTAAATAACCATGCCTAAGGCTAACCCCACGAAGCCACGCCATCTTCCGTTGACCCAAGCAGCAGCTCTCCATGACCCCCAACAACTGGGCGCTTGGCTTAATGCCCTACAATACCACGCCTCCACCATCACCAGGAGCACTGCCATCACCACCAACACCGACAACACCAACACCATCAACAGCACTGCCATCATCACCACCAACACCGACAACACCAGCGCCATCAACAGCACTGCCGTCACCACCAACACCGACAACACCAACACCATGATCAGGAGCGCTGCCATCACCACCGCCAACACCAACACCAACACCAACACCACCGGTACCAACACCAACACTGCCAGCCCCGACGCTAACACCACCAACACCAACACCACTGACACCACCGCAGGCACCAACCCACCTCACACTGCCTGCTTTATTGATACCCTAGGTCTCCAGGACACATATTTTGCGATGCTGCTGCTGATTCAAGCAAAGTCCCTTGTAGCTCTATCCTCCAGCTCAGAAAATATCCTCTCCTCTTCCTCTCCTACACGCCCCTCCCCCTCTCATACCCCTCCTACACACCCCTCCCCCTATACCCACCACCCCCTTCTACTCACCCCTCCCCCTCCCTCACCCCTCCTACACACCCCTCCCCCCTCCCACACCCCATCATCCACACCAGCCCCCCTCCCATGCCTCTGACACACCCCTGTCACTGATGTCCCCTAACACCCCACTCCTCATCTCAATACATTCAGATGCCCTAGCCATGCACCTCGACTCATTAGTAACAGCTGCAAACGGTGTAGATCACATGGTGCATGTGGTTGGGGTGCAGGAGGATAAGCATGGAAAGGTGCAATGCATCATCAACCACCAACTACCCTCAAACATTACCAACACCAGCACTGCCAACACCAACACCAATACCACCACCACCAAGCACCAACTAGCCTCAAACACCACCAACACCAACACCGCCAACACCAACACCAACACCAACACGGCCGACACCAACACCAACTCCACCCCCACCGCTGGGGCCACCTCCAAAGCTCGTCTCACCCCCAAAGCCCGGCTATCACCCCTCTCCACTCACCTCGAGGCATTGGGTGTCCAGGCGGTGGGACTGGTGGCATGCCCAACGGCCTGCCAGGCTGGCTTGGACCTCTCTCAGATGATCCGCCAGTTGAAAACGTTGCTGCCTTTCATGGTACCATCAGTCCAGCTATGTCCGTCACGTGTGAAAGTATGCGGCTACTTGGCAAGCAGCGAGTCACTGGTAGCGCTCAATGAGGTGGGATGGTGGTGGTGGTGGTGGTTGTTGGTGGTGGTGATGGTATGGGGGCAAGCAGTGCATCACTGGTCGCGCTCAATGAGGTGGGATGGTGGTGGGATGGTGGTGGTGGTGGTTGTTGGTGGTGGTGATGGTGGCTGGTGTTGGTGTTGGTGGGTGTTGGTTGGTGTTTTTTGGTGGTGGTGTTGGTGGTATGGGTGCAAGCAGCGCGTCACTGGTAGTGCTCAATGAGGTGGGGTGGTGGTGGTGGTTCGTGATTCGTGGTGGTGGTATGGGGTTAAGCAGCGCGTCATGGGTAGCGCTGACTGAGGTGGGATGGTGGTGGTGGTTGATGGTGGTTGTTGGTGGTGGTGGTGATATAAGGGTAAGCAGCGCGTCGCTGGTAGCGCTCATTGAGGTGGGATGGTGGTGGTGGTTGATGGTGGTTGGTGGTGGTGGTGGTGGTGGTGGTATGGGGGCAAGCAGCGCGTAACTGTAAGGCTTGACGTAGGTGGGACGGTGGTGTGGTTTTTGTTTGTTGTGTGTGGCTTGGTGGGTGATGATGATGGGGTACGGCAGTGGGGCTGGGTCACTCTGGTCAGACGCTCAATGAGGTGGCGATATGGTGTGGTTGTTGTTGTTGTGGACTCCCTGTGGTGGTGGTGGTGGTGATGATGATGGGGGTAAGCAGTGCGTCACTGGTCGCGCTCAATGAGGTGGGATGGTGGTGGTGGTGGTTGGTGGTGGTTGTTGTTGTTGGTGGTGGGTGGTATGCCCTACACTGGTAGTGTTGCATGGGGTGAGATCACATAGCTGTTTTTTGTATTGGTGGTGGTGGTGGTGGTGGGTGGGTGGTGGGTGGTGGTGGTTGTGGTCACTTTGTGTCTTTTTTCAGCATCTGTTTTTTACTGCCACCACTTCTTGTATTGCACTGGTAGCATTGAATGAGGCAGGATCCCTTCTTTGTACCTTCATTGTTCCTTCTTTGTACCTTCATTGTTCCTTCTTTGTACCTTCATTGTCCCTTCTTTGTACCTTCATTGTTCCTTCTTTGTACCTTCATTGTCCCTTCTTTGTACCTTCATTGTTCCTTCTTGGGTACTTCATTTGTCCCTTCTTTGTACTCCTTCATTGTCCCCTTCATTGTTTCCTTCTTTGTACCCTTCAAGTGTCCCTGTCGCCTTCTTTTACCTTCATTGTCCCGTCTTTGTCTTCATTGTTCCTTCTTTGTACATTCATTGTTCCTTCTTTGTACCTTCTTGTCCCTCTTTGTACCCTTCTTGTTCCTTCTTTGTACTTCATTGTCCCCTTCTTTGGTACTTTCATTCATTGTTCCTTCTTTGTACCATTCATTGTTTTTTCCTTACTTTTGTACCTTCATTGTTCCTTCTTTGTACCTTCATTGTTCCTTCTTTGTACCTTTCATTGTTTCCTTCTGTGTACCTCATTGTCCCTTCTTTGTACGCTCATTGTTCCTTCCTTCTTTGTACCTTCTTGTTCCCTCTTTTGTACTTCATTGTCCCTTCTGTACCTTCATGTTTCCTTACTTTGTACCTTCATTGTTCCCTTCTTTGTACCTTCATGGTCCTTCTTGTACCTTCGTTGTTCCTCTTCTTTGTACCAATTATTGTCCCGGTTCTTTGCACACTTCATTGTCCCTTCTTTTTAACTTCATTCATTGTTCCTTCTTTGTACCTTCATTGTTCCCTTGATTGTCCCCTTCATTGTTCTTATTTGTGTACCTTCATTTTTCCTTCTTTGTGACCTTCAGTGTTCCTTCTTTGTACCGTCAGTTTCCTTCTGTGTACCTTCATTGTTCCTGATCTTGTACCTTCATTTGTCCCCTTCTTTGTACCTTCATTGTTCCGTCCTTTCTTTTTTTTTTACCTCTTCCATTTGTCCATTCTGTTGTACCTTAATTGTCCCTGCATTTTTCCTTCTTTGTAACATTCATTGTCCCTTCTTTGTACCTTCATTGTCCCTTCTTTGTACCTTCATTTGTTCCTCCTTCTTTGTAACCTTCATATGTGCCTTCTTTGTACCTTCATTGTTCCTTCTTTGTACCTTCATTGTTCCTTCTTTGTACCTTCATTGTCCCTTCTTTGTACCTTCATTGTTCCTTCTTTGTACCTTCATTGTCCCTTCTTTGTACCTTCATTGTTCCTTCTTTGTACCTTCATTGTTCCTTCTTTGTACCTTCATTGTTCCTTCTTTGTACCTTCATTGTTCCTTCTTTGTACCTTCATTGTTCCTTCTTTAGCCTTCATTGTCCTTCCTTTACCAGTTCATGTCCCTTCTTTTGTACCTTCAGTGTTCCTTCTTTGTACCTTCAATTGTTCCTTCTTTTGTACCTCATTGTGCCTTCCTTTGTACCTTTCATTGTTTCCTTCTGTGTACCTTCATTGTTCCCTTTCCGTTGTACCGTTTCATTGTTCCGTCGTTGTATCACCTTCATTGTTCCTTTCTTTGTACCTTCATTGTTTCCTTCTTTGTACCCGTCATTGTTCCTTCTTTGTACCTTTCATTGTCCTTCTTTGTACCTTCATTGTTCCTTCTTTGTACCTCACTGTTTCCTTCTTTGTACCTTCCATTGTTTTCCGTCTTTGTAACCTTCATTGTTCCTTCTTTGTAACCTTCAATTGTTCCTTCTTTGTAACTTCATGGTGTTCCTTCTTTGTACCTTCAATTGTTCCTTATTTGTACCGTCATTGTCCCTTCTTTGCACCTTCATTGTCCCTTCTTGGTACCTCCTTCAGTTTTCCTGTCTTTGTACCTTCATTGTTCCTTCTTTGATACCTTCATTGTGCCTTCTTTGTACCTTCATTGTTTCTTCTTTGTAACCTTATTTGTTTCTTCTTTGTACCTTCATTGTCCTTCTTGTACCTCTTTCACAGTGGTCCTCTCTTTTGTACCTTCAGTGTCCCTTCTTGTGTACCTTCATTGTTCCTCCTCTTCTTGTACGCTTCATTGTCCATTCTTTGTACCTTATGGTCCTTCATTGTTCCTTTCCTTCTTTGGGACCTTCATTGCCCTTCGTTGTACCTTCACATTGGTCCCTTCTTTGTACCTTCATTGTTCCTTCTTTGTAACCTTCCGTGTTCCTTCTTTGTACTTCATTTGGCCCTTCTTGTACCCTTCAGTGTTCCTTCCTTTGTACCTTCATTGTCCCTTCCGTTGTACTTCATTGTTCTCTTCTTTGTACCTCATTTTCCCTTCTTTGTACCTTCATTGTTCCTTCTTTGTACCTTTCATTGGGTACTTCCTTTGTACCTTCATTGTTACTTCTTTGTACCTTCATTGTTCCTTCTTTGTACGTCATTGTTCCTTCTGTTGTACCTTCCATTGTTCCTCTTTGTACCTTATTGGTCCCTTCTTTGTACCTTCATTGTTCCTTCTTTGTACCTTCATTGTTCCTTCTTTGTACCTTCATTGTTCCTTCTTTGTACCTTCATTTTTCTTCTTTTACCGATTCATTGTTCCTCTTCTTTTACCTTTCATGGGTCCCTTCTTTGCACCTTCATTGTCCCTTCTTTGTACCATTCATTGTTCCTTCTTGTAACCTTCAATTGTGTTCCTCTTCTTTGGGACCTTCATTGTTCCCTTTTTTGTACCTGCACATTGTTTTCCTTCTTGTACCTTCATTGTTCCTTCTTTGTACCTTCATTGTTCCTTTTTTGAACCCGTTTTTTGTGGAGCCCCCCTTCTGGGGGGCGGGAGCCCCCAGGGTCCCCTAGTGTCCGTTTGTTTGTGCGACCGCCCCCCTGAGACGAAGCCTGACACGCCAGCCAACAGTCTCGTAACTAACTGGCTTCGGTCCGCTCGATTCCATCGCCAATACTCTCTGCCAATTTCCCGCGTCGCTTGCGATGCTGCCTAGGACTTGTCAGTGTAATAGTAATGACAGCAAATCGCAATGAAAAACGCTCCCTCCCTCCCTCCCTCCCTACACTCCCACTCCCACTTCCACTACTACCCCCACCCCTGCCCCACTTCTCGTCCTCCTTCAACCTTTTCTTCTTCATCTTTCTCTCACAGATCAAGTTGGAAACCACTATGGAGTAAACAGGGGCCGACTTTGGCCCAACCAATGAATTGTTGTGGCAGTCCTCCCCCCTCCGTTCTTCCCTCCCTCACTTCCTACCTCCCTCCCCCCTCCCTCCCTCCCGTTCTCCCTCCCTCCCTCCCTCCCTCCCTCCCTCCCTCCCTCCCTCCCTCCCTCCCTCCCTCCCCTCCCTCCCTCCCTCGCTCCCTCCCTCGCCTCCCCATCCCTCCCTCCCATCCCACTCCACCCCACTGTCCCACTCCCACCCCCACTTCCTCCACTCCACAACTTTTTCTTTCTTCACCGTCCTCTCAAACAGATCAACATGGAAACCACTATGGGTCAACAGGGGCCGCTTGGCCCTACCAATGAATTGTTGTGGAGCCCCTCCCTTCCTCCCCTCCCTTTTCTTCCACTCACCCCCCACTCCTCCTCTCCATCAATTTTCTTCTTCATCTTCCCCGCTCACAGATCACATGGTTTCACTAGGGAGCAACAAGGGCAGACTTAGGCCCTACCACAATGCAATTGTTATGGGCAGCCCTCCCTCCCTGTAGCCTCTCCCCTACCTACCGCCATCCCACTCCCACACCCCGATCCTCCCCTCCTTCAACTTTTCCTTCTTTCTTCATATCTTCCTCTCACAGATCAACATGGATTACACTATGGAGTCAACAGGGGCCGACTTTGGCCCTACCATGAATTGTTATGGTCAGCCCTCCCTCCCTTCCCTCTCTCCCTACCTCCTCATCCCACTCCCACACCCACTCCTCCACCTCCTTCAAACTTTTCTTCTTCTCTTCCCTCACAGATCAACATGGATACACTATGGGTCAACAGGGGCTGATTGTGCCCAACCAATAATTGTTATGGCAGCCACTCCCTTGAAGCTCAGGTGGGGATTCATGTTTTCAGTTTTCAGTCTGAAATAAATATAGGTGGCAGGGTGCGGGAGGGGGGAGGAGGGAGGGAGGGAGGGAGGGGGGAGGGGGGGGAATGGTGAGAGGAGTGAGGAACGGGAGCATGGCAGAAAGAATGTTTGTATAGGATGAAATGAAGTAAGGAGGGGAGGTGCAGGGAGGCATTAGGGTGGGAAGGATCTTGGGAGGGGGAAAGAGGCGGATTTTGGTGGGTTGGATAGGCGCTGAATAGAATGAATTCATGGAAGCGGCGTGGGTGTAAAGGATGAAGAAGGTAAGGAGGGGAGGGAGGAGGAGGCCAGAAAGGAAGGCAGGGAGGGATTGGTGGGAGGGAGAATAGAGGGCGATTTGTGGTGGATGGGTCGAATGATGTTTGTGGCAAGCCCTACCTTGAAGCTCGGGTAGGGATTCATGTTTTCAGCTGAGTTAAATAAGCTTGGTAGGGTGAGGTGAGGGGGTGATGGATGGAGGGAGGAAGGTGAGGGGGGGATGGTGAGAGGGAGTGAGGTAGCAATGGAGGCGGCAGGCAGAAAGGAAGTGTTTATAGGATGAATTGCAGTAAGAGGATGGGAGGGAGGGGGGAGGGGAGGGATGGGAAGAGAGGGAGCGAGGGAAGGGAAGGGAGGGATGGAGAGAGAGAGGGAGGGAGGCGAGTGAGTGAAGTGAGGCAGGAGGCAGGGGCATAAAGGAATGTGGTGTCTAGATGAATGCAGTAAAGGATGGGAGGAGGAGAGGAAAGGGGAGGGTGGAGAGAGCGGGGAGCAGGGAGGGAGGGGTAGGATGGATAGAGAGAGGAGGGAGCGAGTGAGTGAAGTGAGTGGGCAGGCAGGCAGGCAGAAAAAGGAAGGTGTGTATAGGAGGAGTGCATGTAATGAGTGAGGGATGGAGGAAGGGAGGGATGGAGAGAGAGAGAGAGAGAGAAGGGTAGGGAGGGGAGGGATGGAGAGAGAGGGGAGCGAGCGAGTTAGTGAGTGAGGCAGCATGCAGCGGCAGAAAGGAATGTGTGTATATGAGGAATGAAGTAAGGAGGGGAGGGAGGGGAGGGATGGAGAGAGAGAGGGAGGGAGCGAGTGAGTGAGTGAGTGAGTGAGGCAGGCAGGCAGGCAGAAAGGAATGTGTGTATAGGATGAATGAAGTAAGGAGGGGAGGGAGGGAGGGAGGGGGGGAGTAGCGAGGTAGGCAGGCAGATAGGAAGGCAGGTAGGGAGGGATGGTGGAAAGGAGGAAAGGAGGGAGGGTGTTTTGGGTGTGTAGCATGAATGAATTGTTGTGGCAGCCCACCCTCGAAGTTGAGGCAGGAATTCCATTTTTCCAGTCTAATGAAATATAGCTGTAGGGTGAGGGGGAGGGAGGGTGAGAGCGTGGGATGGAGCGGGGAGGCAGGCAAAAGAAAGAAAGGGGAGGATGGTGGGAGGGAGTAACGACTGGCGAATTTGGTGGGTTGCAAGAATTTGGTGGGTGTGTAGGATGAAATGAATTGTTGGGCAGCCATCGCATCCCCCCCCCCCCGAAGTCCGAGGCGGGATTGATTTTTTCATGCTGATTATATAGGTGGCAGGGTGGCGAGGGTAGGGGAGTGAGTGTGCAGCAGGCAGGCAGGCAGCAAACGAATGGGTGGTATAGAATGAGTGCAGTAAGGAAATGGGAGGGAGGGGAGGAAGGGGAGGGATGGAGAGAGAGAGGAGCGGGTGGAGTGAGTGAGTGAGTGAGTCAGGCAGGCAGAAAGGAATGGGTGCATAGGATTAATGAAATTAAGAGGGGAGGGAGGGGAGGGATGGGAGAGAGAGAGAGAGAGAGAGAGAGAGAGAGAGAAGAGAGAGAGAGACAGAGAGAGAGAGAGAGTCCCCCTCCTCTATCTCCTCCCCTCACCCCCACATCTCCCACCCACCTCCAGCTTGTGCCACCTAGGGCCAACTAAGGTCCTAGAGCCACCTAGAGCAAATCCCCTTATCCCCCACCCATCCCCCTCCAGCGTAAGCTTGCTACGAGCCAAAAGGGTATAGATAGAAGTTTTGGAAAGATGGGAATCAAACTAAATATTGGGCTGCAATTTCACACGAATGCACTCAAGGAAGCGTTGTTGGTGTAGCTGAGCTGTCTGAAGGCTAGAAGACTGTGGAATCAAGCCTACGTTTGGGTTGGGACGTCACACGCATGCATACAAGGAGGTACTAGTATTATTAGGTGGAGACTTAGGTCGATGCATCGGATAAGGGCGCCGATCAAACGAGCGAGGGTTTCGGGATGAGCTGGTCATTTATTCCGTCGGTTGTTCGGGTTCGAAGCTGCGGGTATGGCACGGTTGCAGTTGGCGTGGCTACGCAAGCGAGCCTACTTCAACGGTGACAGGCTGTCCGTAGACCTGGACATCAGGGTTGTTCAGGACGCTGCGTCCTGCGTCGCAGACGCATCATCGAAGGGTCCGTTACGTCGCACAGGGTCGGTTGCGGGTTGGTTGTGTCGCAGGCTGTAAAATGTGTTGCGTCTCAGGACGCAGAGCTGGGGGTCCTCCTGGAAAACCCTAAACTAGATGCCTTATAACTCTCTACACCCGACATCAAGTGTATGTACGTTTGTTACAGTCCAGGGGTAGGCCAAATAGGCTAGAGGGACTTGCCCAACCGTGATAGGAAGGGCAAACAAGGAAAGGCATTGATGAACTGAACCCCAAACACTTGTTTCACTGACGGTGGCCCTGGGTTCGTGCTACAGTGATCATTTAATTCCACCGGTACAATGCACCACGTGATTACATTCTGTAATCCGGACTACCGTTCTGGTATAGTACTTATGTATCATTATTATTGAAAGGATTTTCACCAGGGTACTTCCAAACGCGAACATTTGCCTTGCTGCCTTTTTGGGCCCTACTGCGCGTTTCGCGCAGATTTTTGCAACCCTCTGTGGGCGAAGCAATCAATTTGTGTGCTTTTTGCACTACAAAGTTTTTTTTCAAGTGCGCTAAAGCGCTGGCCAATTTGGTCAATACCGGTAGAAGTACCCTGATTTTCCACCCCAGGAAGTACGTGGATCCCCACAGAAACCAGGGAGCCAACCATGGCGAACTGGCGATCACCCCCAGACTTCGCAATCGCGTGTTGGCAATCCACGTGGCGAGCATGGCGGGCGGCAACTGCCTGGCTGTAGGGTGCATCCGCGAGTGCAGAGGCAAGTGCCAGGCTGTCACGGGCATTGAGTGCGTAGCACAGCGCTGAGGATGAGGATGAGAGTAAATTCGCAGCATGAATCTCTGCTGTGAAGTGATCAAATCGCGGGCCATCGAGGTGTGCCCCAAGTAGCTGAGCTAGGTAGTAGCGTCTGTGTAGGTGGACCCGTCCCAGCTGTGACCTTGTAGCTAGTAGCTGAATCCAGTGTGCGGAACCCAGCCGAGTAGCTACCCGTCACGGCCCGTAATATCGTGGACATTAAATGTGTGCCGCGACATGGCGTGACATGCGCAGCGATCTGAATACGGCACTGATAACTATGGCCCTCTGCCTGTGTTCACTCTCTTGTTGCATGCGCTGATCGACGACCCAACCAACCCAACCCCACCCAATTCACGCGCCCTTCGCCAAACACGTCTCGAGTTATCTCGCTCACCTACACGACAGAAATCTTCTGCGTGCCCAAACCTTTCATCTCAACCAACCTCTCAATCCGCCGCTCTGTTATCTGACATACCACCTTATAGAGCGGGATTCTAAAGTGCAGCACCAGCCAACTGTACGCAAGGAACCACCACCCATCGGCATTCAGCAGTAGGAAGGAAGGAAAAGGACGGTGACAGCCAAGCAAACAGGCAACGCAACAACGCAACGACCTATCGGGAGTAAGCTGTAGAAAGAAAAGGATAACGAGCAGAACTCCAAGGTGCCACTCCAACAGAACGACATAAGGGAACCACCACGAGGTCTTGTGGCACCAGACGCTAAGGGTACCTCTCGCCGTCTGGTAGCAGCGCAAGGCCAGAACGTCACCAGCTGTCGAACTCGGTCGCACAGCCAACTCAGCACGAGGGCGAAACAGCAGCAAGCACTCCTAGGGTAACACCAGCACCAGCACAGCACCAGCACTTGACACCTTACGCACGCAGTCGAATCAGCACCAGCACAGCTCCAGCTCTCGACTCCCAACACATACAGCCAGCGGAGTACCGGAACAGCACCAGCACTCAGCCTCGGCGCACACAACCAGCATACGACACACACCAGGACACACACACCAGCTAACACTCTGAACAGCCGCAAGGGCACTAAAAGCAACACCAACTCAGCACCAACTCAGCAACACCAACTCAGGGTACTAACTCAGGGCACCAACTCAAGGCACCACCACAGCACCAACTCAGCAACAATACAGCACTAGCAGCTCACACCAGCACACAGCTAACAGCCCCAGTGTCCAAGATCCCTCAAATACTACACACACCACCCAACAGCTCCAACACAGTACAAGCTCTCAGCACCAGCACACCTAGCCAGCATACTACACACACCGTCACACAGCTAACAGGCCCAGCGCCCACGCATTCTCACCAACCAAGCTTCCAACTAGCATGTCTGCATTGTACTGCCTCATGTACTGCCTCATGTACCATTGACAGCCCCCCCTCCCCCCCTCACTCTCTCGGTCGTCCCCAGCGTCCTGATGCGGCTCCGGAACCACTCCTCAGGTGCTCTCATCCTGCTGCTGCTGCTTGCCAGCCTGTCAATACAGAGGGCAGTAACATCCTCAGCTACTCGGCTACATTTGACAGAGCAGCAGATAACGATAGCTTCACATGCTCAACAATTAGCAGATTCACTCGGGCAGCAAAGTATCGAGGGGAGGCTGCAAGCTAAGTTTGGGCGACACCTTCAGCAAGGGTGAGTGCTATCACATGGTGGGAGGCAGGGTACTTCAAATGGCCAAATTGGCCAGCGCTTTAGCGCACTTGAAAACAAAAAAACTGCGCTTTGTAGTGCAAAAAACGCAGAAAATGCTTGCAGCGCCCACAAGGGGTTGCAAAAAACTGTGCTTAAAGCGCAGAGGGGGTCAAAAAGTCAGCGCTCAAAAGCGCAAAAGCGCGCGCTTTGAATTACCCTGGTGGGAGGGAGTATTTGTGTTTTGCGATGGTGTGTGTGTGTGTGTGTGTATGAGGCTGCAAGCTAAGTTGGGGAGACACCTTCAGCAAGAGTGTGTGAGGATATGTGTGTGTGTGTGTTTGTGTGTGAGGCTGCAAGCTAAGTTGGGGAGACACCTTCAGCAAGAGTGAGTGCTACCACATGGTGTGAGGGAGTATTCCTGTTTTGCGATGGTGTGTGTGCATGTGTTTGTGTGTGTGTGTGTGTGTGTGTGTGTGTGTGTGTGTTTGTGTGTGTTCGTTTGTGTGTGTGTGTGTGTGTATGTGTGTGTGTATGTGTGTGTGTTTGTGTGTGTATTTTTGTTTGTGTGTGTGTGTTAGTGTGTGTGTGTTAGTGTGTGCGTGTGTGTATGTGTGGATATGTGAGTGTTTGTATTTGTGTGTTTGTGTGTGTGAGGCTGCAAGCCAGGTTGGGGCGACACCTTCAGCAAGGGTGAGAGCTACCACATAATTGGAGGGAATACTCGTGTTTTGCGACGGTGTGTTTTCGTGTGCGTGTGTGCGTATGTGTGTGTGTCCGATTGTATGTACAGTACTATTGAAATCTTGGGGCTTATCCCAATGACTGGCTCATGGAGCTGCCTAGAAGCTGTTGCTCATAGCGGAAAAGAAAAGTCCTAGGCGGCGTCGCAAGTGACGCGGAAAATTGGCGGAGAGTGTTGGCTATCAGAACGACAGGTGGCAACGGAATGGAGCGGACCATGACCAGTTAGTTACGAGACAGTTGGCTGACATGTCATGCTTCGTCTCGGTCGCACGTTGGTCGATCGCACAAACAGACAACGGGATGACACTGGGAGCCCCCGCCCCCCAGAGCGGGGGGGGGGGGGGGGGGGGGGGGGGGCTCCGCCCAATAAATATCAACATAGCAAAACACGCTCTGTTGATATGAACACTCTTTTTGATTTTGTTTAACACTCTTTTTCAAGCATTTGTTTACACTTTTTTGAACACTTTATTATCTTTTTGATATGCACACTCTTTTTTTATTGCTTGCAGATTTGTCCCAGCTCAATTAGCGCTTCAGGTAAGCTGCTCACAGGGAATTCGACACACACCAGAAAATATTAGATGCATGCCTATGAGAGGATTGGCTGCGACCGCAGTGTGGTGAACTAGAGTTTTGTGATATGAATTGGTGTTTTCTGATTTAAATTTGTAGTTTGTTTTTGATGTTTGTTACAGTTGAATTCCCAGTTCAACTAGTTGGTCAGGTAAGCAGTTCACAGGGTATTTCACACACACCAGAAAAGATAAGATGTATGCCTATGATCATAGCTTTTCTTTTCGGCCACCAGCAACAGCTTCTAAGCAGCTCCCTAACTCATCCACTGGGCCATACACAAATATTTCAACTGTCTAAAATACTGATGATGTCAGTGTCCTGGTGCAATAGACTGCGTCTGGTTTGGCTGGATAGGCAGCCAGGGGAGCTTCTGAGAAGCTGCTGCTCGTAGCAGAAAAGACAAGTTCGATGCAGCGTCGCCTGCGACGCTAAAAAATGGCGGAGAGTGATCGCGACGGAGCAACAGGTAGCAAGGGAAGCGAGTTAGTTACGCGACCGTTGGCTTCAAGTTTTTTGGTCAAACGGACAAATGGGTAACCCTGGGGGCTCCCGCCCCCTTGAAGAGGGGGCTCCGCCAAAAAGCATGCCTATGATAGGATTGGGATATTAGATGCAACCATAGTGTGCTGTACTAGTGTTTTGTGATTTAAATTGGTGCTTTCTGATTTTAATTAGTAGTTTGTGTTTGATGTTTGTTACAGTTGAATTCCCAGCTCAAGTAGTGATTCCGGTAAGCAATTTACAGGGCATTTGACACACACCAGAAAACATTAGATATATGCTAGGATTGGCTGCAACTGCAGTGTAGTGTAATTGTGTCTTGTGATTTAAATCGGTGTTTTCTGATTTAAATTGGTAGTTTGTGTTTAATGTTTGTCACAGTTGAAGTCCCGGCTCAACTAGTGATTGTGGTAAGCTGTTCACAAGGCATTTGACACACAAGCACACAAACACACAAACATCCGTCCATCCTCATCCTCACCACCCCCTGACCCCCCAGGCAGTCTGGCATGAGATAGTGAGCCCCTCTGTTCTATCTGAATGGAATGTTGGGGGTGATCCCTGTGACATGCAAGGTATTACCTGCAACCCCGCCACCGACACACAATCACAAAAACATCCATCCACCCTCACCCTCACCCTCACCCTCACCCTCACCCTCACCCTCACCCTCACCCTCACCCTCACCCTCACCCTCACCCTCACCCTCACCCTCACCCTCACCCTCACCCTCACCCTCACCCTCACCCTCACCCTCACCCTCATCCTCACCCTCACCCTCACCCTCGACCTCACCACTCCCTGACGTCCAGGCAATCTGGCATGAGATAGGGAGCCCTTCTGTTCTATCTGACTGGAATGGTGGGGGTGAACCTTGCAACATGCAAGGCATTACATGCAACCCCGCCACCAACAAAGTTGTTAGTATCGAGATCCCACCCACATTTAATGGACTTCCAGGCTGGCAAAGCTCAGCCTATTCTGGCAGGCTTCCAGATTCCCTCCAGCTTCTTCCCTCGCTACAGGCTGTGGCCATGCCCTTCTTGAATTTGAGGGGGTCCCTGCCCAATGCCTGGTCCAAACTGACTGGACTAACAAGGCTCGACCTGAGCAATAACCTGGTGGATGGGACACTGCCGTCCACATACAGAACACTCAAGGCATTAGAGGTGCGTGGGTAGGGGGATGGGTAGGGTTTGAGGGTTGTTGTTGTTGTTGGTGGTGGTGGTGGTGGGAGTGTGTGTGTGTTGGGTGGTTTTGTTTTGGTGTTTTTTTTGGTTTGGCGGGGTGGGTGGGGGGGGGGGGTGGGGGCGTGGACTGCCTGCCCTGGACTCCCCAGCTCGCACCTGAGTCAATCCCTGGTTGCTGGGCCCACTGCGTCCCCATACAGCACACTCAAGTCGTTATAGGTGCGTGAGAGGGGGGATGGGTAGGTTGAGGTTTTTTGTTGTTGTTTGGGTGGTGGTGGTGGTGGGGAGTGGTGGTGTGTGTGTGGTGTGTGTGGGGGGGGTGGTGGGGGGGGTGGGGGGTGGGGGGGGGAGTGGAATGGACTGACTGGACTAACATGCTCGACCTGAGCAGTAATACCTGGGTGGATGGGACACTGCCTGTCCACAGACAGCAACACTCAGGCTTTAGATGTGCGTGGTAGGGGGATGGGTAGGGTTTTGAGGTTGGGTGGGTGGAGGTTGTGGTGGTGGTGGTAGTGTGCGCGTGTGGTGGTGGTGGTGGTGGTGGTGGGGAGTGATGAATGGAACTGACTGGACTGACAAGGCTCGACCTGAGCAATAACCTGGTGGATGGGACACTGCCGTCCACATACAGCACACTCAAGGCGTTAGAGATGCGTGGGGAGGGGGCGAGGTGGGTGGTAATGGGGAAAGGTCTGGTGGTGGTGGTGGTGGATGGTACACTGCCATTCACATGCAGCACACTCAAGGCGTTAGAGGTGCGTGGGGAGGGGGCGAGGTGGGTGGTAATGGGGAAGGGTCTGGTGGTGGTGGTGGTGGATGGTACACTGCCATTCACATGCAGCACACTCAAGGCGTTAGAGGTGCGTGGGGAGGGGAGGGGTGGATGGTGATGGGGAGGGGCTTGGTGGTGGTGGTGGTAGTAGTAGTGGTGGTGGTGGATGGGACACTGCCGTCCACATACAGCACACTCAAGGCATTGGAGGTGTGTGGGGAGGGGGAGGGGTGGATGGTGATGGGGAGGGGCTTGGTGGTGGTGGTGGTAGTAGTAATGGTGGTGGTGGATGGTACATTGCCGTCCACTTACAGCACACTCAAGGCATTAGAGGTGCATGGGGAGGAAGCGGGGTTGGGGGTTGGGGGATGGTGGTGGTTGTATTGGTGGGTGTAGGGGGGGTGGGGTTGGGGTGGGGGTGGGGGGAAATGGACTGACTGGGATGACAAAACTAGACCTGGGCAATAATCAGGTGGATGGTACACTGCCATTCACATGCAGCACACTCAAGGCATTAGAGGTGTTTGGGGAGGGGGCGAGGTAGGTGGTGATTGGGTGGGTGGTGGTGGTTGGGTGGGGGGTGAGGGTCGGGTGTGGGGTGGGGTCGGGTGTGGGGTGGTGATCGGGTGTGGGGTGGTGATCAGGTGGGGTGTAGGGGGGACGGGTGTGGGGTGTGTGAGGGGCTGTGTGTGGGGGGAAGGTATAGACACCCACTCATCCACATATCTACTCCCACTCACACATTCCCCTCCCACACCAACCCAACGCACAGGAGCTCGACCTTTCCTACAACTCCCTCTCTGGCACCATTCCCTCCGAACTCTACCTGGCTCTCTCCTCCATCAAGCAATTGGATTTCCGCAAGAACGCAAAGCTATGCGGAACCCTCCCCATCTCCTGGCTCCTGGCGGGCATCCCAGTTTACACTGAGGGCTCTGGACTAGGAGATCTCTGCCCTCTCAGACCCCCACCTACCCCAGCTTCTTCCCAGACCCCTCTGCTTCCCCCACCTTCTCGGGACCTTCCCCTAGCTCCCACAAACACTCTCCTCTTTACAGTGCCGTCCAACCTGGCACCCAAACCACCCATCCCAATCCCCCCCAGGGCCCCTAGGGCACCCCCCCTTGCCCCAAGAACCCCCCCCTCATCTCCACAACCTCCACCTTCTTCCTCCCCTCCCCCTCCTTCTCCTCCCCCTCCCCCTCCTTCTCCCTCTCCTCCCCCCTCCCCCTCCTCCTCCTTCTCTCCCCCCCCTCCCCCCCCATCTCAACCCCCACCCCCGCCTTCTCCCCCCCCTACCGCCTCCCATCCCCACCCCCCTCCGCCTCCTCCTCCCCCCTTACCCCTCCTTCTCACCCTCCTGCTCCCCCCCCTCCTCCTCTGCCTCCCCCCCCTCCTCCTCCATCCCCCCCCTCCTCCCCCTCCACCATATCTCCCTTCACCATATCCCCACCCTACCACCACCCCACCCTCCCACATCTCCCCTCCCTCCCCCTCCCACCCTCTCCTCCACCTCACCCCCACCAGCATCCCCCCCTCCACCCCCACCCCCCCCCCACCTCCTCCTTCTCCACCACCCCCATATCCCCCTCCTCCACCAACTCCCCCCCCTCCACCACCACCACTGCCACCCCCTATGCCACCACCACCTCCCCCTCCACCACCACCACTACACCCCCTATGCCGCCACCCCCATCCCCCTCCCCCCCCACCATCTCCCCCCTCCCCCCCCACCACCACCTCCATCCCCCTCCCCCTCCACCACCTTTTGTTCCTCTAAAGCCTCCATACCACCCCCCTCCCCCTCCTCCTTCTCAACCCCTTCCCCCCCCTACCCTCCCCTTATCCCCCTCCCCCCCTCCTCCCTCTCAACCCCCTCCTCCCCTCCTCCTCCACCCATCTCCCCCCCCTTACCCCCTTACCCTCCCCCTTATCCTCCTCCCCCTCCCCTCCTTCTTCTTCTCTTCTCTCCCCCCCTCCCCCCCCTCCCCCCTCCCCCTTATCCTCCCCCCCCCTCCTCCTCCCCCTTCTCCCCCCCCTTCCCCCCCTTACCCTCCCCCTTATCCTCCCACCCCTCCCCCTCCTCCACTGCCAACCCCCACAGCCCCTCATACCCCCTATCCCCCCTTTCTCTTCCACCACCACAATACCGAAGGAGGAAGAGTCCCCCTCCCACTCCCAGCCAGTTAGCCACCCGCCACCTCTCCCCCTATCCATTCCCCCTATCCCAGCTCCCACACCCCTCCTCCACCCTTCCCAATGAACACCTCTCCCTCTCCCCCTCCACCCCCCCTATTTACACTCCTCCCTACCCTTCTACCTCACCTACCTACCCAGACCTTCCTCCCCCTCCTCTCTACCAGCCCCCTAGCCCACCAACCTACCCAGGCATGCTTCCCCTTCCTCTCTACCACCCCCCCAGAATGCCTTCCTACCCCAACCCATCCCCCCCAAGGCTACCCTCCCAACCAATTCAACCACCACCATTAGCCATGACCACCAAGGAGGTGTTGCTCTCATTCAGAGAAGCAGTGACAGAAGGAAGCTGGAAAGCATCTGGCATTGATGGTGGGTTTTTTGTCGTTTTTTTGTTTTTTGTTTTTTGTTTAGGGTTTTTGTTGTTTTTGTTGTTTTTGTTGTTGTTTTTGTTGTTGTTGTTGTTGTTGTTGTTGTTGTTGTTGTTGTTGTTGTTGTTGTTGTTGTTGTTGTTGTTGTTGTTGTCGTTGTCGTTGTCGTTGTCGTTGTCGTTGTCGTTGTCGTTGTCGTTGTCGTTGTCGTTGTCGTTGTCGTTGTCGTTGTCGTTGTCGTTGTCGTTGTCGTTGTCGTTGTCGTTGTCGTTGTCGTTGTCGTTGTCGTTGTCGTTGTCGTTGTCGTTGTCGTTGTCGTTGTCGTTGTCGTTGTTGTTGTCGTTGTCGTTGTCGTTGTCGTTGTCGTTGTCGTTGTCGTTGTCGTTGTCGTTGTCGTTGTCGTTGTCGTTGTCGTTGTCGTTGTCGTTGTCGTTGTCGTTGTCGTTGTCGTTGTCGTTGTTGGTGTCGTTGTCGTTGTTGGTGTCGTCGTCGTCGTTGTTGGTGTCGTCGTCGTCGTTGTTGGTGTCGTCGTCGTCGTCGTCGTCGTCGTCGTCGTCGTCGTCGTCGTCGTCGTCGTCGTCGTCGTCGTCGTCGTCGTCGTCGTCGTCGTCGTCGTCGTCGTCGTCGTCGTCGTCGTCGTCGTCGTCGTCGTCGTCGTCGTCGTCGTCGTCGTCGTCGTCGTCGTCGTCGTCGTCGTCGTCGTCGTCGTCGTCGTCGTCGTCGTCGTCGTCGTCGTCGTCGTCCGTCGTCGTCGTCCTCGTCGTCGTCGTCGGTCGTCGTCCTCTTCGGCGTCCGTCGTCGTCCCTCGTCCTCGTCCTCGTCCTCGTCCTCGTCCTCCGTCCTCGTCCTCGGTCTCGTCCCTGTCCTCGTCCTCGTCAGTCCTCGTCGTCCTCGTCCTCGTCCTCGTCCTCGTCTTCGTCCTCGTCCTCGTCCTCGTCCTCGTCCTCGTCCTCGTCCCTGTCCTCGTCCTCGCGTCCTCGTCCTAGTCCTCGTCCTCCGTCCTCGTCCCTCGTCCTCGCCTCGTCCTCGGTCCTCGTCTCGTCCTCGGTCCTCGCCCCTCGTCCCTCCGTCCGCGTCCCGTCCTCTCCTCTCCTCGTCCTGCGTCCTCGTCCTCGTGTCCTCGTCCTCGTCCTCGTCCTCGTCCTCGTCCTCCGTCCTCCCGTCGTCCTCGTCCTCGTCCTCGTCCTCGTCCTCGTCCTCGTCCTCGTCCTCGTCCTCGTCCTCGTCCTCGTCCTCGTCCTCGTCCTCGTCCTCGTCCTCGTCCTCGTCCTCGTCCTCTGTCCTCGTCCTCGTCCTTCGTCCTCGTCCTCGTCCTCGTCGCCGTCCTCGTCCTCGTCCTCGTCGTCGTCCTCGGCCTCTTCCTCGTCTCTCCGTCCTCGTCCTCGTCCTCCGTCCTCGTCCTCCGTCCTCGTCCTCGTCCTCGTCCTCGGTCCTCGTCCTCTTCCTCGTCCTCGTCCTCCTCGTCCTCATTCCTCGTCCTCGTCCATCGTCCTCCGTCCTCGGCCTCCAGTCCTCGTCCTCCGTCTCGTCCTCGTCTCCGTCCTCGTCCGCCGTCCCTCTCCTCGTCCTCGTCCTCGTCCTCGTCCCTCGTCCCTCGTCCTCGTCCTCGTCCTCGTCCTCGTCCTCGGTCCTGCGATCCTCGTCAATCGTCCTCGTCCTCGTCCTCGTCCTCGTGCCTCGTCCTCACGTCCTCGTCCTCGTCCCTCGTCCTCAGTCCTCGTCCTCGTCCTCTTAGTCCCGTCCTCCGTCCTCGACTCGTCCTCGGCCCCCCCCCTCGTCCTCGTCCTCTCGCCCGTCCTCGTTCCTCGTCTCTCGTCCTCTTCCTCGTCCTCCGTCCTCGTCCTAGTTCCATCGTCTTCGTCCCCTCGTCTCTCGTCTCGTCCTCGTCCTCGTCCTCGTCCTCGTCCTCCGTCCTCGTCCTCCGTCCTCGTCGTCTCTTCCCCGGTCCTGCGTCCCTCGTCCTCTCCCTCGTCCTCGTGCCTCGTCCTGTCACTCGTTCCTCGGTCCTCGTCCTCGTCCTCGTCCTTGTCCTTGTCCTTGTCCTTGTCCTTGTCCTTGTCCTTGTCCTTGTCCTTGTCCTTGTCCTTGTCCTTGTCCTTGTCCTTGTCCTTGTCCTTGTCCTTGTCCTTGTCCTTGTCCTTGTCCTTGTCGGTGTCGGTGTCGGTGTCGGTGTCGGTGTCGGTGTCGGTGTCGGTGTCGGTGTCGGTGTCGGTGTCGGTGTCGGTGTCGGTGTCGGTGTCGGTGTCGGTGTCGGTGTCGGTGTCGGTGTCGGGGTGTCGGTGTCGGTGTCGGTGTCGGTGTCGGGTGTCGGTGTCGGTGTCGGTGTCGGTGTCGGTGTCGGTGTCGGTGTCGGTGTCGGTGTCGGTGTCGGTGTCGGTGTCGGTGTCGGTGTCGGTGTCGGTGTCGGTGTCGGTGTCGGTGTCGGTGTCGGTGTCGGTGTCGGTGTCGGTGTCGGTGTCGGTGTCGGTGTCGGTGTCGGTGTCGGTGTCGGTGTCGTGTCGGTGTCGTGTCGGTGTCGGTGTCGGTGTCGGTGTCGGTGTCGGTGTCGTGTCGGTGTCGGTGTCGGTGTCGGTGTCGGTGTCGGTGTCGGCGGTGTCGGTGTCGGTGTCGGTGTCGGTGTCGGTGTCGGTGTCGGTGTCGGTGTCGTGTCGGTGTCCGGTGTCGGTGTCGTTGTCGGTGTCGTTGTCGGTGTCGGTGTCGGTGTCGGTGTCGGTGTCGTGTCGGTGTCGTGTCGTGTGTGTCGGTGTCGGTGTCGGGGTCGGTTGTCGGTGTCGGTGTCGTGTCCGGTGTCGGTTGGTCCGGTGTCGGTGTCGGTGTCGGTGTCGGTGTCGGTTGTCGGTGGGTCGGTGTCGGTGTCGGGTCGTGTGTCGGTGTCGGTGTCGGTGTCGGTGTCCGTGTCTGTGTCGGTGTCTGTTTCGGTGTCTGTGTCTTTGTCGGTGTCGGGGTCGGTGTCGGGGTCCGGTGTCGTGGTCGGTGTCGGTGTCGGTGTCGGTGTCGGGGTCGTGGGCGGTGTCGGTTCGGTGTCGTGTCGGTGTCAGGTGTCGGTGTCGGTGTCGGTGTCGGTGTCGTTGTCGGTGTCGGTTTCCCCGGTGTCTGTGTCGGTGTCGGTGTCCGTTGTGGTGTCGGTGTCGGTGTCGGTGTCGGTGTCGGTGTCGGTGCGGTGTCCGGTCGTGTCGGTGTCGGTGTTGGTTGGTTGGTTGTTGTCGTTGTCGTTGTCGTTGTCGTTGTTGTTGTTGTTGTTGTTGTAATTGTAATATTAATCTCATGAGCAAGCAGCTGGAATTGATGGTGGGTATAATAAATTGCTTTGCAGCATTATTATTATTATTATTATTATTATTATTATTATTATTATTATTATTATTATTATTATTATTATTATTATTACTATTATTATTATTATTATTATTATTATTCTTATTATTATTGTTATTATTATTATTATTATTATTATTATTATTATTATTATTATTATTAGCAGTAGTAGTTGTAGTAGTAGAAGAGGTAGTAGAAGTAGTAGTTTATATTCGATTATAATGATTATTTCTGGGGCAGTTTTGACTACTGGTATAAAAGCCGTGCCCATGTGTTGCTATGCAGCAACGGAATAGCGACGCGTCGCACAAAACAACAAGTCCTAGGCAGCATCGCAAGCAACGCGGAAAATTGGCAGAGAGTGTTGGCTACGGTATAGAGCAGACCAAAGCCAGTTAGTTACGAGACTGTTAGCTGATGTGTCAGACTTTGTCTTGGTCGTTGGATGGTCAGACGGACATGTCCATGGACAAGGGGGTGGCCTTGGGGGTGACCCTGGGGGAAGTATTTTTATTTCAGATTTCTGTAGTTTTAAGCAGCTACTTGGGCTACTCAACCCTGATTTCACATGGCAGAGCGCAAATCGCGGAGCCTGGGGGGGTCGGGGAGCAGCGCTTCCCGGTATCGGGGCGTCCTGGGGGTGAAGCATTCGACGGAATGGCGACGCGTCGCCAAAAAAAGAAACACTGCCTGGGGGCTCCTGTCCCCCGGAAGAATGGGGCCCTGCCAGACACAGCGATGATTGTTGCATGCATGGTAAATGCATGCATGGTAAATAAACACCATGATAGGTAGATAAATACCATTGTTACAAAGCCGTAGCAAAGTGTATTTTTGGCGGAGCCCCCCCTTCTGGGGTGTTACCCATTTGTCCGTCCGACCATCCAACCGACCATCCATCCATCCATCCATCCATCCGTCTGACCGCAATGAAGCCCGACACGTCAGCCAACGGTCTCGTAACTAACTCGCTTCTGTTGCCACCTGCACCTGTCGCTGTCGGTCCCTCGCGATCAGTCTCCGCCATTTTTTAGCGTCGCAGGCGACGCTGCATCGAACTTGTTCCTACTATCCCCTGCTCCTTCTTGCAAACTCAGGTTGGGATGAATCGGGTTACCCCTTACCAGTTCCTACTACCCCTCACCACTTCCTACTACCCCTTACCTCTTCTTGCTACACAGGTTGGAATGAGTCAGGCGACCCATGCACAGATCGATGGACCGGGGTGATGTGCGTAGGAGGTCAGCCCATTGGTTTGAATCTACCAAGGAGAGGACTTGAGGTGCGCCCTTTGTTTTAATATGATTCCATGATTCTACATTAATTCTTACTGTTTCATGGTGTTTTATGATTTCAATGATTATAATTATTCATTGGTTTGAATCTGCCAAGGAGAGGACTTGAGGTTCGTCATTTGTTTTAATATGATTCCATGCTTGTCCATTATTTCCTACTGTTTATGGAGTTTTGTGATCGCAATGAGTAGAATTATACATTGGTCCGAATCTGGCAAGGGCAGGACTCGAGGTGTGTCCTTTATCTCAATATTATTCCATGCTTTTAAATTATTTCTTACTGTTCATGGTGTTTTATGATTCCAATGAGTTTAATCATACATCGGTTCGAATCTGCCAAGGAAAGGACTTGAGGTGTGTCATAAAAAAACGCCTGGAGGGGCGTGGTGTAAAGGGGACCCTCCCATATGCCGCAGCTGGGGAAAGTTATGTTAATATGATCTTCATTCCATGCTTTTTTATTCTTCCTTACTGTTTTATGGTGCGTAATGATTTTGTGTTTTATACATTGGTTTGAATCTAGCAAGAAGAGGACTTGAGGCGTGTCCTGTGTTTTAATATGGTCTTCATTCCATGCTTTTATATTCTTCCTTACTGTTTTATGGTGCATAATGATTTTGTGTTTTATACATTGGTCCGAGTCTGCCAAGAAGAAGACTTTAGGTGCGTCATTAGTTTTAATATGATCATCATTCCATGCTTTTATATTATTTCTTACTGTTTTATGGTGCATAATGATTTTGTGTTTTGTACATTGGTCCGAGTCTGCCAAGAAGAAGACTTTAGGTGCGTCATTTGTTTTAATATGGTCTTCATTCCATGCTTTTACATTCTTCCTTACTGTTTTATGGAGCATTATGATTTTTTGTATTGTACATTGGTTATCCCGGTTCGGCGAATGGTTCAATGGTTGACCATTTTGCTGGACTGGAGCAGACTCTGGGTTCCGATCCCTACGGGTGCGCTTTAGTGTTCTTGGTCGCTGTCAACTGCCATGGTAGCTTTGCCCAGGTAAAGTAGCAGCCCGTTCTGTACCACCATAAGACAGGGATCCCTTAATACCACGCCCTACCTGGCATTATCGGACCAAGACCTTCTCTAGCTGCTTGTCCACTTTCGCTTGCTCTGATTGGATGGCAAGGGCAGCAAGGGCGGCCTTCTTCAGGGCTTCTTCTTCCTTCCTCGTGGCTGTAGCTTCTCGTTGTCGATGCACATCCACGCCCTACCAGGCATTATCATTACTATGGAGCATAATGATTTTGTGTATGATATATTGATTTGAATGTAGGAAGGGAAGGACTTGAGGTGCGTCATTTTTTTAATATGATCTTCATTCCATATTTTTATTTTCTTCCTTACTGGTCTATGGAGCATAATGATTTTGTGTATTATACATTGGTTTGAATCTACAAAGGGAAGGACTTGAGGAGCGTTCATTATGCTCTTCATCCATTCCTTCTACTTTCTTAGTATAATGGTATTATGTACTATCTCTTGATTTTGATTTTTTGCTTTCCAGAGGCT